>CAJGYO010000019.1:579643-931729 GCA_904845875.1 Miscanthus lutarioriparius
AATATTATATCAACTAAAGAACGCTTTTTAATTGTTATTTCGAGAAACGACATATACAATGCTTGAAAATTTAGGGATAAAAGCGACGTAGCTGTTCTATGTTCCAAGCGTTGGTGAAGACTTCGCCCTTCTCGTTGGCCAGCTTGTAGGTGCCGGGCTTTAGTACTTGGGTGATGATGTACGGCCCTTCCCATGGCGGGGTCAGCTTGTGGCTGCCCTTGTTGCTCTGTGCTAGCCTCAACACTAGGTCGCCTACCTTCAAGTCTCGGCTTCGGATGCGTCGGGCCTGATAACACTGTAGGCTCTGCTGGTATTTGGCCGAGTGTAGTAGCGCGACGTCTCGGGCTTCCTCCAGTTGATCGAGGGCATCCTCTCGGGTGGTGCGGTTACTTTGTTCGTTATAGGCTTGTAGCCCTCGGGAACCATATTCCAAGTCGGTGGGGAGGATGGCCTCGGCCCCATAGACCGAGGAAGAAAGGCGTGAACCCGTGGCTCGGCTGGAGTGTTCCTCGAGCTCCAGATGACCGATGGGAGTTCGGGTGAGCCATTTCTTGCCAAACTTTTTCAACGGTTGTGAATCCTTGGCTTGAGGCCTTGTAGGATCATGCCGTTGGCACGCTCTACTTGACCGTTGGTCCTTGGGTGTCCTACGACCGACCCGTGCCCACACGGATGTGGTGGTCGTCGCGCAAACGCGTCAGGAAGTTTTTGCCGGTGAACTGTGTCCCGTTGTCGGAGATGATGGTGTTGGGGACTCCAAATCTGTGGATAATGTCAGTGAAGAACAGCACTGCCTGCTCGGATTTGATTCGATTGATCGGATGAGCCTCGATCCATTTGGAGAACTTTGTCGACTGATACCAGTAAATGGGTGTAACCCCCGGGGGCCTTTTGCAGAGGCCCGGCCATGTCGAGCCCCCACATGGCAAACGGCCACGTGATGGGGATGGTTTGCAGGGCTAGGGCCGGGAGATGTGTCTGCCGAGCATAGTACTGGCATCCTTCGTAGGAGCGTACCAGCTTGGTAGCGTCGGCGACCGCCGTCGGCCAGTAGAACCCTTGGCGGAAAGCGTTCCCCACGAGCGTCCGAGGCGCCGCATGGTGCCCGCAAGCGCCTGCGTGCAAGTCCTAAAGCAGGGCTCGTCCTGTCTCGGCAGTGATACATCGTTGGAGGACACCTGAGGGACTTCGCCTATACAATTCGTCATTGTAGAGGACGTAGGTCTTGGCTCGGCGCGCGAGCCGTCGTGCTTCGGTCCTGTCTCTAGGAAGCTCCCCCCGATCAAGCCAATCGAGGAACGGGATTCACCAATCCGCGTCCTGATCAGTCTGCGGAGGCTCGGTGTTGACTTCCATGACCTCGGGCTCGGTCGAGGGGGTCTTGGTAGCAGAAGGGTCGTCGATCTTTGCCGTGGGCCCCATAGGTGGGCCCTCCTCTATCGTCGAGGTGTAGTCAATGGAAGGTTTGTGGAGGTCTCTGGCGAAGACGTTCGGGGGGACCGGGACCCATGCCGAGGCCATCTTTGCCAGCTCATCGACGGCCTCATTGTACTTCTGCGCGATGTGGTTTAGTTCGAGGCCGTCGAACTTGTCTTCTAGGCGACGTACTAATTTGCAGTAAGCCTCCATTTTGGGGTCGAGGCAATTTGACTCCTTCATCACCTGATCCACGACGAGCTGCGAGTCGCCTCGGGCGTCGAGACATCGTGCCCCAAGTTCGATGGCGACTTGCAAGCCGTTGATGAGGGCCTCGTACTCGGCCACATTGTTGGAGGCGGCGAAGTGGAGCCGCACCATGTAGCGCATGTGTACTCCGAGGGGCGAGATAAAGCGCGGACCGTGCCTGCCTTGTCTTCATCGAGGACCCGTCAAATGTGGTCCAAAGACTCCGTCTGAATTTGAGCAGGTGGTAGTTGGATGTCTGTCCACTCAGCCATGAAATCGGCCAAGACCTGAGACTTGATCGCTTTCCGAGGCGCAAAAGTCAAGGTTTCCCCCATAAGCTCGACGGCCCACTTGGCTATCCTGCCCGAGGCCTCCCGGTTATGAACTATCTCTCCCAGGGGGAAAGATGATACCATAGTCACTGGGTGAGACTCGAAGTAGTGACGTAATTTGCGTCGGGCTAGGACCACGGCGTAGACCAGCTTCTAGATGTGGGGGTAGCGTGCTTTGGTCTCGGAGAGTACCTCGCTGATGAAATAAACAGGACGTTGGGTGGGTAGAGCATGCCCCCCTTCCTGCCTCTCTACCACTACGGCCGCGCTGACCACTTGGGTCATTGCGGTGACGTACAGTAAGAGGGCCTCGTCCCTGGCTGGGGGTACCAGGACGGGAGGATTTGTGAGCAGCATTTTGAGTCTGTTGAGGGCTTCTTCGGCCTCGGGGGTCCAAGAAAAACGCTCGGATTTTCTCAAGAGTCGGTACAGAGGCAAACCTTTTTCGCCGAGGCGCGAGATGAAGCGGCTCAGGGCCGCAAGGCATCCCATGACCCTCTGTACTCCCTTGAGGTCTCTGATTGGTCCCATGCTGGTTATGGCCGAGACCTTCTCTGGGTTGGCCTCAATGTCGTGTTCCGAGACTATGAACCCCAAGAGCATGCCTCGGGGGACCCCGAACACACACTTCTCGGGGTTGAGCTTGATGCCTTTCTCTCTAAGGCATTTGAAGGTTATCCTCAAGTCATCGACGAGATCCTCGGCTTTTCTGGTCTTGACCACGATGTCGTCTATGTAGGCCCCGACGGTCCGCCCAATGTTGTCACCAAAGACCTGGGTCATGCACCGCTGATACGTGGCACCTGCATTTCTGGGGCCGAAAGGCATAGTCACGTAGCAGTACATGCCGAATGGTGTGATGAAAGAAGTCGCGAGCTGGTCTGACTCTTTCATCTTAATTTGATGGTAACCAGAATACGCATCAAGGAAAGACAGGGTCTCGCACCCTGCGGTGGAATCAACGATTTGATCGATTTGGGGTAATGGAAAGGGAACCTTCGGACAGGCTTTGTTCAAACCGGTGTAGTCTCACGACATCCTCCATTTCCCATTTTCTTCTTGACTAGCACGGGTTGGCCAACCACTGGGTGGGACACTTCTTTGATGAATCCGGCCGCCAAGAGTTTCTGTATCTCCTCACCGATGGCTCTACGCTTTTCCTCATCAAAGCGGCGTAGGCGTTGCCTCGCCGGTCTAGATCCGGCCCGGATGTCCAGGGCGTGCTCGGCGACCTCCTTCGGTATGCCCGGCATGTCCGAGGGACTCCATGCGAATATGTCGGCATTCACACGGAGAAAGTCAACGAGCACGGCTTCCTATTTGATGTCGAGGGTGGAGCTGATCCTCAGCGCCCGGTCGTCGGGGCAGGCGGGGTCGACCGGGATGAGCTTGATGGCCTCCGCGGGCTCGAACGTCCCTGCGCGACGCTTGGAGTCAGGCACCTCGTCACTGAGTTGGTCGAGGTGGGTGATGAGGGTCTCGGCCTCCGCAAGAGCCTCGGCGTACTCGATGCACTCGACGTCGCAGTCGTATGCATGCTCGTATGTGGACTCAATCGTGATGATACCGCTGGGGCCTAGCATCTTGAGCTTGAGATAGGTATAGTTGGGGACTGCCATGAACTTGGCGTAGCACGGCCGCCCTAGGATAGCGTGGTAGGCTCCCCTGAACCCGACTACTTCGAAGGTAAGGACTTCTTTGTGGTAGTTGGAGGAGTGCCGGGCGGGCGGGAAGGTCGATCGCCCGAGGGTCGTGGTGCGCTTCCGCGGCGATGCCATGGAAGGGTGCGGCGTCGCCTCGGAGCCTCGACCGGTCGATCTCTAAGAGCTCTAGGGTATTGGCGTAGAGGATATTGAGGCCGCACGCCTCCGTCCATCAACACCTTGGAGAGTCGGGTGTTGCCGATGATCGGGTCGACGACCAGTGGGTACTGTCCGGGGTTCGGAACATGGTCAGGGTGGTCGTCCCGATCGAAGGTGATCGTCTCCCGAGACCAGTCGAGGTCTTCGGGGTGGCCACCTTGATCGAGAAGACCTCTCGGCGTTCCCTCTTCTTGTTGCCGCACCGTAAAGGCACGCCGAGGGTCCCCGAAGATCATGAAGCGTTGTGTACCTCGGGAACCCATCGTCCTTATCGTCGTCTCAGTCGTCACGCGCGTATACGCTTGGCGCGGCGTCATCGGGATTCCAAGCACGGCATAGTAACGCCGCACCATGGAGCAATCCTCGAGGGCGTGCTTGACCAGGCCTTGGTGGTAAGGGTAGGGTTTCTTAAGCATGTCGTCGAAAGGCCTAGGGCCTTTGGGGCCTCGGGATTCTTGCGATTCGTGGCGCGACCAGATCGGCCTCCGGGACCTCCCGCTTCCCAGCGCCTTTTTCTTTCTCTTGGGGAGGTGGGAGGTGAGGCCTCGGGGCCTCGTCCCTATGCTTACCCTTGGTGTTCTTTTGCCGGGAAGATGGCTCCCAGCCTCCTCACCCGAGGCGAAGTTGGTTGCGATGTCGAGAGCTGGCAGAAGGAGCGTGCGCGTTCGACCTAACTCTCGAACCAAGTCTCGGCGGGTGGTGCGGAGAGGAAAGCCTGGACGATCTCTCGAATCGCCGATCTTTGGGCAACTCGGTGCCTTTGCTTGGAGAAGCGCGGATGAAGTCTTGAGAGACTCGTCCAAACCCGGCAGCAGACTCTTAAGATCCCAGGAGTTCCTGTGGCGCACGATGTGCCACGAAAGTTCCCGACGAAGATCCCAACCAAGTCGCGCCAGTCGTGGATTTGTGAGGGAGGGAGGTGCTCGAGCCAGGCTCATGCCGAGTCTGACAAGAGCAAGGGGAGGTTGCGGATGATGAGCAGGTCATCATCCGCGCCACCTAGCTGGCAGGCCAGGCGGTAATCGGCAAGCCAGAGTTCGGGGTTGGTCTCGCCGTTGTACTTCGTGAGATTGGCTGGTTGTCGAAATCAGGCGGGGAAAAGAGCAGCGCGGATGGCCCTGCTAAAGACCCGAGGGCCCGGCGGTTCAGGGGAAGGACTGCGGTCCTCCCCGCTGTCATAGCGGCCGCCTCGGTGTGGGTGGTAGCCCCGAGCGGGCCCCTCGCTGTCGTGGTGTCATCGCCTGCTGACCACCTCATGGTTTCCCTGCACCTCGCGTCGGTTGCCAAGGTGGTCCAGAAGCATGGGGGCCCTGTGGGCTATCGGTGCTCGAGCGGGCTCGGGACGAGCCGAGGCTTCCCTGTCTTGCCGAGGCAGTGCCGCGGGCAGGTTCGAGACGCCCCCGTGCCGTCGGGAGGCGAAACTCTCGGCCTGCTGAACCGCGGTGGTCTCTAGGAGCTCTCAGAGCTCGCCGTGGACCCGCCACTCCTCCATGGTAGAAGGCTTGGGCATCGCACGAACCAGCATTGCCGCGGCCGCGACGTTCTGGCTGGCGTGATTGAAGACTAGGGGTTGCTCGCTCCCTTCATCGTCGTCGTGGATGCGATGATGTACATCGCGGGCCCTTCATCGGGCTCCTCCGCCTTCGCCATGAGCTCGCTGCTCCTATTCGAGAGAGTCTCGAAGCTGCTGTAGAAGGAGTCGGTCCTGTTCGACCTTGGCCTGGAGCTCACGGAGCTGTTCCAGGTCTGGACGTTGAGGTTGCGCAAGAGCAGGGTTCTCGTTTCGTGCTGCCGGTAGGAGAATGCGCGGAGGTGTGGCGGTGCCTGTACCTGGGCGAAGCGGGGAACGGCTACCCGCCCCCTCATCTTCCTCGCCCGCCCTCGGCATCCCGAGCCCGATGTGGAAACACTCGCGAGCGGGGTCGTAGGTGCCCTCGTTGTTGGAGTCGGAGTAGCCGAAGCAGTAGTCGCTTGCGGCCAGGAAACGGCGCATAGCCCCAGGGTCGTGGAGTCCAGAGAAATCTACTCCGGGCCATGCCTCATCCTCCTCCGAGGAGTCGGCGTGGGTGCCCAGGTTGAGAGTGAAGCGCTGGCGGCGTTCTGGGGGATCCTTGTGAGCGGCGGCGTAAGCGTAAGCATAAGAGTTGGCGGCATTTCTCAACCCAAAGGGGTATGAGGATGGTGCCGTCGCCGGACTTTGCTCCGCCGAAACTGGCTCTTCAGGGAGTGGTGGAGCGGAGCTTGGTGACTGGGCGTCGCCATGTGCCACCGACGTTTTTCCTTCGTCCAAGCTCAGGCTAGACAGGTCCCCAGCCAGGGAGCCTGTGCCAACAGCTGGTCGTAGGATGTCGGCGAGGAGCGGCGTGTCGTCCTAGATTCGAGTAGCATTGGGGTGGTCTTGCTCGCGTCGTGCTTGGCGAGCACGGCGAGAGCGGCCGCCCGGGCACCGCCTGCGCCTGGGCTGCCGGTGCGTGACGTCGCCGTCGGTTGGTGGGGCTCGGGGCATGAGGAGTACCATGTCGTACTCATGCCCCAGAGACATGAACTCTAGGCCCCCGAACTAGATCACCATGCCAAGACGTAACGGTCGTACGGGGTCTGCCATCCGGAACTTGTTGGGATGACGAAACTAACACGCAGAGGCCCCTACCTAGCGCACCAACTGTCGGTGTTTCGGACCTGGGGGGTCCTCAACCAACCAACTAGTGAATTTGAGCTGCGTGCCCCTAATCCCGGATGGTGATGTAAAGAGACACAAGGTGTATACTGGTTCAGGCAATCGGTGCCCTACGTCCAGTCTGAGAGATCGATCTTGTATTCCTTGCACCGAAGTGCTTGTAGTAGGGGGTTACAAGCTAGGTGAGAGAGGGAGCCAGTCCCAGGTCTCGGCAAGGTGTGAGATGGGTCGCTTGAGACGTTGCTCTCAGGCGGCAGCGAAATGTGTCTGTTACAGGGTGTTGTTCTTCGTCCCCCAGAAATGGCCCTGGCTGCCCCCTTTTATAGCTGTAAGGAGGGAGCCAGGAATACATGAGAGAGCTACACGTGGAGCCTTTAGAAGGAAGATCTAGTACTCTATCCCTGCAGCAGCACAGTGTCGGGAATGGCAATTGGTACTTGATCACTGGTGCGTCACGTAGGCCATGCCCGAGGCTGTTGAGGTCATGAGAGTCCTTGTTGACGTCTAGTCAGTATGGCTTCCACTGTAGGAGACATGCCGTGCCTTGTGTGTTCTTGACTTGGTGGAGTGCCGAGGCCTAGCGGGTGCTGTAGCTGATCGTGCCGAGGCCTGCTTTGCCGAGGCCTCAGAGGCGACCCGTGTATGATGCGGGGGTCTCGGCGGTCAGCGTCGTCCCCGGTTCAGGTGGAGAAGTGTGGAGTGTGTGTCCACAGGGCACGATAATCCCTGCACCATCAGTAAAGGATGGTAAAAAGGAGATTTGACTGCTGTCCCATCGGCCCTGTTGCTGCACCCTGCCAGTCGTGGCTGACGTAGTAGGTGTGACCATGCGCACTTAAACGGATGTGATGGCTCGCCATAGGGCTGGTTGAGGCAGAGGCGACGAGGATGCAGGACGAGCCTGGCCTCGGCAGAGGCGGAGAAGGAATAGTACGTCCGAGGCCCTACCGGGGGGTCTTGGACGAGGCGGAGGACGAACGGTTGGTCTTTCATGCTGATTCCGAGACTACAGGGACCCGGACTTGACCCTCCACGCCACTTTGTCCTTGGCGCAGGAGTTTAGGAGGCACAAGCCAGTACGGGTGTCAGCAGGGGGCACAGTGATGAGCACAGTGATAGGTAACCCCTGCTGCGCCCGGTCCCCTGTCCCGTCGGTCATTCTGCCTGTACTGTGCCAACGTGTGGCTGACGTTGCGGGAGTAGTGGGGTGCATTAACTGGACGTGACGTTTTGTCAGGGGAGTCGGTCGAAGCGGGGGCGACGGACTATGGATAAGCTGGCCTCGCGCAATACGGAGAATGAGGCCTTGCGTGAGACGGAGGGCGGAGCCTCGCGCAAGATGGAGATCGGACTCCTTGCCGAGGCTTACCGTGAAGAGCCTCGCGCGAAACAGAGATTGTGTTCCCCGCCGAGGCCTTCCGTGGAGAGCCTTGCGCGAGGCGGAGATTGCGTCAGGACGCCGAGACCTTCTGCACGAGGCTCGAGATGAGGCGGAGAGCCTGGCGGGCTCAGACGTGGCAGGTGAGGGGCCCACGGCTTACCTTCTAGCTTTGTATTTTGATGGGACTTAAGTGACCCTTTTGATGTTTGCTCGAGGTACCCCGTCCTAAGGTACCCGACAGATGGCCTCTTCGGAAATCAAATTCCAATGCAGCATTTATGCCGACGACGCCATTCTCTTCATACGGCCATCTATCCAGGAGGCAAGGGCAGTCAAGGAGATCCTCAGCATTTTCGGACAGACGATGGGGTTGCACATGAACCTAGCCAAGTGCTCAGTCACCGCCATCTACGGAGGCGAGGACGTTCTGCTGGAAATGGTGTCCATCCTCGGTTGTCAAGTGCAAACATTTCCCATCAAGTACCTAGGGCTGCCTCTCAGTACGAAATCATTCCCTAAAGCCCACTACCAGTCCCTGGTAGAAGCAGTCGCCAGGAAGCTACCACCGAGCCACAGATCGCTAATGGCGAGAAGCGGAAGGTTGGTCTGGGTAAAGTTGGTCCTACGGGCGGTTCCCATCTATGCCATGATGGTAGAAAATCTACCTCCTTGGGCAAGGAAAGAGATCAACGGCATCTGCAGGCGGTTCTTTTGGGCCGGGACGGATCAGTCAATTAGACAAAAGTGCATGGTTGCCTAGCAAACCTGCTGCATACCGAAAGAGGTCGGTGGACTTGGGATCAACGACCTGAAGCTAGCTGGTTTTGCCCTCCAAACATGCTGGCTATGGCTGCAGAAGACCGATCAAGATCGTGCGTGGAGCCAACTGCCAATCCATACCTCCAAAGAAGTCCAATCCTTCTTTAGAGCGTCAACCTTCACCAGGCTAGGTGATGGGCGAAAGGCTTTGTTCTGGGAAGACCGGTGGATTGACGGGGAGGACGTCACCACCATCACCCCATACCTTCACCAGAGAATTACGCAGCGGGTGCGACGCACGTTAACGGTCAGACAAGTGCTCCATGACAGAAGATGGGTGCGCTGCATAAGTGGAGGTCTCTCAGTGCTCGAGCTCACTGACTACCTACATCTCTAGGCAGTCGTTGTGGACATCCATCTTGGCAATGAGCCTGACAAGACCATGTGGCGTTGGACGCCAGATGGATGCTACACCGCCAAATCAGCATACAACATGATGCACAACGGATCCATCAAAATGCCAGGCCATAGATTGATCTAGAAAACGTGGGCTCCGCTCCAGGTCAAGATCTTTCTTTGGCTTGCCATGAAAAGACAACACTAGACCGGCGATAGAAGGGCGAGACACGGTCTCGAGGCACGTGAGCTATGCTACCTCTGCGACCAGGGACAGGAAACAATCGACCACATCATTGCGGTATGCCTGTTCTCCCATGAGGTGTGGTTCTATGTCCTACAAGCGCTCGGGCAGCAAGTTCCACCAGCCTCTCAAACGATGCTCTCCTGGTGGCGCCGATTGCGGTCAGTGTTCAACGGTGATCGGCGAAACGGCATGGACTCCCTCTTCGCCCTCGTCTCCTGACAACTATGGAAGGAACAGAACACAAGATGTTTCCAGGAGTCGACATCGACCATCGGCGACCTACTGCACATCATCAAGGCCGAAGCCGACCACTGGATTCAGGCCGGAGCAGGCGGGCTACGTGCGCTGGCGTAGGGCTAGGACGTCGTCAAGATAACCATGGATCAGGAACGTTTTATTTCATAATATATCGTGCACAAAAACTAACGGCCGGGAGCGGAACTCTTGTATTGTATTATAAACTCTTTCTTCTAATACAATGATATGCGCACTCATGCGTATTCGAGAAAAAAAACAAGACGCGCCCCATGGAGGAGGTACCCAACGCCGATGGTACGCCCATCGTCGGCGAAAGCGTGCGGCGTCGTGGAGGGCGGGGGTGGCGAGGCCAATCGCCGCAGTCGCCTCCCTCGAATGGCGGCGAGGAGGCTGCGGCGGATTAGTGCGATCACGGAGGCGCAACGGCGATTTGGGCTTCGTGTTCGTGGTGGGAGTGGGACTCCGGTGAGCGGCGGCGCGGGGGTTCCGCCATGCGCGGGCAACCCCCACGCGCTCCTCCTGCCCGCATGCTACACGTGCAGGGTGGTACGACATGGACCTCGGTGGGCTTTCCATATGGACTGGACCTAGTAAATAGTTGGGCAGGGCCTTGAAAAAGTCGTGACTGCTTGGGCTCCTCACAAAAAGGGCCTAGAACGTCCCCTGCCTCAGTAAAAAAAGGGCATAGAACGACCTGGATTATTCCTTCTTTGACTCTGTTTGAGACAATTTTATTTTAACTACATTTTGAATAAAAACGGGCTTTGCTCCCACTACTAGTTTCCATAAGAACCTTGTGGATAAAAAGCTTAACGTTTGACACATCAATTCTACGGGAGAACATAGGGTGGACCTAGGACAAGGAGGCGCAAGTGTTCCCTCGTCGGCAGCGGGCGTGGCCTCCTTGCTCAGACACGGTGAGGCATCCGCACATCACTAATCACTAAGCCACCATTGCCCACAGGTGCCCCTCGCTTGGAATCTCGGCCGCCATGGGGAACCACCACAACCGTTGTTTCCTAAGTCAACGAGGGCAGTGGCGGGGGGCACGAGAGCCGGTGAGGAGGAGGAGGGCAAGAGTGGGGATGGGGGGTAGGGGCTGCGACCCTTGAGGCAGGCCACGGGCGAGGGACAAAGGTCGAAGAATTTTAAGGATTTCTCACACAATAGCCTGCGAGCGATTTCCACTTCCATGTTGAAAGAGAACACAGATATAAGAATTGCGGGTGGAGGAAGCGATGTCAAAAGAGTTTGTGTGTGGGGAGGTCTCATGCTTTTTTTCCCTATAAGATGGTGAGCAGCGACTCTAAATAGGGCATTTGTCTAGTTTTCCACCTCCTCACTTTGGACATACTAGCTTGGTTCCTTCTTTAGCTTGCCTTGCCTTGCCTTGCCATGCTTCCATATCAGCCCGAGCGAGCAAAATTTGCTCACCAATGGAAGCAAGAAAAATACCTTGCTCGCATAGGCTACAACATGTCCATCTTTTGTTTCTAGCTCAACAAGACAAAACAATGGCCAACGAGGGATCCAAACAACCTCTCTGTCTCCCTTGGTAGAGAGCCATTAGGATACAGGCGAGAGCTCTATACCACACATCAAAAATAGCGTCAGACGTAGACAAAGTGAGGCGATTAAGGCTATTGAATGGGGTATGGGAGACTGAGTATAAGAAGGCCAAGGCGGCAGGGGCGAGCTAGGGACTTATGGGACAGGGCTCATCTCCCCCCTTGATCTTCCCACCTCTCTTCTTTCCCTTCATCTTTCTCCTTCCTCCTCTTTATCCATGACAGGAAAATTTAGTAGGGGCTTAGGAGGGCTCCATGAGCAACGTGGGGGTAGGGGGAGCTAGAGGCCTCCTATGCCCCGCCTTGGATCTGTCCCGGCTATGTCTGAGATAAATATGAGGTCATGAAGAGTGAGAGAAGATGATGATGGGGTGGTGGGTGACAGGATAGTGTCTAAGGTGAGAAAAAGGGACAGTGTCATTGACATAAGCGGCCAACATTTTGTTTTACATGAAGGTGAGGTCATGGGCCCATAGCAGACAGGCCAAAATGCTTTAGCTTGATCAACTAGTCTACACTTAGACCGTTCAGCACAGCTCAGCTTCACCGGTGAAGTAGGTTTTTTTTTTTTTTGCTTTAGCTCCACGCGCTGCTCTATCGATGAAGCTAAAGCTGTTTTGATGACACATTTGGCAATTTTAAGACCACCTGCCTGAGGAGTATATGTGGCTTGAGCAGACATGCTTTTTGTGAAAAAATATTAAAAAGACATGACCGGATGTAATGTAAAGGTTTTAAATCTACGGCTATATCCGCTATAGCTGTTTGAGGCATGCCAAGCTATTTGCATCTATGTACAACTTAGTTGGTATAGCCCGCTATAGACTCCACTATTAGCTGTATGAGATGCCATCCGTGAAATACCTTCGCCCAAGATTTGAATATAAGACAAGATGGCCGCTGCAAATGGGTAAGGTGATGACGGGACAAGTTTTGAATCAATCAGTAGTGTGTGAAGAAGCCCGGAAATCGGAGAGAATTGAGTTGGACCTGCATCTGCATGCTAGGTGGAGGAAGGTCCGGAGTTTGCGCGCGGCCTCTGCTTGGAAATGGATGGCACTTTCCGTAGTACTCCGGTCCGTGTAGAGGTCGCATGCAGTGGCAAGCTGGGATTGCTAGGCATTCGTGGTCACCCCCAAGTAGAGGGAATTCTTGCATGCCGGGCGTCCTTCTCCTTCCTCGAGTACGTCATCCTCTCTTCTCCGATCCCGGCGTGGAGCTAGCGTCGTCCGCCATCTCCCCGGCCGGATCCCTCATCCCTCTAGGTAGCTACTAGCTAGGCCGGCCAGGTGATCGTCGATTCGATCTCACAATCCAATAATCAATCGATCGATAGAATAAGGAGTAGCAACAATGGGGGGCGGCGGCGGCGGCGGCGGCAACACGCGGGAGCTGGACCAGACGCCGACATGGGCGGTGGCGTCTGTGTGCGGCGTGATCGTGATCATCTCCATCCTGCTGGAGAAGGGTCTCCACCACGTGGGCGAGTTCTTCTCCCACCGCAAGAAGAAGGCCATGGTGGAGGCCCTGGAGAAGGTGAAGGCGGAGCTCATGGTGCTGGGCTTCATCTCCCTCCTGCTCGTGTTCGGCCAGAACTACATCATCAAGATCTGCATCAGCAACCACGCCGCCAACACCATGCTCCCCTGCAAGCTCAAGGCCGTCGAGGCCGTCGGCGGCCACGGCAAGGAGCCCGCGGAGGGCGCCGCCGCCGGGGGCGATAAGGGGCACGGCAAGAAGGAGGCCGCCGTCCCTGGCAAGAAGAAGGCCGCCGCCGCCGCCGCCGAGCACCTCGGCGGCGTGCTCGACTGGCCGCCGCCCTACTACGCGCACAGTGCGAGGATGCTGGGGGAGGCGAACATGAAGACCAAGTGCCCCGAGGGGAAGGTGTCGCTCATCTCCATCAACGGCCTGCACCAGCTGCACATCTTCATCTTCTTCCTCGCCGTCTTCCACGTCTCCTACAGTGCCATCACCATGGCGCTCGGCAGGGCCAAGGTCAATTTTGATTTCTTTGTTTGCATTGGAATGAAGAAGCTAATAAGGATGATATATCTATCTCATATATGATTGCTCGCTCCATGCATCTCTTTTAATTTGAAGCATGCAGATACGTGCATGGAAAGTGTGGGAGAAAGAAGCTGCAGGCCAAGACTACGAGTTCTCCAATGGTACATTACATACTCCTGTATAGTATCTTGGGTTGTTCTGCTGATCGAATTTGTATATATATTAAACTGTCAACTTGCATTTATATATATATATATATATATATATATATATATATATATATAGACCCGACGCGGTTCAGGTTCACCCACGAGACTTCCTTCGTGAGGAACCATATGAATGTGCTCAACAAGTTCCCAGCATCCTTCTACATCGTAAGATGATTAACATATACTGTACAGTAACTTTCTGAAACGAAATGAGATGAATTGGTACAGACAGACTGACTGACTGACAATTGTCTTCCGGCAGAGCAACTTCTTCCGGCAGTTCTTCAGATCCGTGAGGCAGGCAGACTATTCCGCGCTGCGCCACAGCTTTGTCAACGTATATATGTCACCAGCTTGTTCATTCATATATATATATATATATATATATATATATATATATATATATATATATTGTTTAGCAACCAGCAATATACTTGTCTTGTATAACGTACCTGCAGGTGCATCTTGCCCCTGGCAGCAAGTTTGATTTCCAGAAGTACATCAAGCGGTCACTGGAGGACGACTTCAAGGTGATCGTGGGGATCAGTCCTCCCCTCTGGGCTTCTGCTCTCATCTTCCTCTTCCTAAATGTCAATGGTGAGCTAGCTGCTCGATCCATCTCCTATCATCCTATCCTAGCGTGTTCATGTTGATGCATGCATTATTACTCTATATATATTTTGCTCTGGTTGCTCCACTATAATATAATCCTCCATCCATGCAATATAATGTGCAGGATGGCACACCATGCTCTGGATATCCATCATGCCGGTGGTGATCATCCTGTCCGTGGGGACCAAGCTGCAGGGCATCATCTGCCGCATGGCCATCGACATCACGGAGCGGCACGCCGTGGTCCAGGGCATCCCGCTGGTGCAAGTCAGCGACTCCTACTTCTGGTTCGCAAAACCACCCTTCGTGCTCTTCCTCATCCACTTCACCCTCTTCCAGGTCCGTGCTGTCTTCCATTGCTCTGCCTTTGTTTGCCTCCATTTGCAGTGTGCTCAGTCTGTCTCTCCTTGCTCTGCATGCATGCTCTCTGTCTCTGCAGAATGGCTTCCAGATCATCTACTTCCTCTGGATTCTGGTACGTACCCGGCCATTTCAGTTTATAAACCTGCAATGCATGTAAATACGTATTGTACACACCTGCTTCAGCTGTGACTAATGGAGATGTCTGTCATCTTGAATTGGTTCTCTGAATCTGCACGTAGTATGAGTACGGTATGGACTCGTGCTTCAATGACTCCAAACGATTCGTCTTTGCACGCCTCTGCCTTGGGTACGTATGATGAGCTAGAATCTGATCGATCTGAGATGCAGTGGAATAACAAAACCAACGACGATGATCTCTATGCATGCAGGGTGGTGGTCCAGGTGCTGTGCAGCTACGTGACGCTCCCGCTGTACGCGCTCGTCTCCCAGATGGGCTCCACCATGAAGCAGTCCATCTTCGACGAGCAGACCTCCAAGGCCCTCAAGAACTGGCGCGCCGGCGCCAAGAAGAAGCACCCCACCAGCTCCAAGCACGAGCACGGCGGCGGCGGGGCTCCCCACCGCCGGCGGCAGCCCCACCAAGGCCGACGGCGACGCGTAGAGGAACGCTAGCTGGAGATGACGCCGGCACTACACGGCGCTGCAGGCCGGCAGCGGCAAGAAAGGCCAGGAAGGCAAGTACGATCGACTTCATCAAGATCGATCGACGACTGATCCATCCGTCGCCTCCTCATGAAGCAGCTAGCAATGCAACCTTTAACTCGATCGATCCAGCTTTCTATATATAATTTTGATATATATATATATATATATATATATATATATATATATATATATATATATATATATATTATTTGTATGTAATTAATTGTACCAGTAGCAATCAACATGCGTACGTGCGCCGCATGTAATGTACCATGAACTATGCATGCGTACGTACGGTGTATAGGAACGTACCTTAGCAGTATGCAGAAACAATCTCTCTTCATTTTGTTTTTAATTTATAAACCACAGTACAGTGTAGCTATATGGAAGAATTTACTTTCAGTAAACTTATTTGGATTCATAAATGCAAATACTCATGTTCTATAAACCTGATCAAATATAAGATAGCTAGTTTGATTTGAAGAAAACAAGAATTGAGTGACCGAGGTAAATACTCCACAACAGTTTAGCCACTTAGTTCTTGCAGGGATGTCGATGTGCGGCTCACCAGGCACGAGAGATATTCCCAGAATCGTATAACGAGAGCCTTTGGATGGAGGACGGCAACATCATTCCACTTTGCCAGTTGAGACGTGGACAAGACAAAATGGTCAGATCTTTGATGGCAGGGAGATATTCATGTGTTAGGAGGCCATCAAGAGTTTCCAGCTTGTGGCACCATCCGATAGTTAGGTGAGTGAGGAACGGGAATTTCCCAGTGCTGCGTCGTCTGGTCCAGCCAAGGGAAAGGTCAGTGGGTACCTGTTCAGAGTCTCTAATAGATATCAGACATGGACAGTTACTGATCTTGAGCTCCTGTAGCAATGGAAGGCTCCATTTTTGTAGGTCCATGGATGTCAGATGGTCACATGATAGATGCAAGATGGTAAGGGAACTGCAATCGATGCTGTCTCCGAGGTTGCCAGAATTCTTTTTTTTTCTCGAATACGCAAAAGATTTGCGTATCATTGTAATTAAGAAGAAGAAAAATTTACCTATACACACGACACACTTCTAATGAGCGCCCTAGGAGGTCTTACAGTTTGACTGGACCTTCCTAGCAGACTGTTTCAAACTTCGATATTACATAAAAGTAAACAACCGAACCACGAGCAGCGCAGTAACCTACGGAGCTGTACGTCTCCGCTAATGGCCGCGCGACTCTACTCCGTCATCCGAGAAGAGCCTTCTATCAGTCATAGCAGTGGTCACCGGGAACAGCTCGTTCAGTGCTTCCACTTCGCTCGATGTCAAGTTCCTTGCGAAAAGTCGTCGTAAGCTCTTTTGGACGCGGATGAGATTGGACCTACCGGCGGTGCAAAGCCCATCCTCCGCATGAGGAGCACCTCACCCCGCTTGGAGATCGGAATGTGCGCCAGCGGCTGAGCGGCAATCCGTCTGCTCCGTTTTGGCATGGGTCGCCTTATGGTTGCCACCTTCTGCCTGGGTGGGCTGGCGATTAGTGGCGGCATTCGCTCGAGCTGCACCTCCTCAGTGAAACGTGAGAGACGTCGGGCAGCTTTCGCGTGGTGTGGGCATCGCGTCGCTGGGGGTGGTGCCACCCTCTGCGACACCGGGTGCTCCCAGTCGTGGTGGCGTGGGTTGTGGCGGCCCCTGCACTGGCGACATCAGAGACAAGCCTGTCGTCCACTGAGCAGCCGCCGCCGGGGAACAGGTGTCCGCCATTGGTGCTTCAACCTCCTGAGGGGCTGTCGTAGCAGGCAGACACTCAGGTGTTGGTGCTCTCATTGGCCGGCTCACGACGAGCGAGGCGGCGAGCTCCTCCAGCATCGGGTCGAAAGAGATGACCAATGTAGGAGGCCCCGCACTCACGCACAGGGCCAGCGCCACCGGATCTGGCTCGGGGAAGCGTAGTGCAGCAGTAGAAGTAGGGGTCTTGTCGACGTGATCGGCAGGCGCACCCGTGCCGATCTCCTTCGGCTTTGACTTGCGTCGCCGTCTCCCACCGGCGCCCCCCATGGCCCCGGTGCGCACTCCCTCGCCACGCGCCGGGCGCGTCTTTGGCGGGACGTAGGGTCGTTGTGTGAGCAGAGAACCGTGGCGGTGGCACCCATGTACCGCCGAGGTCGGGCGATCCCTTCGGCGATCCTTGACTAGGTGCTCGAATCGCGACAAAAGACGAGTAACGCCGCGGCAACCAACAAGTCGCTACTCGGTGCGAGTAGGAGAGGCAGTTGAAGCATCTGCCGTGAAGCTCTGCCGGGATCTTCTTGATCTGTGAAAGTTGCTTCTGGCTGGGGCGAGGCTCCGTCGAGGCAGCAGCAGATCCTATGACCTGCCGTGGGAGGATCTCACGCCACCCATCGGTGTTGGGGGCGGAGACCCGTCCATGGCGGCCGAGGCGTTGGCGGGCAGGGACATGGCCCTCCACTGGCCGCAAAGCCAAGTCGTTCACCAGCTGCGGGCATGGCCGGCTGCGCCTCCTCCGCCTACGGCCATGTCCCTGTCGGCCCCGTTCAGCACCAGCACGGCCGTGCAAAGGCCCCGCTCCGTGGCGTCCCAAAGCTATGGCTGAACGAGTCTGGGGGCGCACGGGAGGCGCTGAGGCCGGCTTCGCCGGGCGACGAGCGGCATCCAGGTATGTCGCGGGGTAGTCATCATCGGTCTCCTCGTCATCGTCGTCCGCCCACCGCTGGCACTTTGAACGCCCTCCTGCTGAGCATCCGGGGAAGAACGGTGCTGCGGCCGGCGAGAGGGAGGAGCCTGAGGCGTCCAGCGACGCCGTGACAGTACCCCGAGTCCCAGGCGTGGCCGCGGCGTTGCTTGCATCCAGCCCCAGCGGCGGAGGGGAGGAAGCGCCAGAGCTGACGCCCTCGGCCGTCAGCGGTGCGGCCGTGGTGGCTTCCGTGGCGGTGTCCTCAACCCCTGGCGGCGTTGGCGCGGGCTCCACAGGAGGAGGCGGCGGTGGAGCGGCCGAGCTGACAGCATGAGCCGGCCTGACGCCGGTGGAAGCCGCGTGCGTCGGTGATGGCAGAGGGGCGGGCGTCGCAGCGCCACTAGCTAAAGATGGCCGAGATCCGGAGCCTGCTACCGGCGGGCCGTCAGATCCGACGGGCAGGATACCGGGGGTGGCAACGGCAGGCCCCTACGGGCGCGGCGGCGGGGGAGTGGTGGAGAACGGCGTCACCGCGATGCCTGTGATCTTGAGGCGAGGGAGGGAATGGGGGGAGGGAGGAGGGGGTAGGAGGGAGGTGGGGGGTGGGGTGTGGGGGAGGCCGGCGCGGCTTGGGCGGGCGGGTCAGGGCGCTAGGGTTCGGCGGGATACGGTGCGGGGTCCTTGACAGGAGCGTGTGAGAGAAGAGATGAAAAAGTTGCCAGAATTCTTCAGTTCGAGTTTTCTTATGGATAGCGCTAGCAGATGATGTGTGATGTTTGGACAATTGTACACCTTCAGTTCTTGAAGGGAAAAAGTTGGATCTTCCAAGTGTTCAATTCGTACTGATTTTACATTTCTGCAATGCGCAATCTCTATTTTTCTGATGGTAGGTACGTCCAATCTGCAATCACTTAGGTTCTGACACCCTTCAATGCTCAGTTTTGTTAATGATGATGACAAGATGGCATCCATCTTTCAAAAACCACAAGACACGGACAAATTGAAGGCTGGTGGCGTGGCACTGCTGGTCCTACAACAGAACATAGACCATTGGTCACTTGAACATTGATCCCAATGAGGAACACCAGATCACTGATCACGCGGGCATGCTCAAGCTCCTCGTAGGCAAAACATGCTAGAACAAAAGCTGCTTTTGTTGATCCCTGGCTGTCCTACATAGATAAACAATTAGCTTACCAGCACACACACTCACTCACTATGGCTAGAGGTAGAAGAAGAGATTGAGAACAGCGCGTACACACACTCAGCACAAGCACCAGTGTTGGCCAAAGCCATGCCCTTTTGTTTGTGGCAACAGAACTTCACCGTGCCGGTCACGTCGTCGTCGAGCTCGGAGAAGGTTGCCTTGGAGCCCATCATGTGGTTGCTGGCGCCGGAGTATAGGTACCACCGCTGCTCCTGCTCGCCGCCCACACGTCCGAGGTGGACTTGGGCGCGCGGTTCGTCGAGGTTGACAGCTTTCAGAGCCTTTCCAGGCCCTTCCACTGCCATCACATCTTCCTTCTTCTTGGCCTCAACGTCGTGCATTACACAGAACGTCGCCATAAGAAGAGTGGCCTCATCATCATCATCAGCCTACACCAGATGAGCCTCAGCCTTCTTTTGCTGCTTGCGATTTGGGCACTCCTTTGCCTAATGGCCCGTCTTCCCGCAGCGTCGGCAGGCGTTGGGGTCGACCTTCTTCTTCTTCGTCTCCGAAGAAGCCTTGCCGCGGCACTTGCCATCGCAACCGCGGCTGAAGGAGGCTTCCCCGGACTTCTTCTGCTTCATTCGGGCAGCCCACTCCTCTGTCAGCAGCAGTTTGCCGTTGTCCGTCGTTGCTGTGGCCTGCTCGATGCGCTCATCCACCGCCCGCAGATGGCCTGTCGCATCCTCAATGGTGAGGGTGGACAAATTTAGCATCGTCTTTATGGAGAGAGCAATCTGGATGTACTTCGCCGACACAGAGTGGAGGTACTTAGAGACCGCCTCTTCTTCGTCGATGGTGACACCGTGGCTCCTCACCTTGTTGATGAGCGTTTGCAGGCGGAGGGAGAAATCCTCCACCACCTCACCATCCTTGAACTTGAGGTTGGCGTACTCCTGCTTCAGCAGCTGGGCCGTCGCCTTCTTTGCGCGGTCGGAACAGACGCGCAACGCCGCAATGGCCTCCCACGCCTCCTTAGCAGAGCTCTTCGTCCCCAACGGCTCCCTGTACTCTGCTGGCACAGCAGCGATGATGACTTCCAATGCTGACATGTCGTCTTTTTCGTTGTCGGTGCCTTTGTCAATGGCATTACAGAGTCGTCGGGCTCTGAGCTTGACCTTTATGGTCACCGCCCATTCGCCATAGTTGGTGCAAGTCAGTGTCGGCCAACTGGTGCCGCTGACCTCCCGCACCGTGCGCATAACGACCTCTTGTCGTGGCTGGGCAGCCACAGCAGCGCCGCTGCTGTCGCCTATCTCCAAACCGTCCGTCATCGCCAGCGGTTAGTCCGGTGATGGCGCTTATACGGCTCCGATACCACTTGTTGATCCCTGGCTGTCCTGCACAGGTAAGCAACTAGCTTACCAGCACACACACTCACTCATTATGGCTAGAGGTAGAAAAAGAGATTAAAAACAGCACACACACACTCAGTACAAGTACCAGCGTTGGCCGAAGCCCTGCCATTTTGTCTGTGGCAACTGAACTGAGTATTACATTGCCCTTTGGATGGAATATATAGAACTCTAGTTGTACCTCTACCAGGTACATAGTTGTTGACCAACTAATTACTCCTGAGTATAAGAGTACACCAACTACCTACTCCTAAGGTACAGGGTATACCAACTACTCCTAGCAGTACAAAGTTTACCTCAGCCTACTATTAAGACATGGCTGATGTAATAGCTACCAACTAATGTATTAGAGGTGGCCTATTACAATACTGCTACAGCTACAGAAAACTGGTCGGTAGAGCCGATCAGTCCCCAACTCCCAACAGGGAGTGGTCGGTCGAGCCGACCAGTCTCCAACAAAAAAAAAATGGAGAACAGCAGATTATGTCTAACAGCTTTTTCCATGGAGTTGCTATTTGCGGCTACATTTATGCACGCAAAGCTCTACATCCCATTTACATCAAAAGAAGATTACAAGCGAGCAACACACTATCCAAGTCATCGGTTATGCACCGGTGGAACTTAGAGTTCCGGCAGAGCAAGTCCAGGGTAATAATGTAGAAAAAGGGAAAGTACAGGATGCATAGTTTTCGAGTTTGACCGACCCAGAAGTGCAACACGGTCCTTCTGGATCACCTGAGCCAGGTTGTGATCAAACCGCTCACACCGAATCGGCATCTCCATCTCATAGAACGGATTCTTCAAAACATAAGTCCGTGTACAGCTCTTAAATCACTTTCAGCAGCATTTCCATATTTCGACGCATACAACGAAAATTTTTGTCCCTGAATCAAGTGAAGCAATCAGAGGATATACTATACGTGAAAACAGGCCAATTTGGTTCAAATGATTATAGATCACAATCTCAAACAACCAAAAGATAACAGCATAAGTTAACTCTAGAGATAAATCAATCTACCCCAGCTGCACAATGGTTCAAATGAAATTATCCATGGCTCCAACAATTGTTTTGCAAATGGACTGTAATATGTTTCAAAATCTCCATTTTCTACCATAAGCATTCAAGCCCTCACTTCCCCGAAAAAAAATCTCACATGCTACAAAATCTTGCCATTCTTTAGTTAAAAACACTGCTACTTAGCGCTGCCATAATTCTGACTTGAGTGGCAAAGGAATAGTAGATAATGGAAGTATTCCCACACATGTAACGGTCAGCACATAACCATATATGATTTGGTGCTATATGCAACATCAATGAGATCATCCTCTTGACATGTAGAAGGGGGGAAAGTAAAATTGTTCAAGTTTACGACCTACTGTATACTTAAATCAGAGCCTGTAAAACTTAATTGATTCAGTAAGTGTGCCCACACACACCAAGTATGCACTAGCTCAGAATTATAGGATGCAGACCAGATCTACGAACTGTTAAGCAGTTTACATACCTGTGAGGCATTGAAAGCAATGGAGATCAAAGTTATGAGCTTATAAGAAATCAATGCCAGTACAGCCAGGGGTAGGGGAGAGTTGCTGGGAGATAGCATGCATCGAATGCCAGAGACTTGCTAATCTTAGACTGGCATTGGTATCCATCCTCCCTGTCAAACCATAGTCCTGGAGATATGTGCAGGTTCTTCAGATGACATGGTTGACAGCTCGAGGTCTAGAATATCTCAATAAAGAAGAGAAAGGGGATACCAGGAACACACCTTGTAGTATATAAGGCCACCAGATTTGTTAATGATGAAAAAGGTTATAGATAGCCTCTAGTGCCATAGTCACCAAAGAAGGCGGAGTAGAGATAAAAGTAAATTTCCTGTATCAGCTGCAGAGAAACATCCAGAGCCCTGTAAAATACTTGATAAATGTAACAGTAACAGACAACTAGTAAAGAGCACTTCTCGTAGGTGTTTAAACAGTTCAACTTTTCTGAATCGATATTTTTCTCGATTGGATTAAGATCCCTCTGATTTGAATTTATGAACACCAAGCACTCAAAATGTTAATTCAGTATCTTTTTTTTTTTCGAGAACGTGCGTAGCACGTGTTTCATCAGGGAGAATTCAAGAACAACACAATACAAGCCCAGCAAAACTCACGGCGAAATGCCACTAGCGCGCTGGACTAACCCACGACCCACCGCGCACGAGATTGACTTACAAAACGGAGTTTGGCGACTGAACGGCGAACGCTAGGCGACGTGTGCGAAGAGCGCGGACAGACTGTTGAAGCCCGCACCAATCCAGGCGTCCGCTTCTTCTTTGATGAGCAAGAAGAGCTGATGCGGCGTCCGTGACATGGCTTCAAACACCCTCCGGTTGCGCTCCTTCCACAGCATCCACAATGTCAGAAGGACTAAGGAGTCGAAGCATCTTCTGAACGTGCTGGGGAGAGCCTGTCTAGTCTGCTGCCACCATTCAGACAGGGTCGCGTTCTGCTGAGGCGTGAGCTGCTTCAGACCCACCGCCCGGAGCAGACAGTGCCAGACTTCGCGCGCGAAAACACAAGCGGTTAGCAGATGATCCGTGGTCTCGTCGTCCTGGTCACAAAGTGCACAGACGGCCCACAGCCCTCCATGGATAGCTAGCCAGAAGAAGAATTTGACTTTGGGCGGGACGGTTGATCGCCAAATGTCCTTTGCGCCGAGCAACGACGACATCCCTACAAAGAAGGATCGATACGCAGAAGACGCGGAGTACTGGCCATTCTCGGTCCAACGCCAGACGAACCTGTCCGACTGCAGCGGCTGCAACTGAATATCTTCAATCTTCTCCCACGGCATCACGTATTCGCAGAGCACCTGTGATGTCGCGCACCCATCTCCGACGGAGCAGCGCGTCCTTCAGGGTACGTGCAATGCAAAGGCTCCATGACAGGCTCCTAAAGAGAGAGAATGAATGACATACGGAGTACATGAAGCGTCTGCATAAGAGTCCCTGTTTTGGATGCTAAGTATTTTTAAAGTATCAGACAAATACTATGGTTTTACAAAATACTTTGGTTTTCAAAAGCTGCCAGGTGTTTGGATACAACAAATCTTGTAGTCTCTAAAATCATGATTTTATCAAAACTGTAGTCTTTTTAGAGTTTTAGAAACTTCAATCATGATCTCATTTTTCTAAACCACAGTTTTGTGCCTCTTTGGCTTATAAAACTACAGTTTTTGTAATACTACAGTTTTTCCAAAACTGCAACATCTAAACAGGCCCTTACCTTTCAATGGTAACATCTGCTGAGATGATTTAAAATCACAAGAGCCTGCTTTAGTAGCCTTGAGCTACAACGCACGACCAACATATATTAACTAGTTTTTATGTTGTCAGAGCGCCCAGGCGCCTGAGCTCGCATCCAAGCGTCCGCTGCTTGGTTGAGCGCCGCTTCTCTCCGTAAGCGCCTATGGCAGGCTGCTCTGACCTCCACCGTGGCAAGATGAACATGCAAAAGTGAATAAGCGCCCAGCCAGATGGAGCGTTGTACAGGCCCTCACTGTGCGGTCGCGGCATCGACGGCCAACCGCCCTGAACAAATTCGGCGCGAGAGAGCAGATCGCTCCGTCCGACAACTGTCCAGAAGCGTGCGGTCGCACCGTCTCCCAATTGCACGGACACTGTAGCTCAGAACATGCAGGCGACCACTCGTTCTGGAGTCGAAGGGAGGCTAGCGCCCAGGCCGAGTTAGGGCGTGTTTGGGACTGCTCCGCTCCATGTTTTTCAGCTCCGCTCCACGTTTTTTAGCCAAACGGTTTCAGCTCCACGCACTCTGCTCCAGGAAAGCAAACAGTATCCTGCGGCTTCAAATCAAACACAAGAAAGAATACGTTATAGATGCCGACCGCTGGAGCAGGACCGCTGGAGCTGAAATACGGTATGACTGCTGGAGCAGGACCGCTTGAGCAGAACCTCAAGGTGTCGCCCATCTCCATCAACGCCCCCTGCACCGCACATCTTCATCTTCTTCCTCGCCGTCTTCCACGCCTCCTACAGTGCCATCACCATGGCGCTCGGCAGGGCCAAGGTCGATTTCAATCAGTTTCCTTTATTTACTACTACTACTAATGTAGGTGTGTTTGCAGTGGAATGAAGAAGCTAATAATGAATTAATGATGATATGTACGTCTTTGAAGCATGCAGATACGTGCATGGAAAGAGTGGGAGAAAGAAGCTGCAGGGCAATCCAATGGTACATTACATACTCCTGTATCTTGGGTTGTTCTGCTGATCGAATTTGTATATATATGAAACTGTCAATCAACATTTATATATATGTTATCTTGTGTCTCTCCATTCCATTGCATGCATGCTTTATTCAACTTTGCAACCAATTTGCAATGTGCTCAGTCAGTCTCAACTCTCAAGTCTGAATCTGAACCAAACTAGATTGTCTGTCTGTCCTCGCTCTGCATATGCATGCTCTCTGTCTCTGCAGAATGGCTTCCGGATCATCTACTTCCTTTGGATTCTGGTACATATATCTCACTGTTTGACCGTGGTACCCACCTAGAATTTCAATTAACAACATGCATACAATTCTGCCTCATTCAGATGTTGTCTGTTTGAACCTGAATGCGGTATGAGTACGCGATGGACTCGTGCTTCAACGACTCCAAAGAATTCTTCTTCGCACGCCTCTGCCTTGGGTACGTACCCTTCGTTCGTGAACTGATCGATCTGACATGAATGCAGATGCAGATGTAGTGCAAGAATATAAACAACAACATACATTACGAACGATGATCTCTAGCATGCAGGGTGGTGGTCCAGGTGCTGTGCAGCTACGTGACGCTCCCGCTGTACGCGCTCGTCTCCCAGATGGGCTCCACCATGAAGCAGTCCATCTTCGACGAGCAGACCTCCAAGGCCCTCAAGAACTGGCGCGCCGGCGCCAAGAAGAAGCACCCCACCAGCTCCAAGCACGAGCACGGCGGCGGCGGGGGCTCCCCCACCGCCGGCGGCAGCCCCACCAAGGCCGACGGCGACGCGTAGAGGAACGCTAGCTGGAGACGACGCCGGCACTACACGGCGCTGCAGGCCGGCAGCGGCAAGAAAGGCCAGGAAGGCAAGTACGATCGACTTCATCAAGATCGATCGACGACTGATCCATCCGTCGCCTCCTCATGAAGCAGCTAGCAATGCAACCTTTAACTCGATCGATCCAGCTTTCTATATATAATTTGTTACATATATATATATTTTTTATTTGTATGTAATTAATTGTACCAGTAGCAATCAACATGCGTACGTGCGCCGCATGTAATGTACCATGAACTATGCATGCGTACGTACGGTGTATAGGAACGTACCTTAGCAGTATGCAGAAACAATCTCTCTTCATTTTGTTTTTAATTTATAAACCACAGTACAGTGTAGCTATATGGAAGAATTTACTTTCAGTAAACTTATTTGGATTCATAAATGCAAATACTCATGTTCTATAAACCTGATCAAACATAAGATAGCTAGTTTGATTTGAAGAAAACAAGAATTGAGTGACCGAGGTAAATACTAAACTCCAGTTTAGCCACTTAGTTCTTGCAGGGATGTCGATGTGTGGCTCACCAGGCAGCTGGGAGAGATATTCCCAGAAACAAATAACTGGAGCCTTTGGATGGAGGCCGGCAAAATCATTCCACTTTGCCAGTTGAGACGTGGACAAAACATAATGGTCAGATCTTTGATGGCAGGGAGATATTCATGTGTTAGGAGGCCATCAAGAGTTTCCAGCTTGCGGCACCCTCCGATAGTTAGGTGAGTGAGGAACGGGAATTTCCCAGTGCTGCGTCGTCTGGCCCAGCCAAGGGAAAGGTCAGTGGGTACCTGTTCAGAGTCTCTAATAGATATCAGACATGGACAGTCACTGATCTTGAGCTCCTGTAGCAATGGAAGGCTCCATTTTTGTAGGTCCACGGATGTCAGATGGTCACATGATAGATGCAAGATGGTAAGGGAACTGCAATCGATGCTGTCTCCGAGGTTGCCAGAATTCTTCAGTTCGAGTTTTCTTATGGATGGCGCCAGCAGATGATGTGTGATGTTTGGACAATTGTACACCTTCAGTTCTTGAAGGGAAAAAGTTGAATCTTCCAAGTGTTCAATTCGTACTGATTTTACATTTCGGCAATGCGCAATCTCTATTTTTCTGATGGCAGGTACATCCAATCTGCAATCACTTAGGTTCCGACACCCTTCAATGCTCAGTTCTGTTACTGATGACAAAATTGTACCAGAAAATGGCATGGCATTGAGTCCATCAGAACCAGAAAACCAGGTTGGAAAATATTCACCTGGATAATCCTGGATGCGCACAGATTTCACATTGGTTGGAGGTTGTAGGGCTTGAAGCACTTCTATCACATTGTGCAATGGAATCACTTCTATCTCATTGTGCTCTGGAAGCACTTCTATCTCATTGTGCTCTGGAGAACTGAACGAAAACCATCTCAGAGTCAAACTAGTAAGATCTTTCCTCTTCCTAAGTTCCAGCTTTGCTGCATGATCCTTGCTTATTGCGCCTAGATTATATATAACCAAATCTTTTTTACCTAGAAAATTTTCTATGAACCCAATTTGCTCTACCAACTTCACAGCATCGTCTTCCATTTCAAGAATACGTGATTCAAACTTTTGCAGATTGATCAGCTTACTAGCACCTATGTGCAATCTTTGAAATGTGCAGTTCTTGGCATACAAAATCTGCAAGTTATAGAGGCTCCAGAATGATGAAGGAACTTCATTGAAATGGCAATTTCTGGAGATTCCAAGGTACCGGAGATGTTTCTGATTGCCTATCCTCTTTGGTAATTGTTCCAGTTTGAAGGCACAAAAGAAAACACGCAGGCACCCAAGTTCATCAAACCAGCAATCCATCAGAGAAGATAAAATCTCACTCCTGAAATGCTTGTCGCAAAGCAGGGTGCGCAGCTTTGTGTGCTTGCATAGGCTCATTAAATCAGAACACTTAACACCACTACTTGATAGTATCGACAGATGGCGAACACTTGGAGGAACATTGTCGATCCCACTTGTATTCTTTACAATGAAGCATTCATCCTTGGACACTAGAAGAGCCATGTCGTGCATCAAGTCGTGTATTACATATTTACCACGGTGTTTAAGGAAGAAGGACAGATTTACAAGGTCTTCAAAGTACTGCTCACCGATATGTTGAAGTGGAATGCTACCTTGAGGTTCCACAAATCCTTCTGCCACCCAAATTTCAGCTAGAATATCCTTCTTAAAATTGTGATCTTTGGGGTATACAGCACAAAATGAGAAGCATCTCTTCAAATGGAAAGGTAGATACATGTAGCTCAACCGAAGAGCTGGCAAAATGTCGGTTTCCTTTTGTTCAATTTGCCACAGTTCGTTGTTTAGTATATCACTCCAATGGTCAGAGGTAAGGCTATTTCGTAAAAGCCTTCCAATAGTTTTGGCGGCTAAAGGAGTACCCTTGAGCTTTTTAAGTATGCTCTTACCAATCTGCTCTAACTGTGGATCAATGTGAGAATCCTCAGACCCAAACACACATAGTTTGAAAAAATCCCAAAATACATCATCTTCCAAGCCGTCCAATACATAGGACTCCATGGTGCCCACTATATCAGCAACCTCTGCAAACCTAGTGGTCACCAGCAACATACTTCCCTTAAGTACTTTTGTGAGAGGTGCACAAAATTTCCTCCAACACTGCCCATCATTCAAGGCAGCAGGCCAAATGTCATCAAGGATGAGCAAGAACCTTTTTTTCCCAGCTTCTTTAGCAAGAACTTGTTGAAGATCGTCTAAATTATCGGCCGTTGCCTCTTTTCTAGATAGAGATTTTATGAGAACTTTAGTAAACCTCTCCTCATCGAAGTCATCCGAGACACAAATCCAAATGATATTGTCAAAGTGGGATTTAACACTTGGAAGTGTAGTGATCTCTTGGGCCAAAGTAGTTTTTCCAACACCCCCGATTCCAACTATTGGCAAAACAGGAACAGATGGTATCCTTATTGGTTCAGTACTATCGGCTGCACTAGAAGCAGTTCTCTTCCGTTTGGAAGTAGACCTGCACCTGCTACTGCTACCATGGTCTGGTGCTGGTACACCAAGCAATCCCATCACCTCCTTCAGTTCCTTGTCTCGACCAAGTATGTTTGGCTCAGTGCGGAAAGATGTGGTCGGTGGCCTGACCGATTTGTCAAACCGTGGAGTTGCCTCATGCATGCCCATCTTCTCAAGCTGGGCAGAAATATGACTTAACCTGGTCTGTATATCAGTCACTTTGTTGAAGCTTCCATGAGTGACACTGTGAAAGAAGTCAATGAGAGGAGACATCTGGGATTCATCGTTATTGCCCTCAATTTCCAGCTTCAGCTTGTACCATCTGAACTCATCCAGAAGGTCCTCCGCATCATACACTGCATCCTTGAGTTTTGGAAGGAGCTGTGCCACAGAGGGTACATGGATCCTCCACTCTGCTCGATCAATGAGGTTGTACATCGCCGGTAGAGTATCAGTAAGGCGTTGAAGGTCACTTTGCAACTGCAGTAGATCTTCTTGCTTAAGTTGTTGTGTCTCCTGTGATCCATTCCACTTGGAACGCACATATGAGACAGCAGATGTGACCAACTGGAACAAGTTACCAAACTCATTGATGCCACTAATGACTCCAATAGCCTTGGATAGGCTCATCCTGGACAAAAATAATATAATGGACCCTTTGAGCATTAGAGAAATCAATAATCCCTAACAATCATTTGGAGAATGTGAAACTTGCAGGTCAATCTTAGCTTACATAGGAGTACAATACGAGGCAGGGACTTACAGGAAGGGAAGTAATTAAGACAGAGGTTTGGTGATGTCAGATGCACCCAACTGCCAGCGGCTTAATTATGCCATCTGTTTAATTTGCAAGGCAAAAACTGAAGGGGTCACTTGCTAGTATTTGCAAGACAAGGTAATTAATCGAACAAATAGGCAATACTAATTACCTAGTATTGTTTTGTTTGTTCGTGTGAAAACAGTGTGGCTGGTCAGCTTATACAGGCTAGTTTGTAAGAATCTGTGTCCAACCTCTGACGGAGGAGATTGGCTTTCCTCCACTGCTGGTTCGTTCTGATGCTGCTATGCCAGGTGCCTGAAATTTTGCATTGAATCAGACAATGATTCTCATCCATTGGATGTAAATCAGATGGTTTTGAAGTTGCGTTTTAACCGGCGGCCTGCTGAGCCGTAAGAGTAGTAGTAGTCGTTGTAGTCGCATACGGAGTAGTTGTTACTTTTGTAAACGCTGTTTTTTTTTCTTTTCCCTCGTCTAATAAAAATCGGCAAAGCTCTTGCCGCCTTTCTAAAAAATTTCTTTCATTCAGTGTCATATACCTGCATTGCTGCAGATGTATGTTCTGTCGCTGATAGACAGAATCAAGGAATTGGGATTTGGCTTGGGCAACAGAAGAGAAGTCTAATGGACTTAGGACCCAGGAATCCAATGTCATCTTCAATGGGCCAGAGTGGGTTAGCAAAGGTTGAGCCCATTTGCTAGCAAACGGTTGAAGCACGGCTGCTGTCTTCTACTTATAGCTTTCTTCTTGCTCAAGAAGAACTCGATTTGGTTGTAATCGAAGAACAGGCGAGCTGCGGCTCGAGACGGCGGCGAGCATCTGCTTGAGATCGATTACTACCATATCCATGTTATGCTAGCTACTTGTATTTCTGTGTGATACTGTGATATACATCCAGTATCGTAACATTCAGTTGTCAGGTGCCGAGGCACCTGCACTCTAGGAAACGTGAAATAATATATACTTGTGGTAATATAAGCTTGCAGCAACAAGTCATTTGCTTTGCCCGACTACAAGGTTAGATTAGATGAGCCAATGAAGGGATTGATTGGGGCTTACCACTACAAGGACTGACGAAGATTCTGATAGATCCCTTCCTCGCTAGGACGGAGCTGCGGCGGCGGCTTCACCTCGGTCAACTCAGCTCCAAGCTCTCGCCCCGCCCCAGACGCGCAAGGGAACGAGATGGTCCTCGCCTCGCCTCGCCTTCCTAGCTACGGCTATGGCTATGGCCGCGCGTCGCGCCCTTGGTCTCCGCCTCTCCGGTCTCCCTCCGGCTGCAGGAATAATGCTCCAAAGCCTCCAATCGATGATAAAGCTAGAACAAAGGTGCACAATCCACTAGGCCAAGAGACCAGATGCTCGTTTGGTGCTAATGACGCTGTAAATTCGTGGTAATAATATACAAGTAATCCACTAAGGACCAGTTTAGTGGAGGTGCACCTTCGTCCCAGGTTCACAACCAAAGCAAACAAGCACTAAGGACCTGTTTACAGACAAAGTTGTCTGGCTCAGTCATGAATGTCCAATTTAAAAAACCTATAAACAGATAGAGATAAAAACGGACTAACACGTGATGACCAGAGTTTCTTTTATGTGTTATTATTTTTACTACACAAAAATTTTAAAGAAAGTATAATAATAGCATGTAGAAGACGAATGTTGAGGTGAAGAGAAGAGGAGATGAGAGAGAGGAGAAGCATGTTGTAAACTTATAGTCGGCTTCGCTAGTACAAAAACAAGCTGTACTCCTGGTTGGAAAACCCGTTCAGTCCCGGTTTTCTAACCGGGAGCACGAATGCGGGACTAAAGAGCCCATCCTTTAGTCCCGGTTTCTCGTCCGGGACTAAAGGTGTAATACCAACCGGGACTAAAGGTTTTTTTCTTTATTTTTTGTTTCTATTTTCAATTGATGATTCGAATAGGTTTTCGAATACGTATTCTACGCTGCTAATAATATACGTATTCTACACGTTTATAATGTTCGAACATTTTGTACAAACTAAAGTATGAAACTAACGTATATATTAGATGCATATACATATATTGTACGTTATTTTATGTACATATAATATGTATATATATATTATAAATAAAGCTTGCATTGCATATTCTATCATATTCTTGGGATAACAAATTCACTCCATCTGGTTTGACTTCCATGTTTCGTTCACGTCATTGTAGAACTCGTGGGCGGGGTTTAAGACCTGGTCATTAAGAAATCCTGCTATGGTCTCTTGAATTACTTTCAGTTGGTCACGTCGTATGACTTTTTCCTTCAACCATAGAGTCTTCAATAAAAGTTAAAGGAAAAATATTAATATATATATATATATATATATGTGTGTGTTGGTCACGTGATTACTTATATATATGAGCAATAAAAGAAATTGTAAATATATGAATATATTTATATAACGTACTTTGAGGATCTCTTCAGGAGTTCTTTTTGCGTACGCCATGATGAACTCGCAAACATAGTATCCGCAGTAGTTGTTCCCATGTTCTTGCCTCAGAACCCACTTTTACGAGAAAAAAGATCCAGTAAATTAAAAGCATGCATGGTTATATATATATATATATATATAGCTAGTACTTACTTTGTGTGCGATTACATCCAGTTGCGCTTTGCAATGTTTCATGTGGTGTTCCTCAATGAAACTTTTCCAAACACTACGCCCAATAAAATAAAAAATTTGTTTGGCCTTTAATAATTGTTGCAGTTAAGATATCGGGGTATATATAGTTGCTAGAGAGACCAAAATACCTTTGGATAATATCTATTATGTCTTGGTACTCTATTTGCTCTTTTCTTAACGAGTCTAAGATGCTCAACCGACTATTGGCCATATTGATGACCATCAATATCCAATGATTGCTGCATATATTTTTTATATACAAATATGATCAACATTAACTAGAGTCAATATATATATGGGAGATAGCTTAGCTACTAAGCAAATAATTGAACAAATGTCCATATGATCGACATTAATTATTTAACACTCACTTGAAGTTGTAGGGGAAGAGTATGTCCTTGTTTTGTTGGTTCACTAAGAACCTCATGAGATTTTTCTCGAGTTCAGCTTTCCATTGAGGCAGGGGATTAGGGTGTTTGAATACGACATTTGGATCAACGAAACCAACATCATTATCCTTTCTTTTTCTGAGTTCTGTCATCTCATATCTGCATATATAAAAATATAGTGTGATGATATATAATTTATATATATACATGTACCTTTATATATATACACTTTAATAGTAGAAAATAATCACACTTACAGACAATAGCAGCTAATGAGACTTTTGTCGAGAGAGTCCAGGTGGCATAGTTGGTATAATTCTAAAAACTCGACATATATAACGTCATCGCCACGGAAGTAATGTTGGTTTCTAACTCTGACGGTAACAAAGTTCTCTTCCCGTTCACACGCCGCCATGTACCACTTGTTTAGCAGGTACATTTGCGTACCCAGTTCACCTAAGGCCTCAGGGTTGTATAGACTCTTTTCATGTTCAAATTTCTTCCAAGGATCCACTTTCGGAGCAGATGGTCCTTCAGCGAGCACTTGGACAAGGTCCAAACCGGTATCCTTGTAAAACCGAGCCAGATCCTCAAAATCGATGTCCAGTAAGTCTAAGTTTGAACCATATTCATTAGGAATGACAAGAGGGGGGACTGATTGTTGCGATTGTTGTCCAAGTTGTGCAACACCTTTTCCTGCTCTAGTCTTTTTCTGCGCCGCCTCAAATGACTTAGTGAGAGAGCGGTCGTAGTCCGATTTTGACAGGGTCTTTTGAGATTCCCGTTTTTTCTGGTCCACCTTCTTTCTTAGAAGATCTGGAGGTAGGTAGAAGTACGGTTTCTCCGGGTTCTCCCTCGCTTCTCGTTGCTTTCTTACTTTTTTGAAGAAACTATTCACATCTTTTTGTACTGCAGCATTTAATTCATTTTCACTTTTCTCGTAAGACAGTTTTTGGGGAATAACTGAATTAGAGGAGGCTTTCTTCTTTGCCAGGTGGTGGGCCAACGACTTCATTTGCGGGCGCGGACCTCTTAGGATCTGGCTGCTTCTTGGTCATCAAGGGAGGCGGGGCAGCCATTGGAGACCTCCTTGGAGGCATTGGAGGCATTGGAAGCGTTGGAGACCTCCTTGGAGGTGGCGACGGTGGCGGCGTTGCCACCTGATTGCCCGGAGCACTATGATGATCTAAAGATTGAATAATTGGACTTAGGTTGGTGGAGGCCCTGCTGTGTGAGTACAAAAAAGAATAATTATGTATAAGAAATTGTTATTATTAATCATGCATGTCAATAGAAAATTAGTGAAAAAATTGTTTCGTTCACTTTTGTCCGCACCTATTGTCTGGCAGTTGAGGAAGTGGCGGTGGACTAGAGACCCCAGGAATAATGATGTAGCGCTTGTGCCATAGTATGAATGTATTTTCTGCTTCTCCTAGAGTCTTCTCCCCATCACCTCCTAGAATGTCAAGAACCAGATCACTAAAACATTTGTTAACTCTATCCACTGAGACGCTAACATATCTAGATGATATTATTGCCCCATGGATTCTTGGTGTCTTGGTAGGATCTGGAGGAGAAAAAACACCGAGAGCCACCATGATTGTGGCATTCCCTTTTGGAATATGTAGCTCACATGATGTAAACGGTGCAGTGATGTCATCCATGGGGAAACGTAGCATTGCGTCATCTTGATTTGGCAACTCCATGCAAGCGCAGCTGCTTTTCAACTGATCAGGGGGGCTAATATTAATGTTGATTCCTGGATGTGATGCCTGCCTTTGGGCACTCATTGCTATTTGCACTTGCTTTATGATTTCATCCTGCATTCTAGCTTGCATGTCTTTTTCACGCTCCTATGCTTGAAGCAACGTCTCCCGTGACTCACGAACATATTCCTCCAACCTGCTGATCCGCGCTGCTTCCTTATCCTTCCTTCTCTGTCGGCTTCTATAGGTATCTCTGTCGTTAGGGAAATCATGCTCCCAAGAAATGTTCCGTCCTAAACCTCTCGTTCGGCCACTGTGTTCAGCAGTCCCGATGGCATACGTCAGTTCATCCTTCTCTCTATTAGGCCTGAACGCACCAATAGCTTTAGCTTGTAGAGCATAAGAAAATCTTTGTGTTGCTCTTTCGAGTTTTGGGCCATGAACCAGCTTCCCGGTCTCTAGGTCCAGTCTTCCCCCATGAGCGAAAAACCAATTCTTCGTGCATTTGGGCCAATTGAGTGATTCTGGTGTGATACCCTTGGTAAGAATGTCTGCTTCCATTTTTTCCCATTTGGGAATGGCAGTCGCGTAGCCACCTGATCCTATGCCATGGTGGTATACCTTCTGTCGGGCATTCTTTTGGTTCCTTCTCACCCGTTCATCACCCTCTTCCGATGTCTTGTACTGTACAAAATCATTCCAGTAGGGCCTCAACTTCGCGAGCGGGCCCCTAGTATTGAAATTGGGCATTAGGTTCTTCTTGACGTATTTCGTGTATAGGGATTTCTTCCAAGTCTGAAATTGTGTGGCCATCTTCTTCATAGCCCACTTTTGAACTAGCTCCTTCAATTCATCATCGTTGATATCATTATAATCATCCGCTTGCAACGTGAAATGTTGAAGGATATCATCCCAAATTAAATTCTTATCAAGATCAGAGACAAAACTAACATGAGGCTCGTTGATCTTTTGCTTCCATTCACGGGCACTGATCGGAAGTCTGTCCCTTATAAGACACCCATAGTGTTGCACGAATTTCTTTGCATGTGGACCAAGTGGTTCGCCTATCTTGATATTGAATTCTGATATTATGTAGCGCCCCTCCAATGGCTTTTTTGGGCCTCGAATATTTTTGCTTTTCGCCGTTGTGGTCGTCGATCCAGAGGGCTACGTATAAAAAAGAATAAATAAATATCATGTGTACACATAATAGATGATAGATATTCAAATATATATATAATATTCAAATATATATATAAATATATATACCTCGCCAGTATTTTCTGGCACAATATTTTCTTGGTTATTTTCAAGAGCCAGGTATTGACTCCTGTCATCTACATCCTGCTGGTCACCATCGGCAAATTGAGTGCCGGTGTTGATAATATCCATCATTTTCTTCATCCATGTTGTCTCTCGGGACAGTCATCTAGCTTTTACACCACTAGATATATCTATAAAAAATAAAAACCATATATCTATAAAATGGATCGAGTCATGTGCTTAAAATTAATTAAATAACTACACTCGAAATTCAAGTCTCCAAACCATAACTTTGATTTCTTATTCTCTAGAAATATTTATTGGCAAGTGATATATATAACAAATTTATATATATAATGCCGAACTTAAATAATTATAGAATTTAGGGTTATTATTTACGTCGAGCTCTGGTTAGGGTTTGGAGCGGAGCTTAGGATATTAGGATATATATCAACATTAATGTCAATATATCAAAATTCAGATATATATATACCAAAAAATTCATAGCACTAATAAAACCCATCTTTTCAATTGAGACGAAGATTCTAATATATTTCTACAACTATATATTGTAGTACACTACTACATTTTTTCTACAATTCATCCAAACAAAGTTGTAGTACATGTTATGTAGAACAAACTTTATTTTTGAATCAAGGCTTGATTCGACTTCTAAGTGTCTCGATTAGGGATTTCAAGAATCAACTCAGTGCTGTTTTGAAGCTCCAAAAATCAGCTAAGTGTTGGAACTAAAATATTCAGTTTTCAAGTTTCGTGAACCCTACTTTGGAACCTTGTATATCTCTAACCAGGCTGAGTGAGACTGTGATCCTTTAAACAAAGTTGGAGATCTAGCGTAGATATACAACTTTTGTTACTACATTTTGTTCCATAACTAAACGGTTTAGGAGATAGAGAGTCGAGAAAATAGAGGTTCATTCGGTTTTTCACGTATTTTTGAGCTAGCCTCAAGCATTTGAACGTGGCCATCATGCTCAAGCCGAGCCCCCACTCGCCTCGGGCATGCGCAAGTGCTGAAGGCTTGAAATGGACGCCGTTGTCTCTCCCGTCCTCTGCATTCTCTCTTTCCCCCTTGCTGTTCTCCTCCTTCAGCCAGGCACGGCGGTAGCAGGAAGCCATGGCCGCCGAGCTGTACTCCATGGCCGCCCCGTTCCCCTGCTCCCTCTCTATGGCCGTCAGTCCGAGCACACACTCATGCACAAATAAAATCTACAAATAAAATCTATCTATTTTTTCTATATTACAGCATAGATCCAGCAATGCTCTAGGAACCAGAATTTAGAAGGACATTTGCGTTAGCTACAAAACCTTTAGTTAAAGTAATCATACATGCTATACTACAGCATAGATCCAATGAGGATGGCACAGAGATGAGGCAGTGCGCTGGATCGTCGATCAAAGATGATGAGACGCGCTCCAGCGAGGGAGACGATGAGCGCGCGGCGATGCACGCGTGCGCGTGGAGCCGGGGACGACGCGCGAGTGATGAGGCGGTGATGACAAGGACGAGGCACTTTGGCGAGGACGAGGGACGAGCGGCTAGCCAGAGAGAGGAGGCATGCCCGTGCGGGCTGGGGACGAAGCGCGCACATGACGAGGCAGTGCCGGAGGTAGGCGTGTGGACGACGGCGACAACGGAGGCGGTTCCAGATCAGATCTGGGTGAGGGCGAGGACGACAGTGGTGGATTTGGATCTACGCGTCGCGCTCGGACGGGAGAGGCATGAGCCAGGCCGCCGACAGAGACGGCGAGAGAGGTGCGCGTGTGTGGAGGTGGTGCTGGAGGCGATGATGAGCAGTGCCGGCGCGGTGGCTCTCGGCGAAGAACAAGAGATGATGGAGGGGGAAAGAGACGAGGCGCTATATAGGGGGACCTTTAGTCCCGGGTGAAGCCACAGCCCGGGACTAAAGGTCCTTTAGTTCTGGATGATGGTTACAACCGGGACTAAAAGTCTGACCTTTGGTCCCGGGTGCATCCACGGCCCCGGAGTAAAGGCAATTTTGGCGGTCGCGAAAACACTGCCCATCTTTAGTCCCGGGTGGTTGATCAATCCGGGAGTAAAGGTGGGCTGCAGTTTGGCTTCCCACCGGTTTCTAGAAGTTTTTCTTTTTTTATATATTTCTTTTATATAAATATGCAGAGAGTTGTTAATTGCCTAGTAAATAAAATATTAGCAAAAAAATTACAAAAAGAATTCCTGGACTTGGTTTTGCATTATTGTACATAAGAAAAATCTGTAACCTAAACTCTTTTGTTTTACCGTATAAATATTTAACATAGTGTAAATAATAATCATAATTTTTACCATGCAAAAATGTACTACTTAATTAAAATCATTAAAACTATTGCTTTTCGACAGGAAATTAGTTTTCACATCTTATTGACGTTGAAAATTCATTTAAACCGCAGAAAATATGAAAACACGACAAAAAAATCTGAAGTCACAATTATTACATAATAGGTCTAATACATCACCATATCAAGCCGGGACTAAAACAATTTTTTCACTAATTTTTTCACATCAGATGCATTACTTTTGCTTTTTGCTTTGTGCGACATGGAAATTCCACCATCAAACACAAATTTAATCTGAACATAGAAAAAAAGGAAACACCAAATAAACATCTCTGAATTCACAATTATTACATAATACCTCTGATACACACTATTAAACATCACTATATATATCAAGCGGGCACAGTAGTGAACTTTTTCTTAACGTATATCCCTTGGTTATGATCACACCGTAACCATGGAGTGTCCTCATCATTTAGCTGGATGCTTGGGTCTTTGTTCACTGTGAAGGATGGAATTCGGTCATCCTTTTCATAATCTTCTGATACGTCTGACTTGTCTTTAATTCCGACAATATTTCTTTTCCCTGAAAGAACTATGTGGCGCTTTGGCTCATTGATTGGGTCGTTGTTGTTTTTCCCTATCTTTAGTTTTGTAGACATGTCTTTGACATAGAACACCTGATTCACATCCTTGGCAAGGACGAATGGTTCGTCTTTGTACCCAATATTGTTGAGGTCCACGGTTGTCATTCCATACTGGTTGTCGACTGCTACCCCGCCTCTAGTCGCCTTTACCCATTGGCACTTGAACAAAGGTACCTTAAAAGTAGGTGCATAGTTTAGTTCCCATATCTCCTCTATGTGGCCATAATATGTTTGCTTATTTCTATTAGGGTCGGTGGCATCTATGCGGACACCACTGTTTTGGTTGGTGCTCCTTTTATCTTGGGCTACTGTGTAAAATGTATTCCCATTTATCTCATACCCTTTGTATGTGAGGATATGCCACGATGGCTGCCTAGCCAACAAATACAATTGCTCATCAATACTCTCATCACACTGACATTCTTTTCGCAGACAGTCGCTGAAAGTTTCCATGTGCTGACGCGTAATCCAAGCTTCAAACTTCCCTGGAAACTTGGATCGGAGCAACTCTTTATGTATCTCGATATACGGATCCACCAAGGAGGAGTTTTGCAGAACTATGTAGTGTGCTTTGTTAAAATAATTGTCCTACGTACCAATATATGTTTTCTTCGCTAGTGTCCTCTTTCCACTTAGTCTCCCCTTGTGTCGCGATTCAGGAATACCAATCGGGTCAAGGTCGGGAATAAAGTCAACACAAAACTCAATGACCTCCTCTGTTCCATAGCCCTTGGCGATGCTTCCTTCTGGCCGAGCACGGTTGTGAACATATTTCTTTAGGACTCCCATGAACCTCTCAAAGGGGAACATGTTGTGCAGAAACACAGGACCGAGAATGCTAATCTCCTTGACCAGGTGAACAAGGAGGTGTGTCATGATATTAAAGAAGGAAGGAGGGAACACCAACTCAAAGCTAACAAGACATTGAACCACATCATTCTGTAGTTTAGCTAGATCCATTGGATCGATTGCCTTCTGAGAAATTGCATTGAGGAATGCACATAGCTTCACGATGGCTAGACGTACATTTGGAGGTAGAATTCCTCTTAATGCAACTGGAAGTAATTGCATCATGAGCACATGGCAGTCATGGGACTTTAGTTTAGGAATTTCTTCTCTGGCACATTTATTATACCCTTTATATTTGAGGAGAATCCAGATGGTACCTTGATGCTTGCTAGGCATTCAAACATGCTTTCCTTCTCTTCTTTGCTAAGAGTGCAGCCGGCAGGACTTAAGTAATGGCGTCCATCATCTATCTTCTCTGGATGCAGGTTGTCTCGTTCTTTCAAACACCGCAGGTCCTGTCGTGCTTCAAGTGTGTCCTTAGGCTTCCCATATACACCCATGAAGCCTAGCAGGTTCACACAAAGATTATTCGTCAGGTGTATCACGTCGATCGCGCTACGGACCTCTAGGACTTGCCAATAGGGTAGCTCCCAAAATATAGACTTCTTCTTCCACATGGGTGCGTGACCGTTGGCGTCGTTCGGAACATGTTCGCTGCCATGTGCCTTTCCAAATACTACTTTCACATCCTTGACCATATTTAGTACATCCTCACCAGTTCGGTTGCTCGGCTTGGTCTGGTGGTCTGCCTTACCTTTAAAATGCTTGCCTTTCTTTCTTAGGGGGTGATTCACAGGAAGAAATCGATGATGGCCAAGGTACATGACCTTTCGACATTTTTTCAAGAATATACCTTTAATGTCATCGAAAAAGTGTGTGCATGCATTATATCCCTTGTTTGATTGTCTTGAAAGATTACTTAGAGCAGGCCAATCATTGATTGTTACGAACAACAATGCTCATAGGTCAAAGTGCTCCTATTTGTGCTCATCCAACACACATACACCTGGTCTGTTCCACAAAAGTAGAAGTTCTTCAACTAGTGGCCTCAGGTACACATCGATGTCGTTGCCAGGTTCCCTTGGGCCTTAGATGAGCACTAGCATCATAATAAACTTACGCTTCATGCATAACCAGGGAGGAAGGTTGTAGATACATAGAGTAACAGGCCAAGTGCTATGACTACTGCTCTGCTCCTCGAAAGGATTCATACCATCCGTACTTAAAGCAAACCTTAAGTTTCTTGCATCATTTGCAAACTCTAGGAATTCTCTATCGATTGCTCTCCACTGGGACCCATCAGCAGGGTGTCTCAACATATTGTCTACCTTATGGTCTTCTTTGTGCCATCGCAACAACTTTGCATGGTCTTTGTTTCTGAACAGACGTTTCAATCGTGGTATTATAGGAGCATACCATATAATCTTGGCAGGGATTTTCTTCGTGGGACGTTCGCCCTCAACATCACCAGGGTCATCTCGCCTGATCTTATACCGCGATGCATGACATACCGGGCATGCATCTAACTTCTCGTACTCCTCGCCACGGTAGAGGATGCAGTCATTAGGACATGCATGTATCTTCTGGATTTCTAATCCCAAAGGGCAGACTACCTATTTTGCTTCGTACGTAGTGGCGGGCAATTCGTTATCCTTCGGAAGCATCTTCTTTTGGATTTTCAGTAACTCCCCAAATCCCTTGTCAGATACACCATTCTTTGCCTTCCATTGTAGCAATTTTAGTGTGGTACCCAACTTTTTCTGCCCCGCATCACAAGTTGGGTATAGCAATTTCTTGTGATCCTCTAGCATGCGCTCGAACTTGATCTTCTCCTTTTCACTTTTGCATTCTCTTTGTGCGTCACGAATGGCCTGACCAAGATCATCAGCGGGCTCATCTTCTGCCCCTACCTCTTCTTTAGCTTTCCCCATTGCAGTATCATTGAAGGCACCATATTCAGCAATAATGTCATCATCGTCCCATTGTTCTTCTTCACCTTCTTCCATTACAACCCCGGTTTCTCCGTGCTTCGTCCAACAAATATAGTTTGGCATGAAACCCGACTTCAACAAGTGTGAATAAAGACTCCTTGAGCTAGCATATTCCTTCAAATTCTTACATATGGCACATGGGTAGCACATGAAACCATCGCGTTTGTTTGCCTCGGCCACACATAAGAAAGAATGCACGCCCTCAATGAACTCTTGGGAGCGGCGATTAGCATTGTACATCCAATGTCGGCTCATCTGCATTACATGACATACATACCATATTAAAACCTAGAACATAATTAGTTAATTATACGACATGCATGCCACCACACAAGGTATTAATTTATGAAAGTCTCGCTACAATGTAGACAATTTCAACTACCACTAAAAAAACTAAAGCTAAAATGCACTTCAGTAGCATAAGGATTTCGCGACCAATCCCAACTAAAACAGACAGATCATGCGTTTGTTCAACATCTATGGGCTTCTTTCGCAGGATCACTGCCTCATCAGCCGTCGTAGCCGCCTGTGCAAGAGAGTTTTGCATGTGTTCAACATACCCTTCGTCCCAGTACTAGCCTGAACATCCAGTGCCATCCCACTGAAATTAAAACAAAAAAAATAGAACTTTAATCACAATCATCATGAAAATAAGTATAAATTAACCATAATCATCAAATACGACAAAATAACTCACATTGCGATCCGGACACTTGTAGAAGATACGGCCCTTGTTGGGACACTCCTTCCTCACCCGGTACTCCATCACAATCTTCTCCTCACACTTGCCGCATGCAATGAGAGGGAGGTCCGGCCTCAGTCGCTTTGGAACCCGATGAGAGGCCGAGGATCCAGAAGCAGTTGCCATCTACTCTCTATACTCATTTTTAATATAATATAAATTTCTCATTTTATAAACAAATAAAAAAACTCTAAAATTCTCTATATCTCTAAACCATGAAGTGTGCTATTCATGCTAGAAATGAAAGCTGAATACTAGTTTTGAATAACTACTTTAAACTTCCTTCATCCAAATATGCAAACTTTAAAGTGATTTTGAGCTTAAATAGCTTACAAATAAAAAAATCCACCATAAAAAACCACATATATCTAGTTCACAAAATGAGATATGCTACTGATGAAACATGAGAGTATAAAGTTGGTAACCTTTAGAACCGAAGAATCGATGGAGGAATCGAAGAAATCTTGTGATTACCGGCGATGAGGAAGAAGAGAGGCCGGCGATGAAGCAAGAACACTGAGGTCGAAGTGGCTCGGACTCAGGGAGGAAGAAGGGGTAGGAGGGGACCTTTAGTTCCGGTTAGAGACACCAACCGGGACTAAAGGTTCCTTTCTAGTCTCGGACGGAGCCTCTAGCCAGGAGTAGACTTTTACTCCCGATTGGAGGGATCAACCGGGAGTAAAAGTTAACCTTTAGTCCCGGTTGGTAGCTCCAACCGAGACTAAAGGTCCCTGCAGCAAAAGCCTGCCGCGGTAGCCGTTGGGCAGGGACCTTTAGTCCCGGTTGGAGCTACAAACTAGGACTAAAGGTCTCTCTAGTCCCGGGTAAAAAAAAAAATACCGGGACTAAAGCCAAATTTCGAAGTGGATCAAAAGCCGTTTCTCTACTAGTGCTTAGAGCTTGGACAAAAGAACCAATAAACTTTACGAGAGAGATAAGTGGACCATGTATTATTAGCCGTGCTCTTAAAATATATCTTCCACTGTGGTTTCATCGATGTCGATCATACTATGAGTAAAGGGTTAGTTCAAACCATACCATTACAAACATGATGATTTGAAAGGGAAAAAAACATCATTACAATTCACCTATTTGTATATTAACCGTTACATGCTATGCTTGAACCATGCAACTTTCTACATCTCGGCTATCTTTGTACTCACGTGAAGACGACCATATTGCCCCAAGTGCTCCTTTCTTCTTTCTCTATTTCTTTTTTCTACTCACTCTCAGGACAACTCGCCTAATCTCATCCGACCATCTGCCACATCCCCTTTTGCCTCATGGCGGTCGCCACGCTGAACCCACCCATGGTTGACATAACTCCTGACCTCGTCTGCCTCGCCACTGTTGTCCTCGTCGCCATGGCTAGCCGCAAGGCAAGAAACAGCGACAGGCAGGAGACGGCCCTTGAGATGCATGGACGGTCGCCAGTCTTCTCGTTGGCAACCAAACCCGGGTCCGGGGCCAAAGGGCGGCGGTGTCGCATGCAGTTGAGATGGCGTAAATCCCTCTCCCTCTCTCCCCTCGCTAGCGTTGGAGCTAAGACAAAGGCAGTTGGGTCGGCACACAGCGACCATGTGAGGCGAGGAAGTTGATGAGCGTGGGGACGGAACACGGTGGGCAACACGGTAGTGCTCTTCCAGCACAGTCAAAGAAAAAAATAGAAATGGGAAATGGACAAGCGACATTGCACACAATCTCAATGCTGGCCTCCTAAGTGAATTCTTTGTCTTATGGAGGCATATATACATTACGATCCTTGCGGTGGATTCATTTCGGGAAGACGAGATAACTTGGACACTTGAAAGTTCAAAGTGAATACTACGCAAGCTCTCGGCCTACACCATTCAATTTAGTGACTCGATGTGCACTGACTTAGGACATTGGTCGGAGGTTGTAGGGCTTGAAGCACTTGTACATCTCATTGTGCCCGGAGATCTCAATGAAAACCATCTTTTAGTGCTACTAGGTCGGAAGCATTTGAACGCGATATATAACATCAATTTCACTTGAAATCTAGCATTGAATTCTTTGGTAACTTGAGATGGATCATCACAAAGCAGATCGCCAAGCACAAGACCGCAAAGCCTGTTCCATCTTTCGAGAAACAAAAGCCACTGACCAAATGAAGGTGGTGGCATCCATCTTCGAATCTGAAGCTACGGACCAAATCAAGGCTGGTGGCATAGCATCTTTATTGGTCCCTCTGACGTAAACATAGACCATCCACTGAACATTGACCCCAACGAGGAACACCATATCACTAATCGCGCGGGCATGCTCAAGTTCGCTAGAACAAAAGCTGCTTCCATGGAGTTATCGGTTATGCACCGGTGGATAAGAGTTCCAGCAGAGCAAGTCCAGGGTACTAATGTAGAAAAAGGGAAAGTACAAGATGCGTGATAGGGTTTGAGGCCATAAGTTTTCGAGTTTCACCGACCCGAAGTGCAACACGGTCCTTACGATCACTGAGCCGAGTTGTGATCAAACAGCTCACACCGAATCGGCATCTCCATCTCATAGAACGGATTCTTCAAAACAAAGTCCGTGTACAGCTCATAAATCACTTTCAGCAGCATTTCCATATTTGGAGCTCCAGTTTCACATACAACAAAAAATTTTGTCCCTGAAGCAATCGGAGCATATACTATACGTGAAACAGGCCAATTTGGGTGAGTTACTATTCAATGATTATAGATCACAATCTCAAGCAACCAAAAGATATTAGCATAATTTAACTCTAGAGATAAATCAATCGACCCCAAAGATATATCTCAGCTGCACAATGGTTCAAATGAAATTATCCATGACTCCAACAACAATTGTTTTGCAAATGGACTGTGACAGGTTCCAAAATCTCCATTTTCTACCATAAGCATTCAAGCCTTCACTTCCCCGAAAAATCTCACATGCACAAAATCTTGCCGTTCCTTAGTTAAAAACACTGCTACTTAGCGCCGCCATAATTCTGACTCCAGTGGCAAAGTAATAGTAGATAATGGAAGTATTCCCACACACATGTAATGGTCATCAACACATAACCATATATGATTTGGTGCTATATATGCAATATCAATGGGATCATCCTCTTGACATGTAGAAGGGGCGAAAGTAAAATTGTTCAAGTTTACAACCTACAGTATACTTAAATCAGAGCTTGTAGTAAATGTACCCACACACACCAAGTATGCATTAGCTCAGAACTATAGAATGCAGACCAGATCTATGAACTGTTAAGCAGCTTACATACCTGTGAGGCATTGAAACCAATGGAGATCAAAGTTATGAGCTTGTAAGAGATCAATGCCAGTACAGCCAGGGGTAGGGGAGAGTTGCTGGGAGATAGCATGCATCGAATGCCAGAGACTTAATCTTAGACTGTCATTGGTATCCATCCTCCTTGCTGAACCATAGTCCTGGAAATATGTGCAGGTTCTTTAGATGACATGGTTGACAGCGCGAGGTCTGGAATATCTCTATTAAAAAAAAGAAAGGGGATCCCAGGAACATACCTTGTAGTATATAAGGCCGCCAGATTTGTTAATGATGAAAAGGTTATAGATAGCCGCTAGTGCCATAGTCACCAAAGAAGGCGGAGTATAGATAAAAGTAAATTTCCTGTATCAGCTGCAGAGAAACATCCAGAGCCCTGTAAAATACTTGATAAATGTAACAGTAACAGACAACTAGTAAACATGACTTCTCGTAGGTATTTAAACAGCTCAACTTTTTTGAATCGATATTTTTCTCGATCGGGTCAAGATCTCTCTGATTTGAATTTATGAACACCAAGCACTCAAAATGTTAATTCGTGTACAACCGTGTGTTTTAGCAAAAGCTAACACATGGTTGTTTGCTGGCTGCAAAACACACGAATTGCAACGGAAAAAAAAACGTGTGTTTTAGCATAAGCTAGCACATGGTTGTTGGCTGCCTGCATAACACACGATTTGTAACAAAACAAAAACCGTGTGTTTTAGCAAGCTGGCACACAGTTGTTGGCTGACCATAAAATAATTGATTTTAAATGAAAACCCACAGAGAGCAGATCTGTTGTAATTTCTGTGCAACAAAATAGCAGAAACCAATAACTTAGCCCATGAAATATGCAACAAGTGGTGCAGGGACACAGGTGCCTAGAAATAAGTGGGGACTAGTAGCGGCGTTCGTACTTCTACAGTTCAGCTCATATTTAAATATAACCTGGCACACAACCTCTACACAATTGTAGACAAGGATTCCTTAAGTACTAATGAAAAATTAGTATGGACAGTGATAAGCTAAAAAATAGTACAAATCTTATATATAAAAGTAGATCCAGCTATTGGAGATCACAAATTATAATAAAAAGGAATAACAAAAATGTGGTGTGTGCTGGCACAAATATCTGAAATGGGTCGGCACAAATCACCAGTAACATTTTTTCTATAGAATGACAAGAACAAAAATCATGTGGTTGGCATAAATCAGAATTAACAAAGTTTATGAAGTGTTAGCATAAATCACAAGAGACAATCTTTTTGCTATGAAAAGAAAAGGAGAAAAACTTGGCTTGGTTAAGCACAAATCACAATAAACAAAGAAAAAGTTGTGTTAGCACAAATCATAAAAACTAATTTTTTTCCTATGAAAGGATAAGGACAAAAATTTGGTGTGGGCTTGCACAGATCACAATGAATAGACTACAACTTTTTCTATGAAAACACAAAGACAAATTTATCGGCACAAATCATAAAAAATAATTTTTTCTATGAAAGGATAAGGACAAAAATATGGTGTGTGCTGACACAAATCACAGTAAACATATTACAATTTTTTCTATAGAAAGACAAAGACAAAAATATGGTCTGTGTTGGCACAAATAAAAGTTAACATACTACAATTTTTATCTATAGAAGGTCAAAGACAAATAACTGAAATGTGTTGGCACAAATCACAAACAACATATTACATTTTTTTCTATAGGAAGACAAGGACAAAAATATGCTTCAGAACTAAAATTGCGGTGCTCAATACCTGCAATTTGCATCATCGTTGATTGTAATTAATTAACTATATGTTTTATATGTTTTGTTTTCATGAACAGGAAAGATTAATAGGAACATAGCACCACAACTACTATAGAGAAGAACAAACAAAAAAATTCATTAGTATTACTGTGGATGCATCTTATTTCTGTAGTACTACACCAAGACAACTTGAAAGTAGCTAGAGCATATTTTGCAAGCTGTGAGGTTTTCTTAACTCAAAATTCAATATTCTGTATGTGAGAAAATTCTCGGTTAATAGTTTCCAAATAACAAGAACTACTCTTTTTCGGTCAGTGTCATAAGCCGATGAAGTGGAACATTTCCTTCTTGAGACAGATTAGGTTCGAGTATAAACCATAACAATACGATGACACGACTTTAATTTATAGATATAGAAAAATGGTTAGCAAAATATCTAGCTGATCCTTCGTCACACTGGGGTTGCATCTCAATGTAATAATTGCCCTCAAGTCGCAAGTCGCAAGTCGCAAAGGGACAGACTATGAGCTCAATGAGATGTTTCAGACAAAACGGTTAATATAGATTCTTAATAGGTATGTCAAGAAAGTTAGGTCCATCGACTATGCATCCAAACAGGTCTTAGACCCATACTCACACTCTATGGAAAACCTTTTGGCATTGAATTATATATGAACTACTAAGTTGTAAGCTAATCCAATCCTCTGTTGATTTGCAGGTTGGTATTTCAAAGGATTTGGAAATGAACATTGAAAGTTATCACAAATTTGCTTGAAACAATGCAAATGCCAATTACAGTCATGAGGTAACTAAAATTTTCACATATTGCAAATGCTCAAAACTATAATTGCGGTGCTCGGTAGTTGCAATTTACATTATTGCTGATTGCAATTAATTGACAATGTTTTTTTGTTTGGTTTTCATGAATATAGGAGAGATTAACAGGTACAGAGCACGCACTACAACTACTATGGAGAAGAACAAAGATGGCAAAGGAGCTGGTCTTTTGGTTCTGGGCAGACAGGACTAGGCCAGACCTGGAGGCTAAAGGTTGTGCTTCTACGATGCACTATGATTTGAAATCCGACAACACAAAGATAGCGATCGCTTCATCAGCTACTATTTTCTTGACAGGAAGATGTAATTTAGCTTCCACGAACAAGATCAAAACCATAAGCAGTAACTGCTCAGAATGTTAGGGTCCTGCATTTAAAAGAACATCGATTATCCTGCTCCTGCATTCATTTGATAGGAAAAAGAATGATAAAAAAGACGGACCTTACAAGGTTGCATGCGAAGGATGCTTATAATAGCACTTACAGCCTCAACACCATCATCTTCAACTTTAGCCATGGACATATCAACATGAAACACAACAAATGAGTCAAAATCAACAAAATATTATTTGTCACTTCAAATGAAAAGGCATGAATTCATTTCACAAATTGTCTGAGCAGATTAAGTGTACAAACATAGATGTAGATCCCAGTTTAGTACATTTACAAGGAGTCAAAGGGCATCCAACAAATAAATTAACAACTTCACTGGAAACTCAAAAGGACCTAGAAGGCTAGAAGCTCAATATACTAGTGCATTTAGCAACAAAATATGCATTAACACAAAAACAATTAATAATTACAATTGTTTCCATAGTCAAACAAGGACAAACATTTGATCTGTGTTGACACAAATACAAGCTTTCTCAACATAATTGCACATGAAAAACACCATACTTGCAGTAATTCAAGTGTGCAATTTACTACTTATAAATGTGCAATCAAGAAATGGATACTAACCACTAAGATACAAATCAGGAGCTGCAGTTTCAGACAAAGGATAGCCTTTTGATTTACAGGGAATAGCTTTGGAGACTAAAACATGCAAATCGGGACAAGAAACAGTTTGGACATTCTTCACACCACCTAAGTTTAGGTTGTCATTGGACCGAAAACAAATAGAAAAAATGGAAAAATATAAATACTTTTAATCATAGCAACAATCATTTCAAAAGCAAGGAGACAAATCAAGCAACTTAGATTATTCTATTTCAGATAATCAATGAGTTACATAATGCCAAAAATGATTACCAGATTTACAGATCCTAGAATATTGGGCAAAACTGCATTCACAGATTTTCTATTTGAACACAGCTTTATTTCCTTTTTTTTTGTTATAACTAAACTAAACACAACTTTTTTGTACGGTATATGGTATGCAACACCAACTACAAGTGTACATCTTCCACAGAGGTACATCAGCTACCTGTCACGCAGGGTTATAGATGACCTGCAGCTGTATGCACATTTCTTGCTACCGTTACCTTTTACATGCTGACACCAGAATTCAGAACTCAGTCAACTCACTATCATTACAGAGACAATACCACTGAAAAGGTCATTGCCAATACCACTGCATCTGGAAAAATATCGGAGGGAAGGAGCGGTGCCCCAAACGCAAAGTGAAAAAGGACTGATGTCTCACCTTCAGGGCAACGGAAAAAAATGAAAAAACAAACAAACGCTATCAGACAAAGCAACCAAACTAGCTCTACAGACCCCTACCCCGATCGTTGGTCAAACTGATGGAATACAGACTAGAAAGAACAAAACACCTGCAAGTCCAGTTTTACGATCTTTGGAATTGTATGCTCCTCACCCAAAGAAACTTGACTCCAGTGACACCACTAGCAAATACATATAGAAAACTTTAAAAACTTCAATGAATGTTGTAGCCTTGGCCGACGGCATTAGTAATTGCTGCCAGCTAGCCCAGCCGTAGATTGGGATTCACCTGTTGCTTCTGGCTAACGCAATTCGCTTCACTACTTGCAGCTGGTGGACTTCCGGCTGGAAGAGGGCTACAGCGAGACAATAGTAACCGAACAAAAACACAACCAATCGAGCAAATCGACACCACATCAGGAAAGGGGATCGAATAAATCAAGCAACAGACGAGGAACACAGATCAAGGGGCTAATCTAGTAAGATGACTTTATGGAGTATCTTCATATACATTAGCATTTCTCTATTTGTTCTTTTTTCTAGTGTTTAAAATGACAAGCTACAAAAGCCGGCAAAGTACAATATGAAACATGGCATATCGCCCTAATCTAATCTGCAACTCACCCTGCTGGAAGCTGCAAATCCAGGCAGGGTTCCTGCTATCACTTTGAGCCAGTGATGAGCGAGTGACAGATCCAGATTTGCCTCCCAAGACCTTTCGGATGCCATCCTCCATCCTCGTCGCTTTCCTAGAATAACCGAGCTTCTCAACACAACAAAATGGAACAGATCGGGAGACATTCAGCAAAATGGACGGATCCACCGTCGTTCTGTACACCAGAATCCAAATGGATCATCCCTTCCTAAAAACCGTAACTAACACAAATCACTGAGAATCGCACGAACAAGGAGCCGAAACCGAAACCCCGGGGCACAAATCGCATAGGCGAGGACAGGGCACCAAACCTGAATCCTGGGGGCGCGCGGCGTGCGAAAGCAGATCTCGAGCTCTGAGACTGGTGAACGCAAGCAAGGCTCTGATTCGGCGAGGGGGGAGACGAGGCAGGGCGGGGCGGTCGGGCGGGCAGTGCACTGAAAGATCGCCGCAACGCCACACAGGAAAGCGCCTCCACTCCACTTCCTCTCCTGAACAATGACGGCGACGGCGAGTCGTGAGAGCGGCGGCACGAGGGAGGAGTCTCCGCGACGGAGCTGGAGCGGAGGCTGTACGAGCTCCAGCACCGGCGGGATAGGGAGCGGATCGAGGCGCTGGAGACAATCGCCTCGCTGGGAACGAATGCCTTTCCCCTCTCGCCGGGACGATGCGGGAAATGAGACAGCCAGAAACCGACAGGCGCGACTTCCGATTTCAAGCAGTAACATTTCGAGTGGGCCCTACATGTCAGCGACACAAAGCAACCAGCACAGATCGGACGTTCCATTCTTCATCCTGCGGCCAAAAAAATCCATGCGCCAACAAACCACAAAACACACGTGTTTCCTATAGCCATTGTTCAAATTGCATAATAACTTTTGCTCATACGCAGCAAAATGCATTACTGACCATCCAGTTCACGTCCAATGATTTGATTTGATTTGATTTGGTCATGAACCAGCAAATTAATGCACTTACAAACCAATGTGGCTTCTTTTGTTTATAGAGAGCCTCAATCTGTCTTGTGAATACATTTTATATTATCCTAATAAGAGATAAAAGCACAAGCATATATCATATATCATATGTTCTCCTGTAACATTTGATTCATCTGACAAAGACTGTATCCTCAGCTATAAGGATCTAGGATTATCTCACATGTTTAGGCTCTATATGCAAGCTACGAGGTACGACGGAGAGGTCTGGAGCTAGGTTCATATTTCGTTTTCCAAGAGACCAACACGGGCGAATTCAGCAGAAACATCCAAGTAGCTTGAGGTAGTTTGGGAACTCGGTTTCGCACAGCAAGCAAACAGGGAAGAGAAGGGGGGTGGGAATACCTGCACGCTCTTCGCCGGCGAAGAGATGGGCGAAGCCCTCGGCACCTGGTTTAGGGCGGCGGCGGTGGCGGGAGTAGAACCCGATTTGGGAAGGGGGAGGTCGATCTGGGCTAAGACGCTGTCGGCGGTGCGACGAGCCAGGCGGCGGCGGCGTACGGACGAGAGGGATGCGAGAAGAACGGGAACAAGGCAAATATACGTGTAATTTTACAGTTGACTCCAGCCTTTCGGGTCAGTTGTGCATCAGTCACGTATAGGAAAAAAAATCCCATTGCATGCAAAATCGATCGCAGTCTGATTCCAGGTAGCCATAAAATCGATCACAGGCAGCACATATCTCCCTATAAATGCCCATGGGTTACTATGAAATGCCCGTGTGTTAGTATGGAACAATCCCCTCAAGGAAGTTCGTTTCATAAGAAATCATCAGCAAACGGTCAGCTTATTTTTAGAAACATTCGTTTCTGCAGTTTCCCATTTTTTTAAAAGAAATAAATTTGTACTCACAGTTTTATGTAACAGAATTACTCCTTTGCAGGTGCTTGATGTATCTTGCGTTTTCGTCAGTCGATGTGCTCGCGCGTCCGATCGAAAATTGATGATCCAGATTGTCCATCTTCCTCCTCTAGGCGATACACCGTTCATCTTCCTTCTTTAGGCGACACTGTTCATCTTCCACCTAGTTCCAATGGCTGCGGGCTCTAGGTGGGAGGGCGGCGTTATGTTTCTGGCGGCGGTGGGGGCGGCCGAGTCAGGTCAAGGCGGGGGTGACGATGGCCATGGCGGCGGCAGGAGGGGGGAGGGAAGAAGGAAGCCGCCACGGGCATACTAGGGGTTCGCTGGAGCTCCTCGACCGCGAAGCTCCGATGAAACCCTAGCGCGTCGTGGCGGGGTGGCGGGCGTATGCACGAGGCAGGGTACGTCGCGCGCAACGAGAAGGAAAGTGGAGGAGCATTTGAGAGGAGGAGGCTGCCGCAGTTGAAGATCAAAGATGACTGACACTTAATCAAAGGAAGCCGACTATGGCAAGGAGCTGCCCCACGCCGCCCAGGCTGTCCTTGACGCTAAATGGCCTACTGAAGTGAAAGTGCATTTAGGTCCTCTTGTAGGTTTTGGTAGCTGAATTACAAAACAATTAAAGAACTAATGTGTTTGATGAATTTGATAGGTTTCATTGCAAATGATCATGTCAAACTCATGTCATATCTCACACAAAGAAAAAACAAGAAAACTGATGATGCAAAATTGATAAACTCAATGCATTGAGTTACTTATAAGTCTATTTAAGATCTTCAGCACGTACACCTGGTCTTCCATTTAGCCATCGAGGTGAACTTCCCAAGTCCTTCTATTTGCATCCATTGAGACTAAGTCCTTGTATATACTAGCATGTATTGTTAACCCGACTGACATGCTATCACGCACTCACCACAAATCACAATTACTTCACATAAGGGTACTTTGTTTTTGACTAAAATTTGAAAATATAAACAAGTCTCATTGGAACAAAAACAAAACGAAATTGGGGGCATATATATTTACTGGAGGTCACATGTAGGGCCCAAAATCACAAAAAAAAAGAATTGTTTGAAATTCGGAAGTCTATTTGTATATAATTTATGTACATAACTTGGGAGCATAAGTTTGGTTTATATTAAACGTATGTATGTACATTATGAGTAATATATAGAGCTCTTTCTTTTTTAATTAAAAGAAAAAAAGAGAGAGATAAGAAGCTGTGTGATAAGTTTTGTCTGGCAAAATGTTATATGTAGAAATTATGAGTGTACATTTGTTGCTTTTTTAAAAAACGGAAAGTTGTAGAAACAAATGTTTCTAAAAAGGAAAGTTACTGGGCTAGTCATTTATTTAGAAACAAGCGTTTATAAATGGAAATTTATTATGAGAATTGAACATATTTCGTGCCTAACCAGAAAGGGAGGAGTCAGACTTTGGTCATTTTATTTACGTGCAACGAGAAGAAAAAAATTCTATACGTGACTGGTGCACACTGACGGTACAACACTCCTTTCCTTTCCATACCGTCCACGTACGCATGTTGCGCTGGCCCTTGCATTGGTGGCTAGACCATGCACGTCCGCTAGCTGACCTGGCGAATTGAGGCTGATCTGGCGAATTGGAGTATGCATGCATGCTTTCCGCGATGTGGTTGAAAGATGGCGCAAGTTGCTAGGCTTCCTTCTCGGCGGATCAATCTGCATGCATGCACGGTCGCCGCCTCTTAACTCCTATTTTCCTGCTCGCTCTTAACCAACCATTCACCGCTTTAACAAAACTCGTTCTTCACCGATCCGACCTCATCTGGTTCGAAACAACTTTCTTCTTCTCTCATCAATCAAGAAATCAAGAAAGAAAAATTCTCCATCGTCCGTCGCCGTCTCGAGGAGAATCGGATCGGATCGCCAATTCGCCATGCAAGGGGCCGTGCTGGTGGCCATCGCGGCCGCCATCGGCAACCTGCTGCAGGGGTGGGACAACGCCACCATCGCCGGCGCGGTGATCTACATCAAGCGCGAGTTCCACCTGGAGACGCAGCCGGCCGTCGAGGGCCTGCTGGTCGCCACCTCCCTCATCGGCGCCACCATCATCACCACATTCTCCGGCCCCGTCGCCGACATCGTCGGCCGCCGCCCGATGCTCATCGCGTCCTCGCTGCTCTACTTCGCGGGCGGCCTCATCATGCTGTGGTCCCCGAGCGTGCTGGTGCTCCTCCTGGCGCGCCTCGTGGACGGCTTTGGTGTGGGCCTCGCCGTCACGCTCGTCCCCGTCTACATCTCCGAGACGGCGCCGCCAGAGATCCGGGGCCTCCTCAACACGCTGCCGCAGTTCACGGGCTCCTTCGGCATGTTCTTCTCCTACTGCATGATCTTCTACATGACGCTGGGCGACCACCCCAGCTGGCGCTTCATGCTCGGCGTCCTCTCCGTGCCCTCCCTCGCCTACCTCGCGCTCACCGTGCTCTACCTGCCCGAGTCGCCGCGCTGGCTCGTCAGCAAGGGCCGCATGAGGGAGGCCAGGGCCATCCTCCAGATGCTGCGCGGCAGAGAGGACGTGTCCGGCGAGATGGCGCTCCTCGTCGAGGGCCTCGGCAGCGGCGGCGACACCGTCATCGAGGAGTACGTGCTCGGCCCCGCCACGGGCGCCGCCGCCGCCGCCGGGGACGAGTCGGAGCACGACACCAGGGACCAGGTCACGCTCTACGGCCCCGAGCAGGGCCTCTCGTGGGTGGCGCAGCAGGTGCAGGGCGCGCGCAGCAGCGTGCTCGGCAGCGCCGTCGAGCTCGCGTCGCGCCAGGGGAGCATGTACGAGCAGATGAAGGACCCCGTCGTCACGCTGCTCGCGAGCGTCCACGACAAGATGCCCGAGTCCGGCGTGCCCGGTGCCAGCGCCAGGGGAAGCACGCTCTTCCCCAACCTCGGCAGCATGCTCAGCGTGGCGGAGCGGCCCGGCGACTGGGACGAGGAGAACGTGCCGCCCAACGACGACCTCGACGACGATGACGAGGAGTACCTCTCTGACGACGACGCGGGGGCAGCAGCAGGAGGCGCCCTGCACGCACCGCTGCTGTCCAGGCAGAGCACCGACGTGGACACCACCAGCAGCAAGAAGGACGCCGGCAGCACGAGCCAACCGCCCGGGAGCAGCCCCATGCAGAGGTACAGCAGCATGACGGGCGGTGAGACCGCGAGCACCATGGGCATCGGCGGCGGCTGGCAGCTGGCGTGGAAGTGGACAGAGAACGTCGGGCCCGACGGCGTCAGGCGCGGCGGCGTCAAGAGGATGTACCTGCACGAGGAAGGCGGTGGCGCTGGTGGCGGCGATGGGGACTCATCGGGCCTATCACGAGCAGGGGAGTACGTGCACGCCGCGGCGCTGGTGAGCCGCTCCATGCTCTACACCAAGGACGTGCTCATCGGCCAGAGCCCGACCCCGGCGTTAGACAGCCCGCCCGAGACGGTGGCCAACAGGGCGGCTGCGGCAAGCGGCCCCCGGTGGCGCGAGCTCCTCGAGCCGGGCGTCAGGCGCGCGCTCTTCTGCGGCGTCATGATCCAGATCCTGCAGCAGGTAACCATTGTGTATATATATACGATAGGCCTATGTCAGTCATAAATTTAATCAAACCTATCTTAAAAAATTAGTAATATAAGTTAGTTTAACCAAATCTATCTATATAAAATATGAATATCTAGATACCAATCATTACGTTGATCAATAAATATTTTTTTCATAGCTAGTCAACACATTTTGAATTTGAACGTATAAATGCTGATACTATTTTCCATAGATTTAGTTGAGCTTATAAATATTTGACTTGCATCAAAGATAGAATTATAGTCTTTTTGGGATAGAGGAGGACAGAGGGAGTAATGAGTACAAAAATATTTTGTCACATTGACTTGGACCAAACTAAGAATTATGCTCTTTATAATGCATATGTTTTAAGCACTAGTTATTTCTAGAACGTATTATTAAAATCTTTAAAATTTGCTACCCTTTGCAAGTATATATTTATTAATACAAATCTACACATATAGATTGCATGAGTTATTTATGTTTGTAAATTTTAATGTTTAATCAAATCTTGCCCTAAATGATGTGTTTTTGTTATCCGAGGAATAACTAACTTTGTTTGTTGTGTGCATGCAATGATAGTTCTCTGGCATCAACGGTGTGTTATACTACACGCCCCAGATCCTTGACCAGGCGGGGGTGAGTGTCCTTCTTGCCAGCCTGGGCCTCAGCGCTGACTCCGCGTCCATCCTCATCAGCGGGCTCACCACACTACTGATGCTCCCTAGCATTGGACTCGCCATGCGCCTCATGGACGTGTCTGGTCGCCGGTCCCTGCTGTTGTGGACCATCCCTGTGCTCATTGCGTCGCTCGTGGTGCTCATCGTGGCAAACCTGGTGCCCATGGCGACGACGGTGCACGCGGTGCTCTCCACGGCGAGTGTCATCGTTTACTTCTGTTGTTTTGTCATGGGGTTCGGGCCCATCCCCAACATCTTATGTGCCGAGATCTTCCCCACGCGTGTTAGGGGACTCTGCATCGCCATATGCTCCCTCACCTTCTGGTTGGGCGACATCGCCGTCACCTACTCCCTCCCTGTGATGCTCAAGGCCATCGGCCTCGCGGGTGTCTTTGGCTTCTATGCCTTCGTCTGCTGCTTGGCGTTGATCTTCGTATATCTCAAGGTGCCCGAGACCAAGGGATTCCCTCTCGAGGTTATTATTGAGTTCTTCAACATTGGCGCCAAATCCCAGTCGGAGCAGGAGCCGCAAGCGCAGTGATATATAAATGTTTATCATTCCATTCCTTCCCACACCATCGTATATCATGGGGTAAGATATTTTACCTTTATTAATTCAGATTTGGATTGAGTGAATCAGACCTTACTTAATTTGCATTGGTGAGTAAGAAGACAAGAGATAGTTAGTTGATTAATTTTTTTCTCTTTTGTATAAGGCTACTAGAGGCTTAGTTTGGCTACGAACAACCTTGTATTGACATTGTTCGTTAGCAGATGTTTATCAAAACTTGATTGTTTGTCAAATAATGTAAATGAATCTCACCATGAGCTGAATGTCAAGAGTGTTCTCTTGTTTCGGTGTTTCCTTATGTTAGCATTATGATATCCTATTAAATATGTTTGATTTTTTGTATCGTTTCCGTGTTTTCTCTTTGTCTGGGTATATGCATTGCATACCTTTAACGTAGAAGGAACGCATATCCAAGAGTTAGTGCTCGTTAATTTGGATGGGCTCCGTGTGGCTCTCGCTCCTCCACTATTAATTTGGATGGGCTCCGTGTGGCTCTCGGACGGGCGCTTAAGAGCCTTTGGGCCTGAGCATTGTGAGCCGTCTGTTCGGTGAAGGCGGTGACAATGCGCTCGCCTGAGGGAGTGGACGATGGCAGCAAAGCGTCAAACATTGTGACGGCGATGGCCGGGGGGGTGCGACAAGTGCAGAGGTCGCGTGGTGCGGTTGGGTGACGCGCCTAGGCAGCGTAAGGGTGGTTAGGAGGAACCCGTGGGGTTAATTCCTTGCAAAAAAGAATAGGCACACGGATAATAGACTGATTATGAAGGGTGTCAAGGTTTACATATATAGGCAAGGATAGGATGACCTAGGATTTGGCTTGTGGAAATATAACCAATGAACCGGTGATCCCTTCTATTTATCCTAGCCATGTTAGGAATAATATAAATGCATAGCCCAATAGAGCACCAGCCGGCAGCCCGTCTGATTTCCGGGGGCACGGTCTCTTTTTGCAGTTTTTATTTTGGTTTCTTGGCTTTCAAATTTGTAGAGTCCTAAACGGTTTAGATTGTGATCGCGACATGAGATCGTCTTGGATAGGACTATATAAGCAGCCTATCGGCCACGCCAAAACGCATCCAATAGAGCTAGGGTTTTTGTCTCTTCTCGATGTTGCGCTGCCACCGTAGTTTTTCATCCCAACCACCTACGTGCACCTACGGTTGGGAGAGCAGGTCTCCGAAACCCTCGTCTTTGCGATCCTGCACCAGGTGAGGACGAATAAGGTTTTTAGGAAGTGCTCGCCGCGCGAAGTCAGGCGGCGCTCCTCAACATCTCCATCACCAGCAACGTCGTCTTCCCCTGCAAACGAAAGGTACACGTCACGTGGTCTAATCTATTGTTGTCGTTTGCCGGGTGTGTTGATCATTAAGATCTTTGTTATGTCGCTGCTAATGCTGTCCGATCTAACTAGCATGTTAGGGCTCTGCATGCTAGTTTTCGAGATTGTCATGATTTATATTATGGTATTAATCTAAAACTTGTCTAATTATTCACCACAAACATCACTGTAGCATCCCAAACACATAGAACAGGTGATATAAAGCCTTGTAGAAAACTGCCGTTGTCAGTTGCACCGTTGTAGTCTGAGATGGGGGGCACGGGGGATCATATCGGCCAATTGTCAGTTGCGCCGATCGAAATGGAATGGGATGGGATCAAGTGAAATGGGGCATCGATGCAACGACAGGTAGCGAGGTAGTAGCAGTAGCGTGCAAGACGCAGAAACAAAAACAAAAGGAATTCCATCCTCAGTCACAGGTTTGTTGCTCTGGCTGGGTGGCTGGTTGCTCCAGCTCAGGTGAAGACGCAGACGAGACGACGACGGTGCACGTAGGATTTTTTCCCCTGATTCTTGAGATGCTGCTTTATCTACCTTCAGTCTGTTCGTTTGCTGGTTTCAGCCAGGGCTTATCAGGCATGGTACAGTATTTTCCTCTCACGACAAACCAGTACCAGCCAAGTTTATCAGTCCAGAAACCAACCAGCAAACAGGCTCACGTGAGTTGTGACTTAAGGAGGAAGAAAGGCATGCAATGCAGTCTTAGCTAGCTATAGCGAGTGTCTATGTGGGATAAAGTGACGATTTTCTGCTGCTGGCTGTTGCCGTTGCTATCGCTATCGGTGGAGAGTAAGAATCCAGCAGAAGAAGAAGAAACTAAAGGTGGTTGAATGGATTGCATCGGCGGCGGCCGGAAAGCTGATGTGTACTTGTGGAGCTGGAGCTCCGACACCGATCCTGTTCAGACTGCGCTATTGCTGCAGTCCAAGGTAAGAACATGTCATTGACTGAAGAAAAGTTGGCTTCTCAAATCGCAATCGCAACCAAACATTGGCTTCTTCAGAATTCCATCGTTGGACTCCCTTTACTTTTCCTCTGAAAACTGCAATATAACTATGTATTTGCGTAAATTACAGGATTGATTGAGAACAGCTAGTTTACATACATCCTACGCTTCACCCAACGCTCCAAATATGTCCTCCAAAATCCCACGCCACACCCAAAAAAACAGTTTTTCTCTTTTTTTTGAAAGACGAACGACGGGTCAAGGCAAGAAGGTGTCATATCCAGGAGCCGGACTTGCGGCCATGAGCGCCTGGCTGCACCTCCCGCAGGCGCCGGGCGGCTGCTGCTTGGGCGGCTGGGCGGCCACGATGCCGGCGCGGCAGGAGGGGCAAGTGGCGCGCGTGCGGAGCCAGGCGTCGACGCAGGCCACGTGGAAGGCGTGGCCGCAGCGCGGGAGCACGCGCAGCGCGTCGCCCTCGGCGAACTCGGCCAGGCAGATGGCGCAGTCCGAGGCGGTGGCGGCGGTGAAGGGTACGGTGGGCAGCGCGTCGATGGCCTTCTTCTCGAGCCCCTTGGGAGGCGGCGCCTGCTGTGCCTGCGCGGGGCCGGGGCCGTGTCCGGTGGAGGACGAGGCGCGGCGGCAGGCGCAGCGGGAGACGAGGGCGAGGCCGAGCACGCAGACGAGCGCGCACAGGAACGACGCCAGGATGACCACCATGTCGGAGTCCACCGACACCGCCGGCTGCTGCTGCTGCTGCTGGGGAGGCGGTGGTGGAACAGGCGGCGACGACGAAGCCTGCTGCTCGCTCGGGGTCGCGGCGGTGGCGGTGGAGGCTGCTGCCTGGAGGCGGAGGCTCGCCGGGGCACGCGGCATGGCGCTCGCTCTGCTGGGAACTGGGGTGGATGCTGGTGGTGGTCTCGAAACAGAGTGTGACCGAGCATGGCAGTGGCGACCGGTGATTCGGATTTTTATAGAGAGCTGAACTGAGCTGCGTGGAAGTCCGCGCCGCCGCCGGCACAGGGTGGAGGTGGGGTGGGGCCCGCAGAGCAATGGCGTGGCCGTGGCCGTGGCCCCACAGTGAGCCTACCAACTAGCAGCAGCAAACCGCTGCTACGCTAGCTTTTCCAGGTTAGGCGGATTCGCTTTTTTGCTACAGTATAAACACGGCGTGCAAAAGTTAATTAGCACACTGTTTTTGGTCGCTGTACAAAGTGCAACAACAACTGCTGCTCCTGCTACATTGTTTTGTACACATACGTGTACCGTGTCGGTTCAAAGTGTTTGCATATGGTTCGAGCAAAGCGAATCATGGACTAATTGCTAAGCTGGAGGACAATAAGCTCTAAGATTGTTTGGCAAAATGGAAACACAACTTATAAGTTGGCTTATATATACTGTGAGGCATTTATTTGGATGCATGTGTATCCACCTCAATCCACTCCAATACATATGGATTGAGATAAATACATGCGTATCAAACAAGACATAAGTGAGTGTGTTTGTGGATACAAAAGAGACATTGATATCCTCAATGGTTTGATGATGGACCTGAAGTCCTAAGAATACCTCCAAGGGTATTTCTTAAATTCACTCTCTAGATTCTCATTTAGAGAGCTATTTGAATAGAAACCGTTCTCTATATATCTTTTGACGTTCCAACAACTTATCTATGACATGTGTGCACTTTATTTGGAGAGCTATCTCCACTATCCATCTTTGCACGGCGAGAAACTAAGAACGAAGGAGGACAATGTTTGATATCTTATTGAAGACTTGTTGGAGTGCTTTGTCTTTGCACCAAAAATAATGTTCTCATCAATACTAAAGGATATAAAGAAACTATGGAGTTAGCTCTGATTTATATAAGATACAAAATGACCCAGACTGCTATGTGTTACCATCTGGACCCTGCTCAGTCTCGTCTCTCTTGGAGGATATACCAATCACCAATCAGGCCCATAGTGTTGGGCAACGATAGTTAGGACCGATCGCAATCATATATATTATTTGAGCATCGATTTTGCTCCCGACACACAAGTTTAATTGCTTTTCAGCAGCACTAGAGCTGCTCTAGCCAGAGTGCACACGAGACCGATAGATAGATAGATAGATAGCTGCATCTGCATGCATGCTGGGCTGGCATTATGAGAGCACCATGTACAGTCCGTGACTAATTTGCACCCGTAAACGCGTGCAGACGACCTGCGTGCTTTCTTCTTCGTTGACTGGTCTAAAACACGCACGCACACACTGTGTGTTATTATTAGTTTCACTTTATAATTATTTATTTAGGTCGATCCATCCAACTAAAACTTAGCTAGCTAAAACGTCACATCTACTAAAAGTTTTTTTAGCTAAACTTTAGCTAAGGTGTTTGATCCTTCAGCTAATAGATTTAAATAAACTTTAGCTGAATTTATCTGGGTTGAAACAGCTAAACTTAGCTAACTTTAGCGGGTCTTTAAGCTGAGCTGTTTGGATCATGAGCACCTAAATTTAGCCACCTAAAATTTAGTTGGTGGATTAAACGGGCTCTTTAATTATTTTGGTGTATCCAAAAGGAGGAAACTAATTAACAATCCATGCAAATTCGTCAAAGTAGTGGTAGGCTATCTAACTGGATACGTATATTCCATTCCTGTCAATTCATGCAATGTACCCTTTTATGGTCGTCGATCGTGTTGTGTCTGCTTACTTTGAGGCAAAGTGGCCGTTCGATCACTTCATTGTCACACCTTTCTTCAAACGCACTTTAATTTCTGCAGTCCACAGCTCCCTCACGCGGTCTTTTTACATTTGCCGTGTTCATTTTCGCCCCGCTCATACGTACACACGCATGCTTTTGCTACCCTTTTTTAAAAGTTTTTGATTGACTAACACATTTGCCCACCGCGCTTATCTTTGTCCGTACTTGGACACATGGGATAAGGACTACTGCCTCCTCCGTTTCAAACTAACAGTCTCGGTTCATCGCTGGTTCGTAAAAAAAGTACTGCTGGCTGGTTTACGTGAGAGAAAAATACTGTTCTGACAGAAAATTTACGATCGTTTACGACAAGCCACAGCCAAACGAAGAGGCTGTAAGACGTTTTGGTTTTTTTAGATATATGTTTATTTTGCTACTCACTTCGTTTTGGTTTTTCTATATATATATTGATTTTGCTACTCACTTAGATATACACTATGTTTAGGTATATTATTAAAGCAATGTATCTAATTATGTTAAAAACGTCTTATAATTTAGAACGGAAAGTACATGATTGGACATTTATTGGACCTCAGAACTAAAAATTAAACTGTATTATAATAATAGATTAAATGTAAACAAATTATATATGGGTCTTTGTCACTCCTCTTACTACTACTAAAAATATTTTAGGAGACAAGCCTCCCTCGTTAACAAAGGTGGGCACAAAATAGTATTGCCTTTCAAAATACCCCATGATTATCTGAGACGATTAACTTATTTATGGAGACACCTAACAAAAAATTGCCTTTGAAAATAGATTAAAAGGTGGGCAGCGCAACCGTCCATCTCGGGGCCTGCATAGGAGCAGCAGGGGGTGGATCGACGGTAGCCGCTCCCTCTCCCCCTTCTACTCGTGCATGCTCTTTCTCCTCTCTCACTCTCACAGAACCAGTGGCGGTAGGCGGATCGACAGCGGCGGTGGGCGGATCGATGACTTGTGGCCCATATCGAGGCCCAAGCTCGGTCGACGGGCCTAGTAGTGGGCTCGGCGATGGGCTTTGTTTTTTATTTTTTAAAATCTATTTTCACAGGCAGGCAATTGACCGCCTTCGAAAATACTAATTAATAGTAACGATGGCCCGAAGGCGGACGTCTTGCCCATCTTCGGAAACCAGTTTTGACTGTCTCCGAAAATCTTGTATGTGGTAGTGTCTTTGTCCTCCTTTTCTACTTCTTTATCTATTTATAAATACTTTTTACGAAGCATATACCTAAATAAATCTATAACTAAGTTATACATGATCCAATGGGTATGAAATTTTTACTACAGTTCAAGCATATAATAATTAGCTCACCAAAAAAATTTCACCACAATTGGACCATAAAAAACTGTAGTTATGAATTAATTATAGAAAAGCATAGATACAAAGTTACAACAAAAAATTATACTAAAACATACCATATTATATGTTCACTGTATAGATCTACTCATGTGGAGTCCAATAAAATTAGATTTTTTATTTTATAATTATTCTGTGATTTACTATAATTTTTCAAAGATTCAGCCAAAATAAATAAAAAAGACAAAGACAAAACCGCCTTTGAAAACCGCTTATAACTGGTTAGGGAGGTAAAATGAATGATTTTAAAAGTTCAGGGAGGTGGTTCACCCGGTTTTAGAGTTCAGGGAGGAAAAACATACTTTCGCAAAAGTTAAGGGATGTAATGTGGATTTTTTTCTAAAAATATCTCTACTCCCATAAAACTTTCATCATCTCTCTTCATCAATACCTTGTCATGTCAGTATATTAAATGCCTATGAAACTTTGATGAAACCTCCATTGAGATCGGGCTAAATGTAAGGTTCAGAGAGAACGATGATATGAAACGGTTTGGCGCGAAACAGCTACGCTTCTCCTTGAGCCGTCTGGTTTTGACTAGCAAGCGGGAGTGGCCTTGGCTCCTTGAGAGAGCAGAGACGCTGGTATATCAAATATCATCCGTGCATGCACCTACCGAGCTAGCTTGATCTATCTATATATCCACCAACTGCAACTGGGCTTCCTTTCCATCACGGAATGATTGATAAACCCGGGAAAGATGAAACAAAGTTGAATCTTTCGATATTTGCTTTAGTTTCAGCTTGCCAGAGGCGGTACTACTATCATTTTCTTTGCGAGATATATATATAGGTATAAGATAGCTAACTAAAGGGTGCAGATAGAAGATATATATACACATGGTATTTCATACATGGAAATGAAACAAAAGCGTTTCATGCCTTTATTATTTATAATCATGCATCTAAGAAAGACCATCATGAGATGAGGACCCCAATTAAAGTTTAAAGGGACGCAACTGTACTAACCCAAACCAAGCCAGAGGATGGATACGCCTCATCGTCCTCGTGGATCTATGGGCACTAGCTAGATACCTTTGGACCCGACCGGAGCTGTTGCTGTGTAGTACGGAGTACTACTAGTAGCAGATCAGATAGAGATGTCCCTGCTTATCCTCGACATAGCTTTTGCCAGAAAATTATATATGAAGCTTAAATTTAAACAAAAAAATAGGCCGGGGACCAAGGTCGCTCGTCCATCATTTCAACAGGCATGTTTCCATAATACTACTCTGCTGCTGCATCTGCTTGTGTGCACGTCCCACACTCCCACGGTTTTGCGCGCAGCAGTGTCGCGACCCCCGGTTTTTTTTCCCCGACCCATTAGTCAAGTCTGTCACAAGTTCATTTTCTCTCTCTACCTAGTGGCGGGTCCTGCAAAAAAAAAAAAAAAAAAAAAAAAAGAGGTAGGGCGGACCAATAAACTTTGCCGATATATCGGTCTAACAATGTATTTATGCCATATATATATCGGTATACAACATAACAATTATATTCCAACATATAATTCATCAAACAAATGGTAGAAATAGTTTGAAGATGATTACTCCCTTCGTCCGATAAAGCATGTAAATATAGGGGAGCGTTGGCGCCCGGACGTCCGATGGATACGGATCCATCGGACGGTTCTGTAGACGCACTCCCCCAGCGCGCGCTCTTCCTTCTCAGTTCCGCACCGCACGTTACCAGCACGCCCCCGACGACGCGCGCAAGGAGCGGGCCCGCTGGACCAATGCCGCCGCCCTTAGATTGGGCGCCTGCGCGAACTACCGCTGCTGCATCTTCGTCGAACGAAGAGCCCCGCTAATACCGACGAACCCGCGGCCCACGATGGCTACAAAGAGCCCCGCTAGCTTCTGTGTTGCGAGAGTCCGTACGCCCCCAGATCATCCCACAGCCTGTCACGTCCGCCCCACGCCTGCGACAAGCATGCTGCATGCCCAGCACCCCCCATGGCCACATCACCCCGCGTCCGCCGGCCCAGCACCTCTGCCCCGCTAGGCCCCGGCGAAACCACGCGCCACCATCCGTCCCGGCTCGCCCCTCCCTAGCCGAACAACATAGAAAGCTAGAATAAAAACACGTGCAACAACACGGAAAAACTACTACAACATTAGGCTAAAGCAGTTGAAACACCATGAACATATATGTTACAACCACAAGGAACAACAGCTGCAACATTAGGATGAAGCAGTTGAAACACCATGAACATATTATTGCAACAACAAGGAACAACGGCTGAAATATTAGGCTGAACCAGCTAAAACAACATGAACATATTATTGCAACAACACCGAACAAACTGCTGCAACAATAGGTTGAAGGAGCTGAAATATTTGGAACATATTATAGCAACATTGGTGTGAAGCATATGAACAACGCTCAAAAATAAAATATTTGCAACAACATGGAACAATTACTGCAACATAAGATTGAAGCAACTGAAACATACTGCAACATCTCAAGCAGTACTACTGTAACATCACAAAAACATCTGTTGCAACAACCCAAAAAAAATCCCATTGCAACATTTGAAATCATCTATTGCAACATAAAAAAACCATTGCAACACGGCGAGATTTGACCTCGAGAGCTCGCTAGAACCCTAGCCACCGCCGCATCCCTTAGATCTAGAGGAGGAGGAGGAGGGCTCAGATCCAGATCCAGAGGAGGAGGAGGGAGGAGGGCTCAGATCCAGATCCAGAGGAGCAGGCCACAGATCCAGATCCCACCGCCACCTACCTCGTCGGAGCCACCGCCGTCGTCCTCATCTCCGATGGGGTGTGGGAGCTGGGTCGTAGGGACAGTGGGGGTGCATGGAGGTCGTGGTGGGCGAGGGACGGAGGGAGGAAGGGAGCACCGGTGTGCGGGGGGGGGGGCTGCGAGCTCACGGGCACAGTGTCCCCCATCCCAGCGACAGCGCAGAGAGGGAGTGGGTGCGGGGGAGCGGACAGAGCCAGGGAAGTGGGCCGAGTGCGAGTGAGAGTGCGGATCATCCGACCCGTCGAACACCCTGTCTATAGCATTACATGTAAATATAGGAACAGGGGTGTCGATGTTTTGGACCGGCGGATCCTCAACCAACTAGTGAAAGTGTACTGCGTGCCCCTAATCCGGGATAGTGATGCAAAGAGACACAAGGTTTATACTGGTTCAGGCAATAGGTGCCCTACGTCCAGTCTGAGAGAGCGATCTTGTATTCCTTGCACCGAGGTGCTTGTAGTAGGGGTTTACAAGCAGGGCGAGAGAGGGAGTTAGTCCCAGATCTCTGCGTGGAGCGGCGTGGGTTGCTTGAGATGTTGATCTCTTGCAGTGAGGGAGCGTGCGTATCATAGAGTGTTGTTCGTTTCTTGAGCGTGTGTGTCTATCTGAGCGATGTCTCCGAGAGTGCGTGTCTAGAAACAGCCTCAGTCACTCCCTTTTATAGTTGAAGGGGAGGACAGGGGTGATACATGCGTTCGCTACGTGGCGTTTTGTGGGTGGAGCCGGTATGTCCGAGCCCTGTGCTTGTCACTGTGGTGGCATGGTGGACGGAGTGGTCTTGTCCTCGGTGCACTGGAGCGACGCGCCGGTCACGCCATCACAGGAGCCCCCACGTCGCACAGGGGCTCCGGTGATGGCTTGACGCAGGGCATGACGCGGACTGTGGACGACATGCCGGTCGCTGTATGTCGACAGCGTAGAGAGCCGAGGCCCCGTCGGTGCAGAAGCTGAACCATTGTGGGGGGGCTCGATGGGCGCGAGTCCCGAGGCTACAGGGGTGCGGAGACGGGTAGCCGAGGCTCGGAGGGAGCAGTTGGTCTTTTATGCTGATTCTGAGGCTACAGCGACCCGGATATGACTCTCCACGCTGCACTGTCCTCAGAGCAGGTGGGGTTAGGTAGCACAGTGCCACATGGGTGTCAGTCGTGGGCACAGTGCCGAGCACAGCGACCGGTAACCCCTGCCCCGTCCCGTCCCAGACAGCATGGCGTTGATGTGACTCCCATCTCGTCGATCACTCCGCTGTGTCGAGCCGTCGTTCGGCTGACGTCGCGGGAGTCGTTGGTTGCGTTAGTTGGACGTGACATCCCAGTCGAGGCGAAGAATGACGGGGTAGCTGCCGAGCCGGCCCCGAGCGAGGTGGAGAATCGGTACCTCGTTCGAGGCCTTTCGGGCGGGGCCTCGGGCGAGGTGGAGAGTTGGTACCTCGTCCGAGGCCTTGCGGCATGGGCCTTGGGTGAGGCAGAGAGTTGGTACCTCGTCCGAGGCCTTACGACGTGGGCCTTGGGCGAATCGGAGAATCAGCCGAGGCCTCGTGGTTGTCTCTTGGCTTCGATATTTACAAGGTCTAAGCATTTTTTTTTGGTTCTTGCTTAGGGTACCCCTTTTTATGGTATTTGATAGTAGCCCCCGAGCCTTGGGGGGAGTGCGAGCACACTCCCTGAGGTTTTGACGAGACTTGGCTCGCAGCAGCTCCTGTCGGGATTGTGTTTTGTGCTCGAGGCCTCGGTGGGTGCGCGCGAGCGCACCCGCCGGGTGTAGCCCCCGAGGCCCTGGAGGAGTGGATTTACTCCTCCAGGGGCTTTTTCCCTGTTGAGTGAGGGGTTTTATCGCGTTTGTTGAGCCCCTGAGTGGGAGTACGGGTCGCTGGGTCTTGGCTTGGTTGCAGGAAGAGCCCCCGAGCCTCTGCGCGGAGCAAGAGGGCGATTAGGAGTTTCCCTGTCTTTTTTGGGCGGCCCTCGCGTATCCTTTTCATTCGGAAGGAGGGGTGGAGTATGCCAGGCTACCCTCGGTGGGCGCGAGCAGTGACACCTCTGGTGAGCTGTTATCGGGTAAGTCCAAGTGGAGGCCCGTGCCCCATTCGATAGGGGTCGGCTAGAGGTCCAGAGACGCGCTCCAAAAGTACCAGAGGGCTTCTCTAGTGGGTCCCAGGGCCGCTCGATTAGCCCCGCGGGCTCGGTGCCTCCCTACGGTGGGATCCCATTCAGAGACCTCCCTGCCGGTCTCGGACACGACTTAGGGCATCCCAAGCAATTGCTTGCTCAGACCTCGGCCATGTACGGGCTCGCCCATAGTCATCCCTGACTCTGTTTATCCTAGGGCAGCTATCGAGACCCTCAGGGGCCCAGCCTTCGAACCCCTGGACCGTAATGGGCTTGGTGCCCAGTTCCTTAGTCTAAAAGGAATCGGCTTGGTTGCAGGAGGAGCCCCCGAGCCTCTGCTCGGAGCAAGAGGGCGATCAGGAGTTTCCCTATCATTTTTGTGCAACCCTCACGTATCCTTTTCGTTTAGAAGGAGGGGTGGAGTATGCCAGGCTACCCTCGGAGGGCGCGAGCAGTGACACCTCCAGTGAGCTATTATCGGGTAAGTCCAAGTGGAGGCCCGTGCCCCATTTGATAGGGGTCGGCTAGTGGTCCAGAGACGCGCTCCAAAAGTACCAGAGGGCTTCTCTAGTGGGTCTCAGGGCCGCTCGATTAGCCCCAGGGGCTCGGTGCCTCCCTACGGTGGGATCCCATTCAGAGACCTCCCTGCCAGTCTCAGACACGACTTAGGGCATCCCAAGCAATTGCTTGCTTGGGCCTCGGCCATGTACGGGCTCACCCATAGTCATCCCTGACTCTGTTTGTCCTGGGGCGGCTATCGAGACCCTTGGGGGCCCAGCCTTCGAACCCCTGGACCGTAACGAGCTCGGTGCATTTCCTTAGCCTGAAAGGAATCGGGTGGGGGATATTCCCCTCCCATCGGCTGACAACAGCGGGCGCGCCTTTTGAGGCGGTTTCTTGGGGAGATAGAACAGCACCTACCGTCGTTGTGGTCAGATGCGACACGATGTCTGCGGATGGGACGTTACTGTGTGTGCGCGGTTAATAAGGAAAAGGTGGACGCGTAGGCGGTTTAGTCGGATCCAGATTAACTGCGCTAGATCTGAGGGAAATTTCCCTGGTTTTGTCGCCCGTCCATTTCACCCCCTTCCCTCCCTCATAAATATGTGATGAGCCTTGTCCTGTCCCTCCTTACCTTGCCTGCCTGCGTTCGCCCTTTCTGCCCTCGAGCGGTTGCTAAGAACAGAGGAAGAGAGCACCGGGGAGAAGAAGGGAGAAGGGGGAGCAAAGGCGAGAGAGAGAGAGAGAGAGAGAGCGAGAGCACGCCTTACTGCCGTAGCCGTGTTCTCTACCGCACCCATGGCCGGCGGCGCTATTGTCGTTCAGGCAGATCCTTGGGGTCCGTCCGATGTGTCTGCGACGACGCTGCAGTCGCTTGTCGACGACGGCCTCCTCCGCCCGGTTACCGACCCTAATAGACTGGAGTGGATTGCTCCGGGGGCCGAGCTAGAGCCGAGGCCGCGCGATGGCTACATCGTGAGCTTCGTGGCCTTCCACGAGCGCGGTCTCAGCCTACCGGCGGACCGGTTCATGCGGGAGCTCCCGCATTACTACGGCGTGGAGCTCCACAACTTCAACCCCATCTCCATTGTGTAGGCGGCCATCTTCGTCGCCATCTACGAGGGGTACCTGGGCATTGCCCCCCACTAGGAGCTGTGGCTCCACCTCTTTCGGGTGGGGCTCACCACCAAGCCGGCGGGCATGGCGGGCACGTGGAAGGCGATGAGGGCCGGCGGCTGCACTCTCCAAGTGTGCCAAGACCGGTAGCTCCTCTACATCCTAGCCCAGCTCGCGTTGTCCAACCATCGCTGGTACAACAGCTGGTTCTACCTTCGCAACGACGACAGCGGACTTCCCCCCTATAGCGGGCGGGTCGTGGAGAGCCAGCCGGAGAAGTGGAGGTACGGCGTCCTGACGACTGATCAGCCCAAGCTACGGTCGCTTCTAGAGGTGCTGGAGAGGTTGTGCGGCCGTGGCCTTACGGTGGCTGTGGTCGTGGCAGCCTTCCATCGCCGGAGGGTGCTGCCGCTGATGGCTCGACGGCAGCGCCTGTTCGAGATGGCACCGGACGAGCCGATCGATGGCGTCTGGTTGTCCACCGTCGCCCTCTCTAATGAGGAGATTCTACGTCGGGTGAGAGAGACGGTGGAGGGGCGGCTAAGGAGCAGTGGTCAGACCCCATTCCTGATGTGCCCGTCGTGGGGGTACATCTCTCTGGTGAGTCATGCGCCGCTGCGGCCCCCGAGGCCTCCTTGCTCCTTGCATTTTCTTGTTCCCTTATTTGCGTTCGCCGTTCCTACAGGGGATGAGGGATGTGCGAGCCTCACCGCCGCCCGTTCCCGAGGACGCAGAGCGGCGGGCGATGAATAGGGCGCATGCCAAGGCGTACAAGGAGTGGAAGGACGCTGAGGAGGCAAGGCGCAAGAGGAAGAACCTCGAGCGCGACGAGCTGGAGAAACGTCGCCGGCAGCAGAGGTATGATGGTCTCCCGGTGGAGCCATCTCCATCACTGTCGTCGATGGACTCTTCGAGCGATGATGACGAGAGCGAGGCGGGGCGGGGTCCCCTGGACCATCTCCCTGACGTCAGGCGGACGGTGCTCGGGGTGTCGGCGAGCGGTCCGGCGTCTTTAGGAGGAGCAGGAGAGGACGCCAAGGGGCTGGCGATCGCCCGCTCCGGGGCCGAGGCCGACACACCCGAGGCACGGGCATTGGCGAAGCGCGCCGTCAACCCGATGGGCTCGACGGCGGAGGTGGAGCGGGCGACGGCGGGGGCAACGCAACGACCCCCGCAGAGGGTCGAGTGGGCGCTGGAGTCCGGCGAGGGCCGGTCGGCATCGGCAGACACAGAGGTCGTGCCACCGCCGCCTCCACCGCCGTTGTAGAGGATGAGGGACGTAGTGTCGAAGCGGTTGTGTCGCCGTTTGAGGTGAGTGTTTTGTCAGTGGAGTTTGTAGCATCTCCCGCTTGTCCCTTGGTCGTATGCTGACCTTGTGAGTGCTTTTGCTTACTTCCCGGGGAAGCAGGTGGCAGACGCCGATGCGGCCAGCACCGTGGAGCGGCCAGTCCCAACTCCTGCCGAGGGGAGTTCAGCCCTCATGCGGGTACAACCCGAGTTCCGCGGGTGGGATCACCCGCATGTCTTGTGGCGGAGCCGGGACGACCCTGAGGGGGAGCCTCTATTCGCCCTTGAGGACGCGGCCGAGGGGGGCGCTGGGGCTCCTTCGAGCAATTTCGCCAGCTGGCGGAGCGGTCGCTGCGGACAGCGCTGTCCGTCGTGGCTGACGATCTGCTCGTGGTTGCCTAGGTGCGCGCTTTCTTTCCCTGTCCTGTATCGTCTTTTTCTGAGTTTTCTCGCAGTACTTGACCCCTGTTTTGCCTATCTAGGAGCTCGAGGCCTGGTCCCTCGGGAAGTCAATGTTCCTGCGGCGGGAGAGGGACGTCTAGGACCAGCTACGGGAGCAGAAGGACCTGCTCGCCAATGCTAATGAGCTTCTGTCGGCGCAGAGCACGGAGGTGGAGGACCTCCGCCTTTGCTGTGCTGATATGAAGGCCGAGGCGACCACGGCCCAGGAGCAGGCCATCTCTTTGGCGGTGCGAATCAAGGAGCTAGAGGAGGAGCTAACCCGGGTGGCCGGTGAGCAGGATACCTTCAGGTCTCGGGCTGAAGAAGCGACGACCTCCGCCAAGGCCATCGCTGGACAGCTGGGTGCGGAGCAGGGCGCGCATCTGATGACGAAAGGTGCCCTGGCAGAGGCCCTCAAGGTGGCCGAGGCCTCCTGGGTCGAGGCCTTAGCCTGGAAGAAAAAGTCCGAGGGTGAGTCCTGTTAAACCGCGCCCCTTGTTTTATTTGTTTTTCTTGCGTTGTTAACCCCATCCCGCCTATCTGGGCGTAGGGCTGGAGAAGGAGGTCTCCTGGGCAGCCGAGGCCTCCGTCGAAGTACAGGCGGTGCTCGAGGCCGAGATCTGGGAGCACAACGCGCTGCAGAGCACCGCCCGTACCGCCTGCGAGGCCCTGGAGGTCGAGGGGGTTGAGTTGGGCAGCTCCCTCAGGAGCCGCCTGATCGCGTTGAGCAGCCGAGTCCATGAGCGGCTCCGGGGGGCGCTGCATACGGGCGTCAAGCACGCCCTGGCCGTCGTCTCCTCGCACTATGCTGGCATCGACCTCGAGGCCATCAGCGACGGTTACGTCGTGGCTAAGGATGATGAGGAGGCCGAGGAGGAGGTCATGAAGCTAGAGGAGGCGGCTGAGGCCCCTGGCACGGCGCTGGCCAGTTTGTTCGAAGAGGAGGTGGTTCCTCCCACGCCATCCGCCAACGCTGGCGACCCTGAGTTTTGACCTAGGCCAAAGGGGTCATGTAAACAGATTAGGACTTATGTTACCGTATCATAACGCTTGTGGCCGTCGAGGCCTTTTAAAGTACTCGTGTGTATACACTTTTTAATCGTTTTTTATTGTATTTCAGAGCCTCTGCCCTCTGTCTCGTCTCTAAACATATCACTTGCAAAAAACTTCCTCAGAGCCTAAGCTGCCCTTCGGGCAAAAGGTGGTGAGGGAGTTGCCGTAGCGCGGAGGCATAGGCCATCTCGCGGCTCGGCCGGCCTTTTGGCACTAAGATAGACTTTCGGTCCCTAGGTTTTTTACAACAGATTTGTCAGAGTACGCGAGAGAGTTTGGCATAGAATTTTTTTCGAAAAATGACTAAAAAATGGTGCCTGGGGCTTAGGGGGTCCTCCCCCTTTTAGCCCCCGAGGGAGGCTCGGTTCTGCAGAGGCAGAGCCAATTCTTGTTCGAGCCCCGCGGTGGGCACCTCTGCAGAGGCAGAGCCGAGTCTCCCTTGTAGCGTTATCGTAACGCCGATGCCCCATCGATGGGCTCGGGGGGTTTCTCAAAAAATCAGAACAACTAAAGAACGCTTCTTTAATGTATTTCGAGAAACAATGTATACAATGCTTGGAAATTTAAGGGTAGAAACGACGTAGCTGTTCTATGTTCCAAGCGTTGGTGAGGATTTCGCCCTTCTCGTTGGCTAGCTTGTAGGTCCCGGGCTTTAGCACTTGGGTGATGATGTATGGCCCTTCCCATGGCGGGGTCAGCTTGTGGCGGCCCTTGTTGCTCTGCCTTAGTCTCAGCACCAGGTCGCCCTCCTTCAGGTCTCGGCTTCGAATGCGCCGGGCTTGATAGCATCGTAAGGCTTGCTAGTACTTGGCCGAATATAGCAGCGCAACGTCTCGGGCTTCCTCCAGTTGGTCGAGGGCGTCCTCGCGGGCAGTGCGGTTGCTTTGCTCATTGTAGGCCTGTAGCCTTGGGGAACCATACTCCAAGTCAGTGGGGAGGATGGCCTCGGCTCCATAGACCAGGAAGAATGGTGTGAACCCCATGGCTCGGCTCAGAGTGTTCCTTAGGCTCTAGATGACTGGCGGGAGTTCGGTAAGCCATTTCTTGTCAAATTTCTTCAACCGGTTGTATATTCTTGGCTTGAGGCCCTGTAGGATCATGCCTTGGGGATTCTTGTGATCTGTGGCTGCGACTAGACCGGGCTCGAGGACCTCCTGCTTCCCCTGGCAACCCTTTTTCTTTTTCTTGGGGAGGTGGGGGGCCGAGGCCCCGGGGGCCTCGTCCCTCCGCTTCCCCTTGGCATCATTGTCGGGGAAGATGGCCCCGACAGCCTCTTCGCCCGAGGCGAAGTTGGTGGTGATGTCTAGGAGTGCGGTCGCCGTGGTCGGTACGTTTCGGCCTAACTCTCAGACTAGGTCTCGGCAGGAGGTGTCGGAGTGGAATGCTTGGACAATTTCCGAGTCGCTGACGCGGGGCAACTCGGTGCATTGCTTGGAGAAGCATCGGATGAAGTCTCGGAGAGACTCGTCCGGCTTCTGGAGACAACTCTTGAGGTCCCAGGAGTTCCTGGGGCGCACGTATGTGCCCTAGAAATTCCTGACGAAGACCTTTACCAATTCGCGCCAGTTGTGGATCTGCAAGGAAGGGAGGTGTTCGAGTCAGGCTCGCGCCGAGTATGACAGGAACAAGGGGAGGTTGCGGATGATGAGCAGGTCATCATCCGCGCCGCCTAGCTGACAAGCCAGGCGGTAATTGGCCAGCCATAGCTCGGGGTTGGTCTCGCCGCTGTACTTTGTGAGGTTGGCCGATTGCCGAAACCGGGCCGGGAAGTGAGCGTCGCGGATGGCCTTGCTGAAGACTCGAGGGCCAGGCAGCCCAGGAGAAGGACTACGGTCCTCCCCACTATCGTAGCGGTCGCCTCAGTGTGGGTGGTAGCCTCGAATGGGCCCATCGTTGTCGTGGCGCCGTCGCCTGCTGACCACATCGTGGTCGCCTTGCGCCTCGCGTCGGTCGCCGAGGCGGTTGTGCACCGAGGGGGCCTTGTTGGCAGTTGGTGCCCGAGCAGGCTCGGGACAAAAAGAGGCCTCTCTATCCTACCGATGCGGTGCCGTTGGTAGTTCCGAGGCGCCCCCGCGCCGTCGAGAGGCGGAACTTTCGGCCTGCTGTACCGCGGCAGTCTCGAGGAGGTCTCGGAGCTCACCGTGGACCTGTCGCCCCCCCCCCCCAAGGTAGAGGGCTCAGGCATTGTCCGGAGTAGCATCGCTGCTGTCGCTTTGTTCTGGATAGCGTGATTGAAGATAGGGGGTTGCTCGCCCCCTTCATCGTTGTTGATGCGGTGGTTGACGTCTCGAGCCCTCCACCGGGTTGCTCCGCCATCACCGCGACCCCGCTGCTCTCGCTCGAGAGTGTCTCGGAGCTGCTGCAGAAGGAGTCGGTTTTGTTCGACCTTGGCCTGAAGCTCACGGAGCTGCTCCAAGTCAAGGCGTCGAAGTTCCTCGTGGGAGGGGTTCTCGTTCCGCGCTGCCGGGGGTTCGATGCGCGGAGGTGTGGCGTCGCCCACCCCCTCGCGGGGCGGGGAGCGATTGCCTGCCCCTTCGTCCTCATCGCCCGCTCTCGGCATCCCGAGCTCGACATAGAAGCACTCACGAGTGGGATCGTAAGTGCCTTCGTCATCAGAGTCGGAGTAGCCGAAGCAGTAGTCGCTCGCGGTCATGAAGCGGCGCATGGCTTCAGGGTTACGAAGCCCGAAGAAGTCCGCTCCGGCCCACGCCTCGTCCTCCTCCGAGGAGTCAGCGTGGGTGTGGGTCGAGGTTGTGGCGAAAAGGTCGAGGGCAAAACGTTGGTGGCGTCCTGAGGGCTCCGCGTGAGCGAAAGTGTAGGCGGAAGCGTAGGCGGCGGCGACATTGCTCAACCTGAAGGGGTACGGGGATGGTGTCATCGCCGGGTTTCGCTCCGCCGAAGTCGATTCCTCAGGAGGTGGCGGGGCAAAGCTTGATGACGGGGCGTTGCTGCGCGCCACCGGCGTCTTTCCCTTGCCCAGGCTTAAGCTGGACAGGTCCCCAACCAGGGACTCTGTACCAACAACCGGGTGTGGGATACTGGCAGAGCGCGGTGCGTTGCCCTGAGCTCACAGGGTGTTAGGGTGGTCCTACCCTCGTCGTACCTGGCGAGCGTGACGCGAGTGTCGGCCCGCGCCGTCTGCACCTGGGCTGCTGGTACGTGATGTCGTCGTCGATCGGTGGGGCTCTGGGTGTGAGGAGTACCATATCGTACTCACATCCTAGAGACATGAACTCTAGGCTCCCGAACCAGATCACCGTGCTGAGACGCAGTGGTCGCACGGGGTCTGCCATCCGAAACTTATTGGGATGATTAAGCTAACACGCAGTATGTCCCCTACCTGGCGCGCCAACTGTCGATGTTTTGGACCGACGGATCCTCAACCAACTAGTAAAAGTGTACTGCGTGCCCCTAATCCGGGATGGTGATGCAAAGAGACATAAGGTTTATACTGGTTCAGACAATAGGTGCCCTACGTCCAGTCTGAGAGAGCGATCTTGTATTCCTTGCACCGAGGTGCTTGTAGTAGGGGTTTACAAGGAGGGCAAGAGAGGGAGTTAGTCCCAGGTCTCTGCGTGGAGCGGCGTGGGTTGCTTGAGATGTTGATCTCTTGTAGTGAGGGAGCGTGCGTATCACAGAGTGTTGTTCGTTGCTTGCGCGTGTGTGTCTATCTGAGCGATGTCTCCTTGAGTGCGTGTCTAGAAACAGCCCCGGTCACTCCCTTTTATAGTTGAAGGGGAGGACAGGGTCGATACATGCGTTCGCTACGTGGCGTTTTGTGGGTGGAGGCGGTATGTCCGAGCCCCGTGCTTGTCACTGTGGTGGCATGGTCGATGGAGCGGTCTTGTCCTTGGTGCACTGGAGCGACGCGCCGGACACGCCCGATCCTGTGCGACGTGGGGGCTCTTGTGATGGCTTGACGTAGGGCATGACGCAGACTGTGGACGACATGCTGGTCGCTGTATGTCGACAGCGTAGAGAGCCGAGGCCCCGTCGGTGCAGAAGCTGAACCATTGTGGGGGGCTCGGCGGGCGCGAGTCCCGAGGCTACAGGAGTGCGGAGGCCGGTAGCCGAGGCTCGGAGGGAGCAGTTGGTCTTTTATGCTGATTCCGAGGCTACAGGGACCCGAACATGACTCTCCACGCTGCACTGTCCTCGGAGCAGGTGGGGTTAGGTAGCACAGTGCCGCATGGGTGTCAGTCGTGGGCACAGTGCCGAGCACAGCGGCCGGTAACCCCTGCCCCGTCCCGTCGCGGACGGCATGGCGTTGATGCGACTCCCATCTCGTCGGTCACTCCGCTGTGTCGAGCCGTCGTTCGGCTGACGTCGCGGGAGTGGTTGGTTGCGTTAGTTGGACGTGGCGTCCCGGTCGAGGCGGCGGTGACGGGGTAGCTTGGGGCCGGCCCCGAGCGAGGCGGAGAATCGGTACCTCGTCCGAGGCCTTTCGGGCGGGGCCTCAGGCGAGGCGGAGAGTTGGTACCTCGTCCGAGGCCTTGCGGCGTAGGCCTCGGGAGAGGCGGAGTGTTGGTACCTCGTCCGAGGCCTTACGGCGTGGGTTTCGGGCGAATCAGGGAATCAGTCGATACCTTGTGGTTGTCTCTTGGCTTCGATATTTACAAAGTCTAAGTAATTTTTTTAGTTTTTACTTAAGGTACTTTTTTATGATATCCAATAAGGGGCGTGTCCAAAAGAGAATGCAACTTTAGACTTCCTAGGCTACCGGCTAGCAGCAGCTGTGGAACCCGCTTTGATAAAAAAAATCTGCTCCTCATGACTCGTGAATGGACAGTCAGCCACCCTCGTTCACTCACTCGTCCACACTCCAGCGTATATCAATTAAAAACAGAGAGAAACCTCTTATCTCCTCAGAGGTCGAGAGCCCAGGACCTGCTTTCTCATGGTGCCGTCATCGCCGCCGGCGCCCTGCGGAGACCGATGATGCCGCGCGTAAGACTGTCTCTCACGACCCAAAACACAACACTCGTAGGTAACGCTACAGATAAAAAGTTTAATATTTATTTTTATTATTCTTTGATAATAAGATTTAAAATACTGTATTTATAAATAGGTCTTTAAAAAAGAGGATTAAGTTACGTCTTCTGTATATATAGGCACTCCATTAGAGACGGTAGATATTATGTGAGCCATTTTGGGTTTAGGTAACGAGCTTTCCGGCCAATGCCGTGGCCCCCAGGAGAGGACGCACACGCGGTGGCCTCCCGGCGAGGACGCGCACGCGGTGGAGCAGCAAGCGCGATGGCCTCTCGGCGAGCTCCGCCATGGCCGTGGCCCCCGGAGAGGATGCACACGCGCTGGAGCAACAAGCGCGGTGGCCTCCCGGCGAGCTCCGCCATGGCCACGCAAGCGCGGTGGCCTCCCGGCGAGCTCTGCCAAGGCCGCGCGAGTGGTAAGCTCCGCACCGGTGAGCCGGCGGGAGAGCAGCTGCGCGCGTCCGCCGCTAGGCCGGCCCGGACGCTCCGCACCGTTGAGCCGGCGGTGGAGCGGCTACACGTGTCCGCCGCTAGGCCGGCCTGGACGCTTCCGCGCGGGCACGGGTGTGCCGACACCACCGCCCTCAAGAACCTGCGCCCCACCGAGCCGCCGCCTCGCGAGATGTCCATGGGATCCACTGTCGCCGCTGTTCGAGGGTGACGCGGCGCGAGTACGCGGCTGCACGCAACGTCTCCAGCGCCCTCTCCAAGACGTCGGTGCTCCCTACCCTGTCGCACCCCTTCGAGACGCCGGCATGGCGAGCCTCCAGATGGCGCCGGCATGGTGCCATCGGCCTCGACGATGGTCGTGCGGCCGAGTACGGCGGCACGCCCGAGACGGACGAGGCTACGGGCGGCCTGTGCAAGAGCGACGGTTACGATGGGGATAGTGAAGGCCTTGATCCGCGTGCGCAGTGCGCTTGAGAGATAGGTAAGGTAGGGGCAAATACGTAATTTATTTGGGTCGCTAGCTTTGCCTCGGTAGTGCCGATTGCTCCCGGACGGAGGGAGTACCTTTTTCACATGAAAAGCACATAAAAAGAATTTTTGTTCTGCAGTCCAGATAAGTTATCATACATCAAATGATAAAAAAACACACATAGACAATCTACAGTTAAAATAAATTTATTAATTATTAAGTGATAAATGAGGGAACATGACACAAAAGTTGGCGAACATAGTAGCAGGTAAACATACCAATCTGCCGAATTTCTACAAGTAAAGAAGCTTTTCAAGTTTGTGTAACCATTAAACTAATTTCACTAATCAGGGATCAATCTCTACCTATTCAATTGACTAACAAGTAATCAAGCCACCAATTTGCAATGGATTAATGGCAATATCGCTTCTGGTTCAATGGGGGGAGCTGCCAGCCTACTCGTGGTGCCTCTGTTAGACCCATCGCTAGCTTCAACTTCTCCCTTCCCTGGCTTCATCTCCTCTCCTATCCATCAGACATCACCATTCACCAATTCAACGATCGCCAAAAAAAAAATCATCACTAACTCACTCAGGCTAGGGGCAGGCGCAGCTGCGCTGGCCGCCGGGGTTTGAGCTTGGCTTGGAGCCGCCGAGGTTGGAGCGCCGCGCCACTGCTCCGTGCGACTGCTTCTACTCGCCCCAACTCCCGAGGGCCAAAGCGAAGGCTGCAGGCCTAACCGCCGTGATGGGCAATAGGGCCTTCTTCGCCAGGCGGCCTAGAAGCGCTGTGTCGCCCCTCCGCTAGACAAACGTCGCCTTTGCCTCGTTTGTCTTCAACCTCCCATCGCTCGGAAGCTTGGAGTTTGGGCGGGTACCGTCGCCGACAGGCTGGTTCCGCCTCCTAAATCGGGGTCTCATCCAATGTTTGACAAAATATTAAATATAAACTAATTACGAAATTAAATGCACAGATTCATACTACTTTACAAGACGAATTTATTAAGTCTAATTAGTCCATGATCTGACAACGTGGTGCTATAATAAACATGTGCTAATAATGAATTAATTAAGCTTAATAGATTCGTCTTCCGAATTACTGATGAATTCTGTAATTTATTTTTTTATTAGTATCCAAACACCTCACATGACATCCTATATGATATCCGATACTCTTAAATTTTAGTCAAAGGATAGAACACCAGGCTAGCTAGTGGCGGTACTCTTGTTTCTACGTTTGCCAAACTTGTTGGCCACATAATTTCGACGGGGTAGTAGTGGTAGTGGGGGCTGGATGGAGAGTCCGTGTCCGTCCAAGGAAAGGCAACTAGTACGAGCCGCGCGCCCCTGCGCGCGAGTACATGCGACTATTGTTTGGTCTATGCAGGCAGGCGTTGTAGTTCATAGGCACTGGTGATGTATATGGCCAGGATGTATCGATGCATATATATTTACATGTTATACAGAGATATGGCGATGGCAAGCAAAAGTTGCTAGGTCTGCAAAGGTAGAATTCATACGGTAGAAGCAGCGGTAACGTACGGAGGTATTACACATGGCTAGCTATATGATACATATGAGTGTTTGATTGGGGGGGGGGGGCATAGTAACAAAAGAGAAGAAGAATACATAGTTAGCTATAGAATGGCAACAAAAGAAGAGCGTAGATAAGTAACATAGCCGTAGATCCGAAGCATTATATTATTCAACAACTTTGGTAAAGCAACATGGCTGGGAAATTAATCTCATAGGTCAAGAAACAAAGGATTATATCATATATACATTTCAAATCTTTTGTACCATTATTGTAACAGAATCGACCAATTATACGAGATTAAGTAAGAAAATCTTCCGCCGAAGTAGATAATTTAGTAAACTTAAACCCGTATAACCCGGTAGTCCGTGAAACCACGAAGGATTTCAAACCAATCGACATACAAACCAAGATCGTACAAGTTTAGCAAGTACCGTCATACGTTACATAAAGTTCGCAACGACAGTTGATACATCAGAGTTTGGAACATAAGTTATTACATACCAAGTTCGAGCTGAAATAGCGGAAGCAAATAGTTTTAAAGCCATACACACACTTTTGATCCAGATACAGTGCCAGTAGGTAGTCATTTCCAACAAAAGCATCAGATGAGAAATACGGAGTGACCATTTGCCCTTGGTCCTAGTTGTCACCCATCACGGATACAGCGATTAATGCAATAGCCGTAGTACATTTGACCATCTCGCAACAACAATGGGAACAACGCATACGAGTACGAGAAGGTACTCTACTAGACTTACCCGTCTTAAACCAAAATAAAACGACACCAAGGATTATACAAGGCTTTCTTTAGTGGGCTAGTCGACTCGCTTATGTAAAGCATAAGTTATCATGAACAAACCATTTTAAGTACTTTGCATCATCTTTATTATAACCTATCCATCTAGGTAAGTACTGTACTATGGCAATCACATGATTAAACAATAACATCCAGTTACCAATTTAGCTTCAAAGATAACTCACATCATCCAGATAACCATCGTTGTTCCATAATAATTACTACGATGCCGTAGCTCAAGTCAAGTGCTCACTATCCAGAAGCGATGGCGATTCGAATCGATTCCTAACCAGCTGGTGATTTATTCCTCACACAAACCATGCTTCCCCGCCGTGGTAGCCTAGATTACCAATGACACCTTCGTGTAGCCAAGGATAATCTGGAGCCGCAGATACCGTGGACCGCTTGACTACCAGGAATCAAGTCACACCTGCCCTTGGGCTCACTCTTCGCGCCCCTGTCATACCCCATCAACACCAATACGCGCACTCGTGTAGATCCCGGCCCGAATAGTGACACTAGCTTCATGATCGAAAGGTACTTTATTCGCCAAACTAAATGTGAGGCATGCGTTCAACATGACAAGAGGGACGAGCAACGATCGGTCCTTAATCGACACAGACGGAAACTAATAAAGACCCCGTAACCCCACAATGCTGTTGCCTCCAACTATTCCGTCCGATCTCTAATTTTCCATCACATATGGTTAATTCCAGGATATCATTCTTTCCATAGCCAATCTCTTCCAGTAACCACCTATAATGTAGGTGATCGGGTATCACCGATCGCTACCGGTCTAAGCAAAGCTAGCGGTTATTCGATCCCCGACCTAACAGGTAAAAGGTAATAAGGTAGGCAAGGATAGTAATAAATGCATCAACGGTTTCAATCAACTCCTACAACTTAATGCAACAATATATAAACTCATATATATAGAAAGAATTGCTTTTATAAAGTAGGAGACTTAGAATGCTCTCGGGGCTTGCCTCGTTCGAACGAACTAGGTTGGTGATCCACGACTCCCAAGCAAGTCCTCTCCTTGCTCCTCTTCCTCTAGCACCTCCTCGTGCTCGGACTTCTTATGGATCTCGCCTGATGCTGCTCCTCGAACTGCTACTAGCAACTCCTCCGTGATCCTCAGATGATGCAGATGTATAAGTGCTAATGCATAGGTGCATCGGAGAGATGACATGTAATAATCATGATACATGCAATGTAGATTTAACATGTTTAACTTTTTATTGTACATAGTAGTAGCAACAGCTCTTCTACAAGGTAGTCAACATCATCCAAGAACATGTACTACTATCTACTACAAAAACCACTGTACTAACATGCCAAATCACCATGGCAACTAAGATGCTTCAAAGATACACCAAAGTGAACATTATTAACTAACTCGCATTAAAGAATATATTTTTATTTTATTTTAAACTCGGGCTACAACAGCAACATACATTTCTGGTGTTCATAAAAATCTGAGAAAATTACAGTAGTCTAGTACTATTCTAAGTAGACTACCATAAAATTTTCATGGCATTTAGATAAGTAAAATAGCCTACACAAAAATGACAAGGCATGATTGCTTAAAAAGGCATAAATAAGAAACCTTAGTTAAAAGTGTCAAGCAACAGATTTCACATTTTTCCTAGTATCATTCTAGCATAAGAATAGCACTCACCAAATTTTACCTTTACTGGATCTATAGAAAAATTATGAAAATTCACACAAGTATTAATCAATGATAAAAGGAAAATCTATAACTCAAAAACCATACATGCAATGACTCATAAATTTTTACCAGAGCTTTTGCTAAGCAAGACTAGCATACCCACAAAATTTTATAATTTTTGGACCACAGAAACTCAAGATATGATTCAAACAAGTTTGCATGTATCTAAAAACACATTTCAAATTCATATTTAATTCATCCAAAAATTATACTATAAGTGCTGATGTTATATTTTTCTTAGATACTAGACTTCACTCAGATCCTAATAAAATTAGACTCACTCAAATTGGATCTACCAAACTTGAGATACAATTTTTACAAAATGCATTCAAAAACTGAACAAATGAGCTATCCTACTGGATCTGAGTCACTAACGGTCGGGACCCACACGTCAGCCGGGTCCACGCGTCAGCGACAAGGAAAACAGGGGACGCGGCTGCGACGGCGCGGCGATGGTCGAGCTCGCCGACGGTGGCCTCTCTGGCGAAACCAAAGGCACCAGCGTGCTCTATGTGATGAGACGACTCGATTGGAGCTACCAGCAAGGCCTAAGATCTAGCGGAGGTGGCTTGTCATTTGGTGATGGCGGCAGCCGGCAGGCCGCCCGGCGTGGAGGCGCCGACGACGGTGAGCTCCCAATGTCCCTTCCGAGAGCTCGACACTGAGCTACATGGGGTCACCACAGAGATAACTACACGAGAGAAAGGAAGACGAGAAGGGCTCGGTGGTGGTTGGTCATGGTGAGGTCCGCTCCCATGAGGTGCGGCCATGGAAACGGTGGCGTAAAAAACGGCCAATGTGCCCTTACAGAGACCCAATCGGTGCAGCCTAGGGGTGGAGGAGGTAGAGGAGAACACGACAGAGCTGTGATGAAGATGTAGTGAGCGTTTTTGCGATGGCGAGCAAGAGCGAGCTCGCCAGAGTTGTTGCTTGGTCGGCCGCTGCTGAGTCATGAAAGCGAGCGGAGAAAGGCGAAGGAGATGGAAAATGAGCGGGTGAACTGGTCGGGCAAGCGCTTGGGATTAAGGCGAGGCCAGCGGTGCAGGACGCGGCATGCGGTGGCGTTCTGTGAGCGAAGACCGGCGACGCCATGCGGCATCCACGTGGCGGTGTTCTTACGAATCGGTCTGCATCTTGCTGCGATTCGATGAACAAAGAGTCGATCGACAGCGCCAATTGGTGATGCTCTATCTCATAATCCGTTGATCCTTAGCGAAAACAGTTTAAATGAAATTTATAGCTCTAAATACCAGCTACAAATCATGTTAAAGGACCAAGACCTAATTCTCACTGGATCACAAGTTATATCAAGCCAAAGTTGAGTACTTGAAACTGGAATTTGATTTCTGACTTAGAAAATTCTAAGTGTTGAGTTAGCACCACAAATCTGACTTGTGGGACCATTTAGAGCATGTTGTGCACATTTTCATGAGTTGGTCATAAAACAACTTTTGATCCTTATAAAATTTGTTACAACTTTGCTTTAGGTTGCTCAGACAGGTAAACACTCTATGCTACACTTTTTAAACAGTCAAACCAAGGAGTTCAGGAGTCGAAACAAGTCAAACCACTATTTAAAAACTTAATTAGGCAAAATGGTCAACATGAACATTGTTCCTAATGATTTTCTAAGCATAGCTAAGGTGTTTAAAAATATATATAGCCATACCACACATTGGTCACACAAGAATCAAGCACTGAATGTACTGAAACGATGAAAAACAATTGAAATGTTATTTTGTTTCATAGTCATGTTTCACCTGTTTCATGATCTTGTTGGATCATACTAACTAGCTAGGTTCCACTAAAGTGAGTTGAACATGTTGCACTTGGGTGTTACACACTATTCATTTCATAAAAACAACACTCATGAAATATACAGTATGTTGCAATGCTTCGACAACATGTTTCATGTGATATATGCTCATGAATGGATGAATAATGCTCATGTTCATGAAATGCAAGTGCAATTATGCAAGCATAACACCAGGGGTGTTACAATTATGTCTCACTATTTACATCAAAGAGCAACATATTCTTAGTAATGATGAGGACTGTGTAACAGATTGTATGAAAAAGTATGAAACAATAAATCTTGCAGGAAGAAGAGGAATTATCAAAAAAATCAAAATCCATGTTTCTGGGTCTATGCTAGTTAGGATCATCTAAGTATCTGCATTAATCAGCAAGCCAATAACTACCAACGGTTATCTTATCTGCAAATGCAATAGCGGCATATTTTTTCAAAAGTAGTGTTTAGAGCAAATCAGATCAGATGGAAATAGAGGCAATAGCATGGCCAACTCTATTTTTCAATAGAAAGAGAGCTCGATTCATTGAAATTTCAGAGCAGACATACCGAGGAACATTAGAGTCCCAACGACTGGACGAAATGTTGGTGAACACCAATGATAAATCTAGATTGGATGGTGTAAGTATTTTTTGTGCAAGTGTGGACCTTTTGGCCAAACTCCGAGGCTTGCAGCTGTAAAGAAGACAATGCATGTAACACCCTCGGTGTTACACTCTAAACAAACTACTAAATCATGTCATGAGCATGATGTTATGTGATAATGTATGTGATAGAATATGTAGATAACATTTTTGTAACTTCAGATGATCAATAAAAATGTTAAATGATGAGCTATTCCATAACTCAGGCAATTATCAAGTAGGGTTTAAAACTAATTTTTATTGAACAAAAATGCTATAGAACATATATGTGGCGCTAAATAAATTTTGGAATATGAACTTTGTAGATGACAATGAAATACTTGCTGTGAAAAAATAACATTGCTAGCTAATATTTCTAATAGCCTAGAAATGAAACTTGAAATCAAATTCAGCTCAATACCTAGAAAAATTCTTAAGTCCAATAATAGTATGGCAATGCTATGTTGGTGAATTAATTCTGGAAAATTTAGCTAAAGACCAGTGCTATGTTTTTTCTCCTTATGGTAGCCTGATGTACCTCCTTCAGCATGATCAAGGTGGTTTAGCCGCAACCGAGTTGGATTAGTGTTGAGAGACGCTTTAAAATCTGTGCACGAACACAGTCTTGGGCTGCCTAGCCTGTGCACGCGGTCACCACGCGCGGTGGCTCTATGTCGCCGTGCTGTGCTCGCCCGCACTAGCTAGCTGAGGCCGACCTGGCTCGACCGCGGCTTGGCGACGGTCTGGCTACGGCTAGCCGCCGCGCCTGCCGTTGGCCGCCTGCCCGACCAACTGCTGGCCACTGCGCCCCGACGGCCACCGCTGCAGCTCTGCCGATCTGCTGCCCCACCCGCTACCGCACTACTGCTGTGCTGCTGCCTCACGCTGTGGCGCAGCCGCTGCCGCTACTGCTCGCCTCGCCGAGCATGTGGCCTTGTCCCTGCTACCGACGCCGTCGCCTCGCCATTTATGGCACTGCAGCCGCACATGTCGTGCCCGGTCATGGGCGCACACACGTTCCCACTGGCCATGATGGCCCGTAGCGCTTGCACCTGTGCTGACTCGCTAGTGGCTAGTCGCGCCCCGCCAAGACGAGGACGAGCTGAGCTCTGACCTAACCCCTCCCATCTCTCTTCTCTGCTACCATGGTGGACTGAGCCGCGCCATTAAAACAAGCAGGGAGAAGTCACCATCGCCTAATTCATCGCGTCTATGGCTCTGCCATCAAGCCGCCTAGCCGACCGTTCCCACCACACCTTGAATGGTGCCCGGCCAAGCTTCAATTTTGGAGCTTTTCCCCGCCACCATGCCGATAAGGCTGAGTCCGCCCATCACCGAGGGCAGCTCCCATCTAATCACCTCGAGCCAAATTGGTTGCACCGATAGACTCGCCTTGAACCCCTCTTCGCCCTGCGCGCCTTAGCCGAACCTCTACCGCCTCACCGTCGTCGCTGACACGACCATGTTGTCGTGGTGCGCCGCTGCATAACTCGACCGCACATGGCCATCCCTCCACCGTCGTCCTCCACTCCAACTGTCGCTTCGGCTTGGTCCATGGTAGCCTCCTGATGCTTGCGCGCTAACCAATTAGGCCTATAGCTACCCCAGCTCACCGGAACAGTGGCACCACCATCGCGGATGGCCGCGCGTCGCTGCAGCCTTCCCTCGACAAGTCATGTCACCCGTACAAGCATCTAGGCCCCTAGTTGGATTTCGGTGATTAATGACGACACGATATTACTATGACTAACGTGTGTTTTGCAAAGGCAATTTGAGTTAGGTCATGGTAATGGCAATTGATTGGGCAATCATGGTTGTCATGCCCCTATCGATAGAAATCGTTTCGGTTTTCAAAGGATGGACGACTAGGTTAAGGATGGACTAGTTCTAAGTGTTGGTTGGGAAACTTGTGATCTTCAAAGCCTGGTGGTTGCTCAACATAGACAAGTTCTTGAATAGGGCTATTGAGAAATGCAATCTTCACATCTATTTGATATAGCTTGAAGTTGTGATGAGCGGCATAGGCTAGAAGCATTCGGATTGCTTCAAGCCTTGCCACTGGTGCATATGTTTCTTCAAAGTCCAAGCCCTCTACTTGAGTGAAACATTGAGCAACCAACATTGCCTTGTTCCTTGTCACCACTCCATTCTCATCTTACTTGTTACGGAAGACCCACTTGGTGCCATTGACATTGGTATTGGGTCGTTCCACCAAAGTCCACAGTTGGTTTCTTTCGAGGTTGTTGAGCTCTTCTTGCATGGTCATCACCCAATCCGGGTCTCCAAGTGTTTGTTCTACCTTAAGAGGCTCCAAAGAGAAAACAAACGAGTAATATTGACAAAAGTTTGCTAAATATGAACGAGTTGTTACCCCATTTCGAAGACTCCTAAGAATGTTGTCAACGGGATGATCCCGTTGAATTATTTGCCTTAGCCTTGGATGCTCAAAGGCCTCTTGTTCATCTTCTGGATGTTAATCATCATCTTGCTCAAATATGAGTTGTAGGTTTTGTACTCGAGCTGGAGTCGAATCAGCTGCTGCTGACTATGTAGGTGCGGCACTGCCGCCCTCAATTGCGGCACTGCCGCACTCTGGAGTTGCAGCAGATGCTTGCTGTAGTGTAGCATATGGTACATCATCGGAAATAGGTGCAGCAGCAACTTGAGGAACCTCCACTTCAGTGACTTCTTTTTGTTGTGGTCTAATATCACCAATATCTAATTGCTTGATTGCTTCACATGGTGGATCCTCCTTTCCTACAACACTTGAATCAACTTACTTCACTTGAGAGCTATTAGATTCATCAAATGCCACGCCTACCGCAATCTCAACTTTCACAAAGGTTTTGTTGAAGACATGGTAGGCATGCTTATTTGATCCATAACCAAGAAGAAAACCTTCATCAACTTTATATGCAAACTTAGAGATTTTGGGTTTCTTGTTAAGTATGAAACACTTGCACCCAAACACTCTAAAGTAAGACACCTTAGACTTGTTACCGGTTAGAAGCTCATATGAAGTTTTCTTCAACTTCTTGTGTAGGTAGAGACGGTTGATGGCATGGCAAGCGGTGTTGACGGTGTCACACCAAAAGATGTCCGACGTCTTGTACTCATCTAGCATTGTCCTTGCCATGTCAATGAGTGTACGACTCTTGCTCTCTACTACACCATTTTGTTGAAGGGTGTATGTGTGGCAGAACCGCCTAATCTAATGACTCCTAGGAGTATTTGTCTTCTATTAGACACTAAGTACTCAAGGGAGGACACGAAATTACGTAGTTCCGTTGAGCACACCCCAAGGGAGAACCAAAAAATCCATATTTTTTCATTAGGATCACAAATGAGAGAATAAAGCTTACAACATTTTAGTCATTTCTTACATCACTTTCCATGTAACATCAGAGTATAATATTCATTATTTATAATAGCGGAATATGAACATATTATCAGAGTTATGAACAATTTAATTTAACAATGAAATATAAGCATGTGATTAGAGTTACATCGGAAATAATTATCTATTTAGGACATGATGAAACATTGATATATAAATTATGACAACAGATTATAAAACTTCTATTTATAAAAACATTTAGTGAGAGTTGTAAATAAAAACTATGATCGCAGCGTAAATGAATCCTCTCTGAGCCCACCAGGAGGAATCCACACATAAAGATCAGCTCTAGCATCCACCTATCACCTGCAACAGGGGAAAGTAAAACTTTGAGTACTCAATTGTACTCAGCGAGACTTACCTGACAGGAGGAAAGAAAAGACTCCAAGGATATGCAAGGCTATCTGGCTTGTGGGTTTATTGCATCTGCAGGAGCATTACTAAAAGTGCGTCCTTATATTTAATTTTATTAGCAGTCAATATTGGTTCATTAACTAACCATTCTATGTAAACACCTGTGCTACTTTCAAGCAGGTGGTAAGCAATCAGAATCATTTTACCATATTTCATCTTCCAGTTTTTACTACGGTGCTATATTGTAAACAAGCCGTACCGGATCACCGGCGATTCATGAATCAATGTGCCCAGCTGAGTACCCCGAAACACATGCCCCGCTTATACCCTAGGCACAAGCAGGACCAACCCACCACTCTCCTGTCATGGGATCTAGGTCCCCGTCCAAACTTGGACTCCAAGCCCCCGCTCCTAAGTCCCACACTCAGTGTGGTGCTTAGACCTCCGTCATCCCTGCCTCCAATCAGTCGGTCCAGAAAGAGCCGAAACCTACAATAAGAGAGCAACAAGCCTTTCCTGCGCCCATACACAAGTATGTGCTCAGGATAATAAGTCTGTGACTTGCCTAGAATCCAATGCAATGGCCGGTCCTTAACCGACACAAGTGGAACAAATGCAATCCGAGCCCTGCTCGAATGCCAATCCAAGTCCAGATCTAAAGTATCATTCCGCCCGGTCTCCAATTATCATTCATATATATTCCAGGTGATAATAACATAGTAACAACAATAATATTTTTCCTATCTCTCGTGAGTGACAGGTAATCACTCGACTTCTATCGGAGTCCTGTAGCATAGCAATCTACACGATCCTGTCATACTAGTAAGACTTATAGGATAAAGATATATATATATATATATATGTAAGTGGGTTTCATTCAACTTCTTAAAACTTAATGCACAAACATAATATAAAGTTGCAGAAAAGTAGGGGTTATGCACCGGGGCTTGTCTGAGTAAAATATAACCAAAAGTTAGCATTCCATCTTTGTAACATGACTCCTGGCACCATCTTCTCAGCTACTCCAGTTGATTCCATGATCCATCGTCCTTATTATGGTATGCAATGCGATGCAGAGATAATGCAACCGTTAATTAACAAGGCAACAACAACAACTTTTAAAACAGAGTACATACTACGAACTAACAAGCTAGCTCTAATGACTAACGTACTAATCTACGTATCAACATCGTCGAGAAATGTGTCATTTTCCAACAAGTGTTTTAGTTATACAAACCCAAGTTATTTTGTTATTTCGTTATTCGAAATAGGGCATTATTATCTATCTAGCAAACTAATTATTCTGGAGCTACAAAAATTATAGTGCGTAGCTAATAATGTTAGTAATTTACTGTAAAATTTCTAGAGTCAACACTATCACCGATTTATCACGAAAATTCCTACAAGTCCATATTTTAACAATACTAAACATTTTAAAATAATTAGAGCAACCCTGGAAAAACATTTTAAAACTAGATGAACCCATTACGTTAATAGATAGATCATAATTTTAGGAGCCTAACAAAATTGATTTGGTATTTTTGTGATTTTCTATGATTTATTTTCAATTTTTGAAGAACACTGAATTAACAAAACAAAGAAAACAACACAAAAAGAAAAAGAAGCCTGAGCGGCCTGGCTCGGTCCGCACGCACGCGCGTGGGCTGCTGGCGGTAATGGGCATGGGTGGCCCAGGCGCACAGCGTGCGCACGCGGCCCAGGCGCACAGCGCGCGCACGCGGCCCAGCGCAGGCGGCACAAGGCTGGCCCAAGCGGGGCGCGCGACCGATGGCCCAGCAAGCCAGCCCACGCGCAGGCGCAGCGATGGCACTTTACATTTACAACCTTGACTTTTCCTGAAATTAACCAAGCCCCTATTTGTAAATCTATGAGTCTCGCATTTTTGCAAAGTGAACACGGTAAGAGTTGCTATCTGTGTTAGGGTCCTTCTTCTACCTCAAAACAGAGCATCGAGCAGGGGAGGTACTCCGTCGACCGATGGGGCGGCTCGCCGGTGGCGATGCTATCGCTGGGCGGCGCGTGGGGGCATCAGTGGCTTCGGTCGCACCTGTGGACGGCAACAGCACAGCCGGCAGGGCTGGTGGAGCACCCGCCACTCGCGCAGCGACAGAGACGGCGCCCAGCGACCTGGCCGTGGGGGCTAGCGAAATGTAGCCGCGCAGTGGCGGCGGCGGCAAGACCCACAGGAGGGCAGTGCCATGGAGCAATAGGTCCAGCGTGGGGCCATGAGGCTCGCGCGCGCTCGTGAGGGGACCGGACGATGGGCGGGAGGCGCGGCGCGGCAACGGTGGCCCCACACGGACATCGCGGCAGCGCGGTACACGGTGGCTCCCGGTGGTGAAGGCCGATGAGCATGCGTAGGACACCAAGGAGAGCGAGGCGGAGGTAGGGAAGAACGGGCGTGAGAGGTGCGGAACACGCACGCCGGCGGCAGCTGCTGTGGGCCCGACGCCGTCAACCCAGCGCCATGGTACTTGACCCAGGTGAGGTCGCTACCTGTGTAGGCCCTCGATGAGAGCAGCATGGCGAACACGGACGTGCCCACCTCGACATGGTCGTCCGCGTGGAGGCGCGGCGAGGTGAGGCGGTGTCGTGGTGGACGAGTGACGCCGACATGGGGTGGCGCAGCAGCGGGGCGCGGTAGCACGGGCGGCACAACAGCAGCACCCGTGTGGGCATGGCCCACCTGGGCGTCCTTGCCACAGTGGCCGGCACAGGAGCGCACATGGCCGGGCAACGGCAGGCGCACAGCCATGGCGGGTGCTGGCACGGCAGTGCAAGCAGAGGCAAGCAGAGGTAAAGAAAAAGGCAACAGTAGCTTGGGTAGGTGGAATGAATGGCCGAGAGCGAGCGGGGCGAGGTAGTTGAGGTGAGCGTCTGAGATCGCTCGCTACAGGAGCCGGTTCATGAACAGAGCGCTAATCGACATGTCCTCAACGCGTTCTAGCGAAGTTCGGTCAATTTTTGCTTGAGCATCGTAACTCTAACGTAACCACGACCTGCACCACGTCCTAGTATACACCTAAATGCAACCGATCATGCGAAAACATAGATGTAGTGCTTAACCATTTTTGTTGGAAATCAAACCCCAAAATGGCATTGTCTACTATCGTTTCACACTTAAAAGAATTCAAGGTTCCAGTTAGAACTGACACTCCAAGCACTTTTGGTTGAATTTTAAACGGTCAAAACTTTATCAAACTTTACCAACAACCATTTCACGGCATAGCACACACTTTATACCAAACAATAGAACCAAAACATCAGGGCGTTATTTAACTACTTTGCATTTTTTAAAATCGCCAAAAAGTATACTTTCAATACAACTTCAACTTTTTGTTGATTCAACGAAAAGGGCTAATTTTAATTTCTAATTTGATTTTTCAGCTGGCAAAAACCCTAGTCAACAACATTTGTTTTCCAAAACCCAAGTTGCGTTTTTATCTACTCGACTTGTACTTCAATTTTTATTAAAATCCCAAACACAGTTCTATATCATTATTGCTTTATAAAAATCACTTTTTAAGTCAAACTATTAACTTATCCATATAACTAGGGATTGGGTTTTTCATTATCGCATTTGATTAAACTAACTCACTATACTGATAGATCTATTTCTCAGGCCATGATCTCAGTGCTAAGCGAGCTCGTAACACCAGAGGTGTTACTTGAAAACTCATGCTTGATGCCCTCTTCATCAAGAAACTACTCAACTAGAGTATTCTTGAATTTGGTCCCATTGTCATTTCTCACTTTCTTGATGAGAAGACCGAACTCTTTTTGAGCTCTTCTAACAAATATCTTCACCTTCTCTCGAACTTGACACTTGTCATGCAAGAAAAATACCCAAGTGAAACGAGAATAGTCATCAACAATAACAAGACCATATTTGTTACCCCCGATACTTAGGTAGGCGACCGGTCTAAAGAGATCCATATGTATTAGCTCCAATGGTTGCTTGGTGGTCATGATGCTCTTTGGTGGATGAGGTGCTTCAACTTGCTTTTCGGCTTGACAAGCGCTATAAATCCTATCTTTCTCAAATTGAATATTTGTTAGTCTAAGAATGTGTTCATCTTTTAGAAGTTTGGCCAAGTTTCTCATCCCAACATGGGCTAATCGGCGATGGCAAAGCCAACCCATGCTAGATTTTGCCACTAAAAAGTCTCAAGCTTAGCTTTACTTTTGTTGAAATCAACTAAGTAAAGCTTGTTCCTTAATTGACCCATAAAGACAATAGAGGAATTACCCCTTCTAAAAACTTCCACACCCTTATCCGAAAAGAGACAATTGTAGCCCATCTCACACAATTGAGAAACGGACAACAAATTGTACCTCAACGAATTAACATGTAATACATTTGTAATTGAATGCTCAAGGGTCATAGCAACTTTACCGAGACCAATCACATCCCCCTTTGAATTGTCTCCGAAGACAATATTTTCATCTGAGTGCGTCATCGGGAAATATGATGAGAACATACTCCTTTCTCCGGTCATATGATTTGTACATCCACTATCAAGCACCTAACTTTATCCACCGGAGGAGTATGCCTACAAAATAAGTTTAGTTGATAAATTTAGGTCCCCAATTTGACTTGGGGCCTTACATGTTAGTCACAAGAATCTTAGAAACATAAATAGAAGTATTCCTATATATGTTGGTTTCCTTTCTAATATATTTTACAACCACTTTCCCACTACTGTTGTTCCTCAAAACAAAACATGATGTCAAGCTTTGTCGAGGTGCATAAGTCTTCGGTTGATAGGCATACTTATTATTGGTGGCCCACACTGATTCCTTAGGCTTCTGGAAAACCTGTTTCTCTTGGTGCACCTTCTTCTTAGGCTTAGTTTGATTAGGAACAGAATTGGTAGCCTTCCCATTTTTGCGAGGCACGGCACTGCCGCCCTTCATCGCGGCACTGCCGCGGTCTGTGAAGGCTGATCTATACCAATTTTGCTCTTCCTTTCAAACTATACACACTCATAGCCACTCACTATTCTTCTTCCATTTGTTTTGGCTCCTTTTGTGTGTCTAAGCCCATGCTTGATTGAGGAATGCATTCCTTGTTTAAATTGTGACCCTTTTGATTTATCATTTTTTTGTCATTAGATTGGATCTTACCTATCCACCCTTTTCCAATGACTTCATTGAGCCTAGTAATTTCCTTTCTCATAGCCTCCATGTGTTGCAAGGGTAGTGGAATAGGCATTCAAATCAAGATTAAAATATTTTTTACAACCTTGACTAGTGGAGGGAGTAGATGTTTCCTTTGCCTTAGGACGACGTGAGTTGCTATCCCAAAGAAGAGCTTTTTATCCAAGTCACAATACTTTTTCTTAAGAGCTTTATTTGCTTTCTTTGTGATAGCATGGTCCTCTTGCTCTTTGGCCAAGGCCTCGCGCAAGGATTCCACCTCACTTCTCTCTAATGCAAGAGCTTTTTTGCTAGCAATGTAGAGATCCTCTTGTTGAATAAGAGTCTCTTCTCTAGATTCTAGGTCGGCTTGGACACTCTCTAAATCCTCCATTAGCTTAGTGATGAATAATTTAGTTTTTTCATCCAAATTTTTAGTTATCATGTTTATTTCTTCATCACTAGAGCTATCACTAGTATCACTACTAAAGATATCACTAGGAGGTGGAGGAGATTTGACCTTCGATTTGGATTTTACCTTTTCACCCTTTGCCATGAGATAAATGTGTGGGGAGTAGTATTCATCATCGGACATGTTGAAGGGTCGAGATGGCGGATTAGAGGGGGGGTGAATAGTCTTTTCTAAAATTAATCGCGTCGGCTAACCGATATAAATGCGGAATTAAAACAATCGGTCTAGCCAAGACTACACCCCTCTATATATGTTCACTAGCACCTTGCAAAGATACTTAATAAAGCAACTAAGGTGCCGGGCTAGCTAGAGCTCTCCTAAACAATTCTAGGAGCAAGGTCACACAAACCTATGCCACTAGTACTTTAAGTAACAAGGGAGCTCCTACACATGCTAGTAAGCAAAAGCACAAAGCTAACTAAGCTCACTAGCAATGCTCAATAACAAGGCAACCAATGCCTAATTAGAGAGCGCAAATACTTAGCTACACAAACTAAGCAATGTGACTAACAAGGTTACTAAAACCAAATTAGCCACGCAAGGGAGCTACTTCTATGCTACACAAGCAAGAAGGTAATTAGCTAGCTACACAAGCTATCTAATTACAAGAGCAACTACACAAGCTTAAGATATATATATAAGTAATTGCAAGCTTGTGTAATGGGGATGCAAACCAACGGGAAGAACAAGGTTGACACGATGATTTTTCTCCCGAGGTTCACGTGTTTGCCAACACGCTAGTCCCCGTTGTGTCGACCGCTCACTTGGTGGTTCGCTACTAATTAGCATCACCCGCTAAGCCCGCACGTCGGGCACCGCAAGAACCTACCCCTTGAGTGAGGGTAGCTCAATGACACGCTTTACTAAAGTTGCTCTTCGCGACTCCCGCGGGGCGAGCACAATGCCCCTCACAAGCACTTCTCTGGAGCGCCGCACAAGCTTCTGCTTGCGCTTCGGACGGAGACCACCACCAAGCCGTCTAGGAGGTGGCAACCTCCAAGAGTAACAAGCACCACCGGCTCGCAACTCGATCACCTAGTGCCACTCGATGCAACCTCACGATGCAATCGCACTAGAATCGCTCACTCACACAATCGAATGATCACTATCAAGTATATGTGTGATGGAGGGCTCCCAAGCACTCACAAGCATGGACACTAAGTCCCTTGAGGTGCTCAACACCAGCCATGGCCGAGGGCCACTTCTATTTATAGCCCCAAAGGCTAAACTAGCCGTTACCCTTCTTTGGGCAGCAGTCGGGACGACCGGACGCTCTCGTCGGTCGAGTTGACCGGACGCCGGACCTCGGCGTCCGTTCCGCCCCTGATGGCCACGTGTCACGATTCCAACGGTCACTTGACTTGACCGGACGCAGAAGAGCGGCTTCAATCGGCCGGACGCAGAACCCCCAGCGTCCGGTCGTTTCTAGTAAGCTCCCGAGCATGACCGGACGCGTCCGGCCGAACGCGATCGAGCCAGCGGCCAGCGTCCGGTCACTCTCCAACTATTATTGCGTCATCAGACGTCGGCCTTGACCGGACGCAGCTGCTGGCGTCGGCAGGTGCATTGAGATCAGGCGTCCGGTCGGTTGACCGACGCCAAAGATCTTCGCGACCAACTCGTTCTCACTTCTAACTTCATCACCCTTGCTCCAATGTGCTAACCATTAAGAACTTGCAACCGGCGCAATAGAAAATAGGCATTCTATTTTCCCGAAAGCGCCGAATCCACTCAAGAAGCTCGGCGGGGAGAGAGAGGGACCCAAACCCATCTCACCCTCGCAAACACCACCTCCTTTGTAAATGTGCCAACACCACCAAGTGTACACCACCATGTGTATGTGTGTTAGCATTTTCACAATCATTTCCCAAAGGATGTTAGCCACTCATCTTGCCACGCCACTCGATCCTAGCGACAATGCAAAGTTAGATCACTCGAGTGGCACTAGATGACCGATATGCAAACAAGTTTGCCCCTCTTGATAGTACGGCCATCTATCCTAAACCCGGTCATAAACTTCTCTATACACCTATGACCGGTGAAATGAAATGCCCTAGGTTATACCTTTGCCTTGCGCATTCCATTCCATCTCCTCCAATGTCGATGCAACACATGCACCAACACTATCAACAATGATATGATCCACTTCATATCATCACGTGATCATATTGGTTCATCGATCTTGACTTTACTTGCCCTTCACCGTTGCCATCGTCCATCGGCGCCAAGTCTTGCTCAAGCTTCACCGCCACGCGGTCCATCACTCCAAAGCCTTCGACTTGCCCTTCACGCTTGCAACCGGTCCATCAAGCCAAGTCTTGTCTTGATCTTCTCCACCTTGATCACATGACTCAATGTCATGTCTCATGTGCAATAAGCTCCTTCATCATCACGTGTGTGAGCTTTGCAACATCTCTAAGCCATTTTCACCTTCATGGCATATGTTGCTCACACATATGTACCTGTGGACTAATCACCTGTGTATCTCACATAAACACAATTAGTCCACCTAGGTTGTCACTCAATTACCAAAATCAACAAGGACCTTTCACATGTTGTTGAAGAGCCTTGGTGTAGGGAATGACTTGTGAATAGCAATAGTTGCAACCTTCTCATCCTTTTCACTTGTGCTCTCTTTAGTTGAGTCTCATTCATGCCTAATGTGAGCCTCTTCCATATACTTCTTGCTCTTTTTACGGTTGGCCTTCTCATCTTTCTTATCCTTCTTATATTTATTGTCCTTGATCTCATATGGACACTTGGCAATGAAGTGGTCGGTGCTTCCACAATTGTAGCATGTTCTCTTTTTCTTGTTTGGAAAACTTCTCTTCACTACCTTGTAGCCTTGCTTCTTTAGCCCCTTGTGATACCTCTTCATAAAGAGAGCAACATCATCAACTTTCTCATATTGATCATTATCATTTTTACTTTCACTTGAAGATTATGTGGTCTCTACTCTTTCTTGATCTTGCTTGCTTGCTTTGGGCTTGCTAGTTGAAGCTTGTTGGTTAATCTTGGACTTGCTTGTAGAGCCTTACTTGCTTGATTTGTTGGCCTTGAGAGCTACATCTTTGATCTTGATGTTCTCTAACTTTGCTTGCAATTCTCTAAGTTTTTTCCTCTCATTTGCTTCTTCTCTTTGCATATCAAAGGTCAAGATCCTCCCAAGTACATCATTTGGTGTGAAGTACCCAAACTTCTTCTTATCTCTAATTAGAGTGACTACAGTCTCATTTCTAGGTGAATAAGCTTCCAACATAATCTTGACAACTTTGTGATCATCTAGCTCGTCATAACCATAGCCTCTAATCTTACCCACCATCATCATCAACCTATCAAACATCTCTTGTAGCCCCTCTTCATTCAAGATTACAAATCGGTTGAGCTTTGACATCAACTAGTCAATTCTTACCTTTCTCACTTTGTCAACCCCTTCATGTGTTAGGTGCAAAGTGTCCCATATTTGCTTAGCAACATCAACTCCAATCACTCTATTGTACTCATCACCATCCAAGGCGCTAAGCAACACACTTATGGCTTGACCATTGAGGTGAATGATTCTCATCTTTTCTAGTGTTGGGTTCTTAGGATCAACCGGTGGCTCAAATCCATTGCAAACAATCTTCCAAATACCGGGGTGAAGACCTATAAGAGAGGCTCTCATTAAGTGCTTCCACTTGGCAAAGTTAGTTCCATGAAAATAAGGTAGCTTGCCCGCGGGGACATTGATGAAAGACCTTCGATCATGATTAGTCATAGGAATAGGCGAATAGTTAAAGGATACGGCGGCATATTTATTGTTATCGGCCTTGCCCTTTCCTTTCTTCTCTTTCTTGTTCCCCTTCGACACTTGGTATGACTCATCATCGTCTCCATCTTCGAAACTACTTGATATGATTGATGATGCACTTGTTGCCTTCTCTTCTTTTTCCTTCTTCTTCCTAACTTCTCTTCTTTTTCTTCTTGCTTCTCTCTTGAGCCTTCTTTCTTCTTTCCTTTGCTTCTTCTCCTCTAACCGCTGCTTCTCCTCCTTCTTCTCTCTTGCTTCTCTTTTTAGCTTTCTTTCTTCCTTTTTCTTCTCTCATTCTTATTGAGAGCTCCTTCGGCATCGGTAGCCGCAAGATGTGGTAGCGTGGTGTTTCTTGCTGTCGACACGCTCAGCTCGCTGCTGTCTGTGTCGACATCCACCCGCTTCACGCCACTAGTTCCTCCTCTGGGCTCCATACCTCACGCGGTGAAGCGTATATGAGGTAACATTCTCTGATACCACTTGTAGGATCTCTGGTTGACCTAGAGGGAGGGTGAATAGACCTGTCAAAACAAATACTCAAACTTTTATCAAATTCACCCTGCGGCACTGCCGCTCTAGAGGGCGGCACTGCATTATCATTTTTACTTTCACTTGAAGATTATGTGGTCTCTACTCTTTCTTGATCTTGCTTGCTTGCTTTGGGCTTGCTAGTTGAAGCTTGTTGGTTAATCTTGGACTTGCTTGTAGAGCCTTACTTGCTTGATTTGTTGGCCTTGAGAGCTACATCTTTGATCTTGATGTTCTCTAACTTTGCTTGCAATTCTCTAAGTTTTTTCCTCTCATTTGCTTCTTCTCTTTGCATATCAAAGGTCAAGATCCTCCCAAGTACATCATTTGGTGTGAAGTACCCAAACTTCTTCTTATCTCTAATTAGAGTGACTACAGTCTCATTGGTGTGAAGTACCCAAACTTCGAGTCATAGTTGAAAATCCATGAACGAAAATTTAGATCGAAGAAATTTTCTAGCTTACTGCAGTTATGACAATCACAAATCAAGAGCTAGAAGTAGTAGAAACACCACACATAAGTAGATCGACTAGAAACCCTAGAAATCACCTCAACTACAATATGTCATGCAAGCAATGTAAATCAAGCATAAGTGACACAATGATTTATCCCGTGGTTCGGCTCACCACCAAGGCTTGCCTACCTCCACGTTATTGAGGTTAGCCACTAAGGCTTAGGGCTTTCCAACCCTTTCTCGTTCTTAAGTCAAGAGACTTAACTCTCGAGATGAGGGAAGAGTTTATTAGCTTCAAGAGATGGTTACAAACCTTCCGGGGCTACCACATAAGTTGGCAAGCTCCATGGGCGACGCTCTAACTGGCTAGGAGTCAAGCTCCAAGAGTAACAAACATAATCGCTGACCAAAACGTGAATCAAGTGCTCTTTAGAGTTAGGGAATCAATGGATCTGCTCTCTAATCGAGTTTTGGACTCTTTTCCCTCAAGGATTGATGAAAAAATCAATGAATTTGCTTGGGGGCTTGAGGTCAACAATGGAGGGTGAGAGAGAGCTCCTGCTCTGTTTTGGGCGTGCTGAAGTGAGAAAGAAGAGGTAGAGTACCGTTGGGAAGGAATGGAAAGGGTATAAATACCCCCAGCCCCCAACGATCACTTAAGTCACGGCAGTGCATCTCTTCAAGTGCGACAGTGCCGCACCACGTAAGACAATAAGGGCAAGAGTGAAGTGTAGACTGTCTTGGCTGTGAATCTAAGGATGTATGTGTATGTTTGAGCACTTGTTAGCACATATTAGCTTAAGTATTGTGTCCCCCTTTATAGTACGGTTTTTCCTATACTCAAATTCAAAATATAAAATAATTTAAACCTTCTTTGAGTTTGAAGCCATCTAAATTTGTAATTGGGGGCTCCTCCGTTTCGTGTAGCATCCTTGAACATGAATTCCCTGCTTGTCATTTCGATAAATCTTATTAGTTCTCTAATTACGTGGTCATTATCACAAAACCCACAATTATGGCTTGATTGCACTTTCAGCGGGCGGTGCAGGGGACGGGGCGCGAGCAACGGAGGCGGCGCGCCGCGAGAGGAGCGTGAGCGAGACGAGCGGGAGGGGAGGCCGGCCGTGGGAGGGAGTCTATTTTTTTGCGAGAAGGGGATGCATCAATTTATTTGGGGTGAATTGGGACGACGTGGCTTGCTGATAGCCAATCAAAGCAATTTCGAGCGACGTGGCTCGACTGCCCGAATTCGAGGTGACGTGGCAGCTGTGAAAAACTAGAGAAAACATGGGTTTGTAGAGGTTATTAAAGCCACAAAAAGGCATATGATGCACTGTACTCCTGCCTATTAAGCTACTCCATCGGTTCTAAATTAGAGTTGGTTTAACTTCTTTTTTTTTACCTCAAGTTTGATCACTTGTTTTATTAAAAAAAAATTATGCAAATATAGGTAAATTTAAATTATTTTTTAAGAACTTTTTATTAATAAAGTAAGCCACAACAAAAGAAATAATATTTAGCATAAATTTTTAAATAAGTTGTGTGATCGAATTTAGAGTAAAAAAAATCAAACCAACTATCATTTTGAAGGGATTTAGTAGCGTATAGCGCAGCTTTGCCTAATTATCTCGTTTTTCTAACCTACTGCCGGTACGGAGTAGCTAGCTAGCAGCAGGCTGACTGATGGATTGATTGATGATTGCAGTGTGCTACTGTGTTCAACTGTCGGCCTGCTCGACGAGATCCATCCTATCCTATCCCTACACGTCGCGAGGGAGGCTGGCAGACCGGCGACGGCGAGAGCATTTACTCCGTGTCGCTGTCAGTCGAGGTGAAGTAGAAGCTGGTGGGCCAACCAATTGGTAGTAAAAAAAACCATCATGAAATCTTGCTATTGGTAGTAAAAAAAAACACCTATTGGTAGTTAAAAAAAACAATTGGTGGGCCAACCAATTATGCGTGACAAGTCAGGATACCTTTTGGTGGTAAAAAAAACACCGACAAAAAATCTTGCTAGGTACCAACCAATCATGCCCAAACATACGACCACCATGAGGGCTTGTTTAGATTGGGGTTATGAATTAGTATTTGGCACTATAGTACTTTCGTTTGTATTTGATAATTATTGTCTAATCATGTCCTAACTAGGCTCAAAAGATTCATCTCGTAATTTAGAATCAAACTATGTAATTAGTTATTTTTTTATCTACATTTAATACTCCATGCATGTGTTCAAATATTTGATGTGATGGAGAGAGAGTGAAAAAACTTGCAATCTAAACAAGGCCGAGGTTACCATTACCTAGTTCAGTCGTGACGAAATAAAGATGAGAGAATCAAACGGTTTAGGTTTTGTTTGGAAATCGCTGCGGCTTCAATCTGCTCTCAGTACATGTTGAAAAAACAGTTACTTTACCATAGCCCATAGCTCATTTTCGTAGGATAGAAAAAACGGGCTTGCTAGCGGCCGAACGTCCGAACGGACGGGGTGTTCGGACGCCCGCGCCCCACAATCCATTTCCCGCACCGTTTTTACGCGCCCACGTGGGGACCGCACTGCCCCGTCACCGGCATCGAGAAGAGGGGGAGGGGCGGCGGATGCCAACCGGCGCTGGGAGGAGGAGGAGACACCGAGGCGATGCAGTAGAAGGCGAGAAGGAGAGATGCAACACCCGATCTACTTTTGAAACATCCAAATGCAATACTTGCGACGTACGCCTGAAAGCAGATGAAACACTTAAAATATGCTTCTGAAACACTTGAAAAAACAACCGAAAACACTTGAAAACCATTGCAAACATATGCAACATTAGATAAAATACATGCAACATATGTGTGAAACATATGCAACACCCATATAAATACACTTGCAACATACGTAAAAAAACACAAATGAAACATTGGTAACAGACCTTTGCAACATATATACGTGTACAACCATTACAACATATGTAACATCCCAATCTACTTTTGCAACGTCCATCTGAAACACTCGTAACATACCTCTGAAACATCTGAAACACTCGAAACATACGCTTTCAGCAAAACCAAGCAGCCAGGCGGGTGGAGCGCTGCACAGCAGGATCCGGTGAGCGGCTACGGTGCCCCCCGCGATAGGGGCGCAAGCGGTGCCCAACGTGGAGGCGACAGTAACAGTTGGGTGGGTGAGGCCTCGCGCGGCGAGGCGGCAACGGCTATGCGGTCGTGGGGGAGCACACCGCGCGCGGGGCTGTCACGGCAGTGGTGGAGAGGAAGGCTAGTGGGAGGCGCGGTGGAGAGGAAGACGTGCGGGAGGCGCGGTGGAGTCGGTGGCGGAGTGCAGTCGTTGTTGCGTGAGTTTTTTTTATAATCTACGGTGACCGGAGGGGAGTGGAGGGAGCGGAAAGGAACGGATAGGCTCCTGGACGTCGGGTTCACCAACAGGAGCGTCCGCGCGCAGACGGACGTCTGATTGCTAGCATTAACGGGAAAAAAATCCAGATTCAAGTGAGAGCAACATTAGAGCATAGAACTGTGCGTACTACTACCAAACAGGGCTGTCCATTTTCACAATGCTTGGAAGCATTGCGGCCTTAAATTTCTGATGAGCGAAAATGCAACAAGTGGTCCACCTTTCGTTGGAGGTTTCGGTAGCTGGACGACTCCTCCATGTTTGAAGACTTCGGTCAAGAGTAACAAGTGGTACTTCTGAGCAGCACCGTCTATTGTTAACAACCGGTAGTAATGTATGTATCATCCAGACTTGAAAATAAACTGAAATCCAGCACGCAGTGCAGAAAAAGTAATACAGGAACTCATAAAAATTGGGCGTAGGACACCCCGCCTAAACCATTATAATCTGCATGCTACCCATTAGATTCAAAGTGCGTGGCACATAAAATTATTACTTTTGGTTGGTAAAATTTTTTTAACAAAAGCTTGGTAGATATATACACAGCCAAACATGGCATGTGCAGCTAGAAAGAAGCCTAGGCGCTAGGTAGCCCGTCATGAGATTGCCGGTAAGACCAGTGAGAGACGAGGAAAAGAAGGACGGGGGGATGACCGCAAAACGACGAGCCTGTGCTGCGCTGGTTTGGGCCGACGTGCAGAGTACTGTGCACTGTGCACCCACCCAACCCAAAGCTCCGAGCTCCGAGCTCCGTCCGTCCCCTGGATACCGTACCTAATCACGGCACTGCCACTCCCACCCCGACCTGTCATGCGTAAACCGTAGTGGCAAAACCGTAGAACCTCCCAAACCCCAGGCCTCAACTACGGCCCCAGACCAAAACGAAAACAGAGTTCGAAAACCTTTCCGTCCGTTACCTTCCCCTCCTCCAGCTTTCCATCCTCGTTCAGCCTCACTGGCTGCTGCTCTCTGCTCACCCCACTCCCCTCAATCCCCTCCCCTCCCGTGGCATTGCGCCGCCTCGCCGCCGTCGCCGCCAAATCTGATCTAGGGTTTCATTCCATTCTCTGCCACCATATCTATCACCCAAAAAGCAAGCTAACCCGGCCGCATTCCCGTGCTGGGGAGGGAGAGGGGGAGATTCGATTCGATTCGATTCCATTCCATTCCGTGCCAGCTGCTGCTGCGCGAGCTGCAGAGATTCCAGGAGGGGAGGGAGAAGGGAGGGAGGGTTTGGGGTCAGCTGGTGTCTGTGAGTGAGGTGACGCGGGAGCGGGATGGCGGCGCCGGGGCGGAGGACGGCGGACGTGTCCTCGTCCTCGCCGGCCCCCTCGCCGTCCCCGGCCGCCCCCTCCTCCACCGGCAGGCGCCTCCTGCGCACCCAGACCGTCGGCAACCTCGGCGAGTCCATCTTCGACAGCGAGGTCGTGCCCTCCTCGCTCGTCGAGATCGCGCCCATCCTCCGCGTCGCCAACGAGGTCGAGGCCACCAACCCGCGCGTCGCCTACCTCTGTAAGTTTTAGTTTTCTTGTGCTCTTTCTTACCGCTGGTAATTGTTCGCCGTCGATCCGATCCGATTTACTTGCTTGCTTGCTCCAGGTCGCTTCTACGCTTTCGAGAAGGCTCACCGCCTCGACCCGACTTCCAGTGGCCGTGGTGTTCGTCAGTTCAAGACCGCACTTTTGCAGAGGCTTGAGAGGGTCCGTAGTACTAGTACAACTCTTCCCCTCTTTTCCTCTTTTTACTGTTCATCCATCATTTATTCTTCACCACGCACAGCTATTTATTGTTCCACGCCACGCACTGCTGCAATGCCGCTGCCACTGTGCCCGCTGCTTAGTACCAAGGCCTTTCCTTGCTTGTTTTCACTCTCATTATAACAAAATGTTAAAACTTGGCACATATTCTCATTCCCTATGTCCCTCCACAACTTGTGTGCTCATAATCCTGTGATGGCTGATGCCAAACAAAGGCTGACCTCTCGGCTTTACGCTTCTCCAGGAAAATGATCCCACGTTGAAGGGAAGGGTCCACCAGAGCGATGCTAGGGAGATGCAGCGCTTCTACCGCGAATACTACAAAAAATACATCCAGGCACTGCAAAATGCTGCTGATAAGGCTGCTGACCGGTGAGCAATTCTCTTCCCGTGACGCTTCTTGCTTTCGGCGTGCCGCTCACTTGTTCCTCCTTCCTTCACGCTCTGCCTTTCTGTTTCCCCAGTGCACTGCTCACGAAGGCATACCAAACGGCTGCTGTCTTGTTTGAGGTCTTGAGGGCAGTTAATGTTTCGCAGTCTGTTGAAGTCGATCAAGCGGTATGCCATTCACCTCTGTTGCTATGCTGATTTCTGTTCTCTTTCTTGACATTGGTACACCTTGTCTTGCACCTCTTTTATGGACTGTAACTGTGAATCCTGTTCGTGTGTTATTGCTGCACAGATTTTGGATACACACAATAAGGTCGAGGAAAAGAAAAAGTTGTTTTTACCTTACAACATTCTCCCGCTTGATCCTGAAAGTACTGGTCAAGCCATTATGCAACATCCAGAGGTTCTCGTCTATCATCTTTCTCGTTAACATTGTCCATCTTAAGAGCCAAACTACGCCTTTTGCAGCCAAACCATTAATAATGTCTTGTTCCTCATAATTATGTAGATTCAAGCTGCTGTTTATGCTCTTCGCAATACTAGAGGTCTGCCATGGCCAAAGGACCAAGACAAGAAGCCTGATGACAAGAATACTGGTAAAGACCTTCTTGATTGGCTTCAGGCTATGTTTGGGTTTCAGGTAATTGTGTGAAACACTAAAACTTATTTGTTCCTGGCATTCTCTGTGTTGTAGCGTGCTTTGCCCTTAAAAGTACGCTTAGAAGTTAGAATATACGTTCATCTAACTTAAGTCCCTTTTCAGAAAGACAACGTGTCCAACCAAAGGGAACATTTGATACTGTTGCTTGCAAATGTTCATATAAGGAAAATACCCAAGGCTGACCTACAACCAAAGGTACAAATTTCCTCTCTCTCTCTCTCTCTCTCTCTCTGTGTGTGTGTGTGTGTCTGTCTGTCTGTCTAGATCTTCTAGAGGAACCAGATGACCTTTCTTTTTTGAACCTGCCCCAATTTGCTTATTGATGGTATGTGGTGCTATGTTTTTTAGTTGGATGACAAAGCTCTGGATGATGTGATGAAGAAGCTATTTAAGAATTATAAGAAGTGGTGCAAGTACCTCGGCCGCAAAAGCAGTTTATGGTAGGTACAGAGGATCCATCATGAAATGTATATGAGTCACTTGGACTGATTTCCTAGAGCTGTGCTTAAACTCCTCTGTTTTGTTTAGTTGGTTGCAAATCATGGCATTTCAGCCTTAGAGCTACTACACTTGAAAGGACATATAGTACATCTCTTTGTTAAGTTACTGCTTCTCTAAACGTTTTGTCGAATTGATTTCTAGGTTGCCAACCATCCAGCAGGAAGTGCAGCAGCGTAAGCTTCTTTATATGGGCCTCTACCTGCTGATTTGGGGTGAGGTGGCTAACTTGAGATTCATGCCAGAGTGTATTTGTTACATCTACCATCATGTAAGATTGACTTGCATTCTTTTTTCCAAATTAACTTTGATATGCTTGCAGTAGTGAAGATCATACCCTGAAATTCATGGCAAAAATATAGCAGTATATGGCTTGCAAATTTTAATTTATATGAGGCTATTTTGCTTGGCGTAGATGGCTTTTGAACTCTACGGTATGCTGGCTGGAAATGTGAGCCCAATGACCGGTGAAAATGTTAAACCAGCATATGGTGGTGATGAAGAAGCCTTTTTGATGAAAGTCGTGACTCCAATATACAAAGTTATAGAGAAGGTATAACATGTGTTATTTTAAATACCTGAGTGTTGTCTTACTTTCATTTCAATTTGATCACAGTTTATGGGAACTTAACAGGAAGCTGAAAGGAGCAAGACCATGAAATCAAAGCACTCGCATTGGAGAAACTATGATGATCTGAATGAGTACTTTTGGTAAGTGATGAGTTGATTGCATTGCTGTTTACAATCTTGTGCCCCAGATTTTAATGAAACCCAAATCATTACTGTATGACTTGTCAGGTCAGTTGATTGTTTCCGGCTAGGATGGCCTATGAGAGCTGATGCTGACTTTTTCAAAACTCCGAAAGATGCTTATCCGAATCTTTTGAATGGAGTAGGTTCTCTCAATAATATTGATATCCTCATACTTCTTTTCTGACATTGTGTAATTTAAATACGTTAATGTTTTCTCGTGATAGATAATATTACAATTGCTTAAGTATATACACATTGAACTTAAAATATTCTGATGTTCCTTTTCTTTTCTTGTGGATGCTCTAATTCTGGCAATTTTGTTCATTTGGTCTATAATATTACTGCAGATAGGTTTGATCTGTTCGTTTTACATTCATTTTGCCTTGTCTTTTACACTTCATAGCTTGGAATACAGATCCATGATCTGATGTGATCCTTAGTTTTTCCTTCAACTTAAAACAAGCAAAATAAAGACTCCCTGGACTATCAGTCCTATTGAAACCCATTTTTCTTGTCGTCATCCAGGTGAACAGATCGGCAGGCAATGTCCATTGGATGGGAAAAGTTAATTTTGTGGAGATACGTTCATTTTGGCACATATTCCGTAGTTTTGACAGGATGTGGATCTTCTTAATATTGTCCTTACAGGTTAGTTGCTCTTTTGTATGCACTTTCTATCTGTTACAGTTCCTTAAATACCTCTGTTAGACATTGTCATCCCCTTAATTCAACATATTTGTGATGGTTATGATTTTCATATAGGCCATGATAATTATTGCTTGGAATGGTGGAACACCAAGTGATATCTTTGATGCTGGAGTATTTAAGAAGGTTTTGAGCATATTTATTACTGCTGCAATTTTGAAGTTGGGTCAAGGTATTTGACACTCCCATCATTCCCTCCATCTCCCTTTTACGTATTTGCCATATCACTCCCCAATTATTTAGTTGGGATCTCAGTAGTTGCTACTTGTAAGCTCTACATGCCAATCTTGTTACAGTTTTTACTTTTATAGTGGTCTTTGTGAATTGTGCAAGCATCATGTACCTTATTAAGTTTTCCTGCTCATTGAAATCCCCTGAACCCTATATTGGCTAGGTGACTGGCATGAAGGCATGCACCTTAAAAAATAACTTCTTCTGGGGCTTTTTTCTTATTGAAATTGGGGCTGTATGTTTAACATCATCGTTTTTTTGGAAATAATTATCATTTTCTTCCATTTGTGTTGGAATATAAGTGAATTGCGCACCTCTCCCCATCAGCTTAAGCTTTAGGGTTGAACTGGTCGGTGCATGCAACTCAATAATTTGCGTATATGTGTCTTATGTTGAGGAAGGATTTAATTAATGCTAATGAATCTATCATGTGTGTGACAGCAATCCTAGACCTCGTATTTGGCTGGAAAGCAAGAAGAAGCATGTCATTTGCAGTCAAGCTGCGATATGTCTTGAAGTTAATATCTGCTGCTGCATGGGTTGTGATTTTACCTGTGACTTACGCGTACACTTGGGAGAATCCTACTGGTCTCGCAAGAACAATAAAAAGCTGGCTTGGTGATGGTCAGAATCAGCCATCTTTGTATATTTTGGCCGTAGTGATATATATGGCACCAAACATACTTGCTTCTATGCTATTTCTTTTCCCATTTATGAGAAGATTTCTAGAGAGTTCAAATGTTAAGGTCATAACGATCATGATGTGGTGGTCTCAGGTAGCATTCCATCTCTAGTTTTCTGCCTGTTAATTAGATGGTCAAGATTCTTGATGCCTTCTTTTTTTAAAAGATTCTATGTTTGTCTGCAGCCTCGGTTATTTGTTGGCAGAGGGATGCATGAAGGTGCATTCTCCCTCTTCAAGTATGTTAAATTGTTAACCCATCTTCACATTATCTTGTCTCGTGTTACATCTTTTTCAATTACTGAACATTGTTGTCCTGACAGGTATACCATGTTCTGGATTATTCTTTTAGCAATGAAGTTGATAGTAAGCTTCTATATTGAGGTAACATTCATTTCTTGTATCATGTTCATTCCACCACTGTTGATGGATGCCGCATTTTGGTATCCTTGAACATGAAGTTTTCGCTCTTTACCTGTAGAATCATTATCAAAGAACAAAAATAAATCGATAACTCTCACGGTTTGAGTATTGACCTTGACTGTTCTAGGTGTAATTTTTGTGGTTTTGGTAGTTGGAAAACAGATAATGTAGAAACAGTAAGTCCCATGTCATGTTGCTTGTGCATGGTAGTTTGTTGGCAAAATATGATTTGACTGCACAACTCCATGAAGACATATGGTTTTGCATGAACTTTGGGTTACCGAATTCATGTTTGGATTTCTTCAGTCACAAGTTAAGTTGCCGACCAGATGTATCGAATGTTAGACGCATAAATAAGAATGAACACATAGTTTGTACATGTGGAAAAAGCGATTGCCATGCGGAATGATTGGAGATCTATTGTCCATTCGTTTGGGATTCAAAGAGAACTAGGCCTTCTAAGCTCTCCATGGCTGCTGGTTATTCATCTTGTGTTACTGTCCTGTTGCAGATCAAACCTCTGGTACAGCCAACCAAAGATATAATGAGAGAACCTATCAGGACATTCCAGTGGCACGAGTTTTTCCCTCATGGTATTTGTCATGAAATCCCTATTTTACATTTTTTTATATCTTTTTTGGCTTCTTATTTAGGTTTAATTTGCAGGAACTAACAATATTGGTGTTGTTATATCACTCTGGGCTCCAATAATCCTGGTATGTCTTGATCCGTCTTGTTGCTCATAAGAAGGAAGTCTTTCTATTAGTTTGGGTTTAATTAGTTAAAATACAGGTATATTTCATGGACACCCAAATTTGGTATGCACTGTTCTCTACTCTGATTGGTGGCATCTACGGGGCTTATCGTCGTCTTGGTGAGGTTGGTAAAATATTTTAGTATCTTGCGTATTTTTAATGCACCTTTCTTTGGCCTTCGAAACAGTTTCCTTGTCCAATAAACTGAATTGTGTCTAGTAGCAATCAGAAAATTAGTCCTAGGATTGTGTTCCCCCCTTCCTATTTTTAAGCAACCGTTTCTAGTTTTTTTCCATATTGGTAGCATCAATAAAAATGTTGTTATTTTTTTATTCCGTTTTCTTTACCCAATTCTGCTTGTTTTATGATGCCTCATTACTTTATTATATATTTCTCTAGTATTGTGGAGCATAATTTATCATGATCGATGGGACTCACATTAGACTCCTTTCGTGGTTCAGATACGGACATTAGGCATGTTGAGATCTCGCTTTGAATCTTTGCCTGAGGCCTTCAATGATCGCTTGATTCCTTCTGATGCAAATAAGAGTAAAGGTCTTCGTGCTGCTTTTTCAAGTAGACCCAAGGTAATTTGTTTCTATTGTAAGACTGGGCATTATGAGTAGATCATTGGCAGTTCAATAGAGTATATATATGTATTTGATCTGACACAGCTTTGGTTTTTAGGCTCCTGGTGACGAAAGAGAGAGAGAGAAAAGAGCTGCAAGGTTTGCTCAAATGTGGAACGTTATTATTACAAGTTTCCGTGAAGAAGACCTCATAGACAATAGGGAGATGGATCTGCTACTGGTTCCATACTGTAAAGACCGTGAACTTGATATATTCCAATGGCCGCCTTTCCTACTTGCTAGCAAGGTTGCTCATCTTGCTCTTTCTGTAATTTCTCTACGTACTATATTTGTGGATTCAGCAGTTTATTGTTTATCTGTTGGATTGTAGATCCCAATAGCACTGGATATGGCAGCAGACAGTGGTGGAAAAGACCGTGATCTGACGAAGAGGATAAAATCAGATCCATACTTTTCTTTTGCTATCAGAGAATGCTATGCTTTATTCAAGAACATCATCAATACCTTAGTGTTTGGTCAGCGGGAGAAAGAGTATGTCTTCTCTTACCAAGCTTATTATTTATTAGGGAAATATGGGCCCCATTGTTGGTACTTGTTAGGCCAGGGCTCGATTTTGTAGATTACATGGTGGTTCTTCGTCTCTGGACTGGAAGCAATATGGCACTAAACCTAAAATAGTACCAATTCTGCTCTGAACACACCATCCCAAATTAAGGGCTCAAAACATAAGTGATGCATTCGAGTGTGAAAGGATGAAGATATGATAAACTGAAACTCTGGCCTTGAGTCTTCAATTATCATGCATGCAGCTTTTAGTGTATTTGTGGAGTTACTCTATTGAAGTCACCGTCCATTTTAGTGAGGTAGTTCCTTGAAGCTTCCACATACCTTATTCTCATATGATATAGGTCCATTTTGAATGGGTAATAGTTTCAAGATGCTGAAACTGGAAATAGTTGATTGATCTGAATTGGAGGGTGGGATTATCACAAGGGATGGAAGGAGGGTGGGGGCTTTCTAGAAAAAAAAGTTATTTTGTATATTTAACCCTTGGTGTGTAACATCTGTTTGACTGAAGTTCCTTTAAACCGCTTGGATTTTCCTTCTGAATAACCATGTGATGCCTATTTCAGTGTCCTAGCACAGATTTTCACAGTTGTGGATGAGCATATAGAAGATGAAACTCTGATAAAGGATCTCAATATGAGGAACCTTCCTGCACTGAGCAAGAAGTTTGTTGAATTACTTGAATTACTGGTATAAATCTTGTCATCGTTGTTTTAGGTCATGTTCATGGTGGATACCTCCTAACTGTATCTATTTCTTGAGTGCAGCAAAAAAATAAGGAGGAAGACTTGGGTCAGGTAGTCATTTTGTTCCAAGATATGCTTGAGGTGGTCACAAGGGATATAATGGAGGAGCAGGATCAGCTCAGCACGTGAGTTGCTTAGTTTCCTTCTGTTACAGTACTTGATATTCTTCTTCGGATATTAACATGCATGGCATGCCACTTATGCAGATCTGCTTGCATTCTTTCTGTCATAGTTATCATGTTCTTTCTTTTTGTTTGTTAGTAACAAAAACTAAAGCTGGAGTTCTATTTTGTTTCTACATACAACTTGGTGATTTGTCTAGTTACCTTTTGCGATGGTATTTAGTGATTATGGAACTGATTGCCTACTATACTGAAATGTTGTGGTAGCTTGTGTTATATTTTTTATTATTTTTCTTCCAGACTGTTGGATTCCATACATGGTGCCCATAGTAGAAAACATGAAGGAATTACACCTCTAGATCAGCAAGACCAGTTGTTTGCTAAAGCTATTAAGTTCCCTGTGGAGGAATCAAATGCATGGACTGAAAAGGTCTGATTTTCATCCCCATCCTTTATATATGGGGATTCTGATATGATGCTTATATATTTTCTTTCTGTTGCTGCAATGACATAAACTTTATGCTTGTTTCAGATAAAGAGGCTTCATCTTCTGTTAACTGTGAAGGAGTCTGCTATGGATGTTCCTACTAATCTTGATGCTAGGCGGCGGATATCGTTCTTTGCAAATTCTCTATTTATGGATATGCCCAATGCTCCAAAAGTTCGGAACATGTTGCCCTTCTCGTAAGTTTTTAATGCTGATTATCTGTTTATGTTGTATTATGCACTAATTTAGCCCTCCTGAAACCTTCTTGGTAGTCCTAGATATGTCATGTTATAATTTGCTCAATGTGCAGTCATTTTGTTGGCAATTCTCATGTAAAACTATTCCCTCCTTTCCAAACTGCAGGTCATTTTAATTTTGTTCTAAATCGAACTAGTCTAACTTTGACCAAGTTTATAGGAGAATGGATCAACATCTATCACATCAAAGTAGTTTTGTTAAATCAAACTTGAAATATGCAATGATAATACATATATTTGGTTTTGTAAATGTTAACATATTTGTCAATAAACTTGTTGAAAGTCAGAGAAGTTTGACTTAGGACAAAACTAAAACGGCTTACAATTTGGAACACGGAGAGTATTTGCTTCAGTTTTATCTGTTTGAAATGCTGATGCTGTCCTCCTTATTAGTTCTTTTATCAAAAAGAATCCTGCCGTATCTGGAAAGATTTCATTTTATTGTTTATTTGTTTGAACTAAAGTGTGCTTGGCTATTCATTTTGTTTGAGCAACATGTATTACATTCTTGTCTTGCATAAGTTTGTTTTTGCATACTTTTCCACAAAACTTGTTGGCAAGCCACTTTTGCAAGATGCATGTTTGATTTGGTCTTTTGCTTGAGTTTCTTATTTCATTACTTCAACTATTTCTATGTTGCAGTATCTTGACTCCTTATTACAAGGAAGATGTTCTGTTCTCATTACAAAATCTGGAAGAGCCAAATGAGGACGGAGTTTCCATTCTTTTCTACTTACAAAAAATTTACCCAGGTTATTATTTTCTCACTTTCTTACCATTTACTTGAACTGATATTCATGCAAATTTTTTGGGTTTGCCCTCTGTCCACTGAAACTGACTTTTTGTGTACTAACCTCATTGAAGATGAATGGAAAAATTTCCTCGAAAGGGTGGGCTGCAAGAATGAAGAGGAACTCCGTGAAGATGAAGAACTGGAAGAGAAGCTTCGTCTTTGGGCGTCATATAGGGGGCAGACATTAACAAGAACTGGTATAGTGTATCTCCTGCATGGCTGCACTTATATCTTCTCTCAAGGAACATCTTAAACTATGTATGGTGTCTTTATTTTTGTCATTGTTGCTCTTGTGCATGCAGTAAGAGGGATGATGTACTATCGAAAAGCTTTGGAGCTTCAGGCTTTTCTTGATATGGCCAAAGATGATGGTATTTCTAATAGCAGTCTATGCTGTGGTTCTGAACTGTTGTTCTGAATGTGGACTTAGTGACATATGTGATAACTTCTGTTCTTGTCTCATTAGATCTTATGGAAGGCTACAGAGCAATGGAAGTAATGTCTGAGGACTCACAATTAATGACTCAATGCAAGGCTATAGCTGACATGAAGTTTACATATGTTGTCTCATGCCAACAATATGGAATTCAGAAGCGTTCTAATGAGCCTTGCGCGCATGATATTTTGGGACTAATGACGGAGTGAGTTTCTTTGAGAACTTCTGAATAAATCCTGTTATAGGAGTAAATTGCAAATATTCTCCATTTTTCGAAGTTTATGCTCAAATCTGAAAATAACACAAGCTGGTTGCTTTTGCTTGCAACCTGCTTAGTATGCTTATTGGGTTAGAACAGTCTAGATTTGGAACTGTTAGTAGTTAGCGACTTAGCGATGGATCAACAGTTAATTTCAATATTTGCTTATCTGCCCTACTTTTAGCAATGTGTTGGCCAAGTTCACTCTTTATTTTTGTACTCCCTCTGTTCCAATTTATAGTTCACTCTACCTTTTTCCTAAGTCAAACTTTTCTAACTTTGACCAAATTTATAGAAAAATGCATCATCATCTATGATATCAAATTAGGTTCATTAAATTCTCTTGATAATGCATTTATTTGAACTTTTAGATTTTAAAATATTTTTTCTAAAAACTTGGTCAAAGATAGAGAAGTTTGACTTAGGATTAAGCTAACATGAACTTTTTTTTAATGATTGTCATTCATCCAATAACTGTAGGTGTTAGTAATGTAACGGGATGATGCAAATTGTTCAGGACACATTACTACTTACTACTTACTACTGTCAATGGTTTAGTTTATTTGCTGTCCATAAGTGATGTGTTATGTGATGGTATTGGAGTAACAGAAGTGGCAATTTTTTGGCAGATATCCATCACTTCGGGTCGCCTATATTGATGAAGTTGAAGCGCCCAGCCAAGATAGAAACAAGAAGATTGAAAAGGTTTACTACTCCGTATTAGTGAAGGCTTCTGTTACAAAACCTAATGAGCCTGGTCAGAGCCTTGATCAGGTATTGAAAAACTACACTGTTAATTTAGTATGTACTTGTGTGACATTATTCTGCTTTATCATGGTTGATGCTTTGACCAATTATTCTTACTTTACTGAAACTGCAATGTGATGCACTGGAATTGATGAAGAAAGAATGCTGAGGAAGATGATATAGGCATGTCAAGGAGATTATCTTGGATGTGACATACTTATTTTTTAGTTCCTAACACCTTCTGTAGATTAGCAGCTGAAGAAAGTCATGGTTCATTTTCTTTATCTAGGTTGTCCATTGCTAGAAGTGCCTGGTTACGTAAATCCTTTGAACTTTACTTGTTTTTATTGTGTTTGTGTTGGGATCATTCTGAGCTGAAGAAAGTCATGGTTCATTTTCTTTATCTAGGTTGTCCATTGCTAGAAGTGCCTGGTTACGTAAATCCTTTGAACTTTACTTGTTTTTATTGTCTTTGTGTTGGGATCATTCTGTGTTTAATTTGGAATAGTTCAAAATCTTTCTGACGACTCATCCAATTTATAGTATCCACAGCCTCAGTTGTGCAAATTGTATTAGACTTACGCGCCACATATCTTCTCTGTGTAGGTCATCTACAAGATAAAACTACCAGGTAATGCCATTTTAGGTGAAGGAAAGCCAGAAAATCAGAACCATGCAATAATATTCACCCGAGGCGAATGTCTCCAAACTATAGATATGAATCAGGTACAGCTTCGTGCACTGGTAGGTTTTAAGAATTGTTTTGTCTATTTCGTGCCTTTGGTTATGTTGAGTTGTATTGGCAGGAGCACTATATGGAGGAGGCTTTGAAAATGAGAAATCTGCTGCAAGAGTTTGAGAAGAAACATGATGGAGTGAGATATCCATCAATACTTGGAGTCAGAGAACACATATTTACGGGCAGGTAATATGCCATGTTTCATATATTTAAGGTTAAAATTAAACTAAGACCATCTGACCTCTGATTTTTCTGTAGTTTCCATGTTTTCCTATCATGATTAAATGTTGCGAAATTTCTGCAGTGTGTCATCCCTTGCATGGTTCATGTCAAATCAGGAAACTAGTTTTGTGACAATTGGACAACGAGTGCTTGCCAATCCGTTGAGGTATGCATCTTGGTTTATTTCATTTTACATTCATGGTGTAGCGATGCATTGTCTATTGGTTCTACTTTTGTCAATCTTTGGATTGTGTGAATCGTCCTCTCATTTGTTTTGTTCTTCGGAATGTTACTATTCTAAGATGTTGGCTTTGTCATTTTTTTTCCCTGAACCTTCTTTATTCAGGGTTCGGTTTCATTATGGTCATCCTGATGTCTTCGATCGCCTTTTCCACGTTACGAGGGGTGGTGTGAGTAAAGCATCCAAAATTATCAATCTTAGTGAGGACATATTTGCAGGTACTTTTCTTTTGCTGTTGCTGGTCAACATTTGTAAATGTGGAACTGTTATGATAATATTGTGGCTTCTTATGGTGCAGGATTCAATTCCACATTGCGTGAAGGCAATGTTACTCACCATGAATACATGCAAGTTGGCAAGGGAAGGGATGTGGGTCTCAATCAAATATCTCTGTTTGAGGCAAAGATAGCAAATGGCAATGGCGAACAGACGCTGAGCCGTGACATCTACCGTCTAGGTCATCGCTTTGATTTCTTCAGGATGCTGTCTTGTTACTACACAACAATTGGTTTCTACTTCAGTACAATGGTATTTTTCTGACCTGAATTGTTAGCCGTTCTTGTTCATTCATTGGTTAGCACTTAACCTATCTTGCATTTTTCTTTGGACTTGTTTGGTGTTTAACCCTTAACGTTTCTGTTATTTCTGTTTGGACTTAGATCACAGTATGGATTGTATATGTTTTCCTCTACGGGCGGCTATATCTTGTACTTAGTGGACTTGATGAAGCACTGGCTACTGGAAGGAGGTTTGTGCACAATGCACCTCTCCAGGTTGCGCTTGCATCAGAGTCTTTTGTGCAACTTGGGTTTTTGATGGCGCTACCCATGATGATGGAAATCGGTTTGGAGAGAGGATTCAGAACTGCATTGAGTGACTTTATACTGATGCAACTTCAGTTGGCCTCTGTTTTCTTCACATTCTCATTGGGAACAAAAACTCACTACTACGGAAGGACGTTACTCCATGGAGGAGCTGAATACAGAGCCACTGGACGTGGGTTTGTGGTGTTCCATGCCAAATTTGCTGACAACTATCGACTTTATTCCCGTAGCCATTTTGTCAAGGGCATTGAGCTGATGATTCTACTAGTTGTGTATGAAATATTTGGTCAGTCATATAGAGGGGCTATAACTTACATCTTCATCACCATATCCATGTGGTTCATGGTGGGCACTTGGCTCTTTGCACCATTCCTGTTCAATCCTTCTGGATTTGAGTGGCAGAAGATTGTGGATGACTGGACTGATTGGCACAAGTGGATCAGCAATCGTGGAGGTATTGGTGTAGCACCAGAGAAAAGCTGGGAGTCATGGTGGGAAAAAGAGCAAGAGCCCCTTCGATACTCTGGGAAGCGTGGTACTATTGTTGAAATACTGCTTGCATTGCGTTTCTTTATCTACCAATATGGACTTGTGTATCATCTGAATATAACAAAGAAGATAACCAAGGATAACCAGAGTGTGCTGGTAATTTACTTGTCTTATTTCACATTGGGTTAGTTTCATCAGCTTTGAAGGGCGGGCCTGGTGCAAGCGGTAGAGTCTTACCGCCTATGACTGGAAGGTCCCGGGTCCGAGTCGTGGTCTTCTCGCATTGCACAGGCGAGGGTAAGGCTTGCCAGTGACACCCTTCCCCAGACCCCGCACAGAGCGGGAGCTCTTTGCACTGGGTACGCCCTTTTTTTTTTAGTTTCATCAGCTTTATGCTGGTGCAGTCTTTCTAACTAGTGCTCCTTTCCAGGTTTATGGCTTCTCATGGGTTGTAATTTTTGTCATTTTACTTGTTATGAAGGTAATTTTTTCTACAATCATCTCTTGTGTTCATGGTTCCTAGGGAAGAGTATTCATCAATGGTTTGGTTCTTTTTTTTGATAGGATCAATGGTTTGGTTCTGGTAGTGCCTAATCTAGTAAAAAAAGATTCCATTCTGACTGATATAATTTAGCATTTTTTTCTTAATCTAAACAATATATAATTAGGTTGCACAGCTCTAGAAATGCTATAATCGTAGTAAGATTCTTTTTTTTTTGTTTCGTTAAGAGGCACCAATGGTTAACCACTCTCTCTAGCTGGATCACTCAGTTGTATTTTCTTGTGCAGACTGTATCAGTGGGCAGGAGAAGGTTCAGTGCAGAGTTCCAGCTAGTGTTCCGGTTGATCAAGGGTCTCATATTTATAACTTTTACAGCCATCGTGGTAATCCTAATAGCAATCCCTGGCATGACGGTTCTGGACATCTTTGTTTGCATCCTTGCTTTCATGCCCACTGGATGGGGTTTGCTCCTGGTTAGTTGTTGAACATGTCTTATAATAATCTCTCCCTCGCCCCTTCTGATTCCATGGTGACTGAATTATTTACTTAATTATTCTTGGTCGCGTTGTGTTGCAGATTGCCCAAGCTATCAGGCCTGTGATTCAAAAGATCGGGCTGTGGGGGTCGATCAAGGCTCTTGCCCGGGGCTACGAGATCCTAATGGGGCTTCTCCTGTTCACGCCCATTGCCTTCCTCGCCTGGTTCCCGTTCGTGTCCGAATTCCAGACCAGGATGCTGTTCAACCAGGCCTTTAGCAGAGGTCTGCAGATCTCCCGTATCCTCGGAGGACACAAGAAAGACCGAGGGACCCGTAACAAGGAGTAGGGCTGCTGATTGAAGGTTATGGCGGACGCCGGTAGTCATGTCCGTCCCGGAACAATCTTTTGTATCTATCAGGTTCAGAGGGTAGGGCGGCGGGGAGCATGATGCAGTAGCCTGCCCAGCTAGCTAGTATATGTAAAGCCGTATGTGTGTTGCACCTAGTACCAGTAGTATGTAAATCTGTGGCTCTGTGCATGCTGAGGTTTGCTACGGTCTTGTGGATCGGAGGCACCTGAGATTTGCTAGTGCAATGGCCAGTATCTGATATATTAAATCATGCATGACAGGCGTCATATCTGAGCTGATGTTGATTGTGTCTAGCTGGGGTTGAGCCCCAAGCTGTTCATGCTGGCAAGTGAGAATGATTACTCGAGTATGTATCTGGGTCCTGGGATGAGGACAGCCAGAAAAATGGAAGCAAAATACTCCTGTACGTATTTGGTTGCCTGGGTGGCATGGCCGATTGAGGTTGGCAATGCCTGTGTGCTGTGGTTGATAATTGATTGCTGACCAAGTAACAATATCGAGCGAACTACTAACACGGAACAGAGAGGCAAAGCCCATGACCATGATACCAGATGATGACACGGGTGGCTCCCAACTTCAACATCCACCAATTTTTTAATGTATGTGTATACATGTGGAGCCTTAACAGTTAAGACAACGTTGATGTATATAAGTGCCGTATGCATGGGTGATGTAGAATTTTAGAAGGCTGGGACTCCACCTACAAACCCTGTTCGCTTGAACTTTATCAGCCCGGCTTACAGTCACGGTATATTATTTTTCTCTCACAGCAAATTAACACCAATCGGCTTATTAGCAGTAGAAACCATCAGTCGAATAGCTCCTAGCAACATTAAAAAAAGGATCGTTCTTGTAAAAATATTAGAATACACTGTCTGCGAAAATGGTGAACGTAGTTGATCAGTGGATGTAGCAACACTGAGTCAAATGTATTTTGTATGTTCTTTTTTGTTCAAGTGATATGAGTTTATCATCTCTGGATCTAGTAATATAAATAAGGACAAAAATACAAATAGTTAATACTGTTGGGTGGGAGCAGCAAAGCAAAAGAATTGAACTGGCCTGGAGTAACCAGCTTGGCGCATGGGACGGAACGGAAGCGTCTAGAAACGAGTAGCCAGCAGTCCTACAGCTACAGCTAGGATAGCATGCACCACAAGTCCACAGCGGCAAAAGGTAGATTCAATTTTCGATAGTAAGATCTTTGTACTTCTACTCCTACTGGTCGTTAATTAATTAAACACAAGCAAATAATTACACCTATAAACTCTGTACTTTATATTGCATAGTATTATATTTATATTATTCATAAGCTAGAGTTATATTCTTTCTGGTATGCAGCTAGAATTACATTTTTTTCCCACGACGGAGGGAGCAGGGAGTAGAGAGAAAGATGGGACGATTCGTCCTAACAGTACACCAGCGTGAATGAATCGTCCTGTTCGCTTGAACTTATCAGCCATACTGTTTCAGTAAAATAATAGTGTTTTTCTTTCACAACGAATCAGCATTAACCGTTTTTTCCGGCCAGTCGAACAGGACCCAGTTGTCGATGGTACAAGCATCAGGCAGTCATGGTACTGTTGTGTTCATGTGGTGTGCACTCAACTAGCTAGCAGGTCTAGGTCTAGGTGTGCTTTGCCTTGTTGGCAACGAAATTACGGAGGGGGATCTTTTCTTTCGGGCGATTTGTAGTGGGGACACGTGGAGGAGGTGAGGTGGCGGAAAAGGGCACGGGAAAAGTCACCAACCAACTGCTGCTATGCTGTGGTGTGTGGTTTGGTGTGTTACCCACTCACGATCACGCTAATCGCTCGCTTCTTCAGATCCATGTATGTAGCTTGTGGCGGACATCAGCGCAGTCGCCCCTAGGATATTGTTATTTTATATTATATCCACATGACAGGAGATTATGTCCTCTCCAATTCGACCTAATGTTTTATAATTTGGTCTTTTTTTAAGAAAATTTATGTTTATCTTCTCGGAGACGTAAACTCATCTTTATACCCTGAGAGTCGACGTCAGGACTCATGGCTCCAAGGTAACACGTCTCGGCGCAACAGATCTTGGATCCGAGGTGCCTGGCCGTGCACAACAGGGCATTCTAGGTGGCGTTGACGTGGCCAGTACCTCGGAGGCACAGATCTTGGCTCCGAGCTCGGTGCCAGGATCTGTGGCTCTGACCTCGGAGCCGTGGTTCAAAACCCACGACCAAGTTTCCTTTGCCGAGGCTGTTTTCATTTCTTCCTCCTCCCTCTCGGATTCTTCCTCTCCCTAACCCGCCCAATCTCTTAAATCGACGAATTTGACCTTGGATACTTGGATTTGATCCATACATCTTCGCGAGCAAGGTATCCTCTCTCCCCTTATCATTTTTTACGCATTGATTTGGTATATATTACGTCTATTTTGCAACCCTAGATACGTTATTACCTAATGTTTGAAGTGATTTTTTATTTTTTGTATTATGTAACGGTAGGATGCCAAAGCGTGGTAAAGCTACTAAGCTAAGGTAATCTCTTATCATCGTGTTATATTATGTTTTCATTTATGTGCAACAAATGGAAAAACCCTAGGTTTAGAGTTTAATGTTCATTGCTTTCGGTTCTTAGAACAAATTTGGTTCAATTGTAGTTATGGCCGGATGACCGAAAATGCCTTCGACCCATTGTCTCTGCCTAGTGGTGTTCCAGTGCCCATGTGCTGATGCGGTGATCCTTGCAAGGTAGCCAAGTCCGATGAAGAGGACACGTATAAGCAGAGTATTGGATGTGTGCCAATTTTGCGTTTGAGCCTACACTTCGTCAGCGCCGTATTAACAAGATGGTGAGAAATTGATGTTTTGTAATAATTATTTTGTGTCAAATGAAGTCTTGCATGATTTATTTGTTTTGTAACAATTGCATTTGTTGTAGACCCCTCCACCGCTCTGTGATTTTGAGCAGTTGATCGACACTGAGATCAAGCCGAAAGACAAGGAGTGGATGCAGAAACTGTTACGGTGGGAGGTAGAGGACAAGGAGATGATGGAGAAGAGACGTAGAGAAAAGACTCTAAAAAGGAGCACAAGGAAGAGACCCCTCCACCGCTATGTTACTTGCTAGTTCTATGGTTCATTCATGAATAATGTTTTATCCTCTTCCTTGTGCTTCTTTTGTAGAGCCTCCTCTCTGCGCATCTTCTCCATCATCTCCTTGTCCTTTGTCTTCCACCGTAACAGTTTCTACATCCAGTCCTTGTCTTCCAGCTTGATCTCAGTGTCGATCCACTGCTCAAAATCACACAGCGGTGGAGGAGTCTGCAACAAATGCAATTATTACAAAACAAATAAATCATACAATCATACAAGACTTCATTTGACACAAAATAATTATTACACAACATCAATTTCTCACCAACTTGTTAATGCGGCGCTGACGAAGTGTAGGCTCAAACGCAAAATTGGCACACATCCAATACCTCTGCCTATACGTGTCCTCTTCATCGGACTTGGCTACCTTGCAAGGATCACCGCACCAGCACATGGACACTAGAACACCACTAGGCAGAGGCAATATGTCGAAGGCATTTTCGGTCATCCGACCATAACTACAATTGAACCAAATTTGTTCTAAGAACCAAAAGCAATGAATATTAAACCATAAACCTAGGATTTTTTCATTTGTTGCACATAAATGAAAACATAATATAACACGACGATAAGAGATTACCTTGGCTTACTAGCTTTACCACGCTTTGGCATACTACCGTTACATAATAAAAAAATAAAAAATCACTTCAAACATGAGGTAATAACGTATCTAGGGTTGCAAAATAGACATAATATATACCAAATCAATGCATAAAAAATGATAAGGGGAGAGAGGATACCTTGCTCACGAAGATGTATGGATCAAATCCAAGTGTCCAAGGTCAAATTCATCTATTCAAGAGATTGGACGGGTTAGGGAGAGGAAGAACCCGAGAGGGAGGAGGAAGAAATAAAAGCAGCCTCGGCAAAGGAAACTTGGCCGTGGGTTTTGAATCCATGCTTGGCGTCAGGTCCATGGCTCCGAGAGCCAAGATCTGTGGCTCCGAGGTACCGGCCACGTCAACGCCACCTAGGATGCCCTGCTGTGCACGGTCAGGCACCTCGGAGCCAAGATCTGTGGCGCCGAGACGTGTTACCTCGGAGCCCTGGCGCCGACCCCCAGGGTCCAAAGATGAGTTTACGTCTGCCAGGGGGCTAAACATAAAATTTCTTCAAAAAAAGGATCAAATTGCAAAAAAAATAGGCCAATTCGATACTCCCTCCTACCGATAGTAGTTTAATAATAATATATGTAAGGTGCTTGATATTTTGCACCACTTATTTTTGTTTTATTTCCTTTTGAAGGAAGTGGAAACATGTTCACCTACACAATTAATTGCATATATAATACGTAACTCCATAATTCACTCCTTGCGCTGCCTGTTCCTCCTCTTGTGACCGCTAGCTAGGCCAAATCCTTATTGGGCGTGCATAGCAGCGCACGTGAGGACGCCGCAGCCAAGAGTGAGGAGGAAGGGAGCAGGCAGTGGGCAGAACGGCCAGCGGCGAGGTCGTCACCACTACCGGAGCGGTGGCCGAGGCTGCGGCGGGTTAGGGTTTCATGGTCGATGGGCTTAGCAGGGGCCCAGGGTGTCGGACGGCTAGTGGTGGTGCCATGTTGAGGGGCGATGAGCGAGGCAGTGATAGCGCCGCCGAGTGGGGCTGAGGGAGATAACCAGATGGACGGTGTCGAGGGGGGGGGGAGTGCGAGGAGTTGCCGACGAACTTCTCGATTGGGATTAGAGAAGCGCAAGATATATACTATAATCAAGACAATATCCAATTACTTAGAACTGGAGTTACAAATATCTGAATGAGATCTTTGTAAGCAACTGAAACTATCAAAAGTCCGGTTAAACAGACTATAATCAGGACAATATCCGATTCCGTTTGTATCTGCCACATTTGTTTAATCTAAGTTTTTTTTTTAAAAAAAAGTATCTTGTTGATTTTTAGATTGCAAGAAACTGAAGGTTCCAAGCCAATTGCAGTTTGACAACTGGAATTTAGCTTATGGATCTGTTTGTTGCAGCTGCGACTGTGACTGCAAGTGTCCTTAGTGGGGCACTGTGGCGCTGCTTTAGTGCAACCGAACAGATCCCACCCTGTTCTTTAGTCTTGTTTGACTGATAAATTATGGTTGAAAGTACTATTGTCTGATTTGGTGTGAGAGAAAAATATTATTCATTGGTTGAAAAATACGGCTTATAAGCTAAACAAACCAAGCAAACAGGAGATCTATTTAGGAGCCATCCGATCCGGCCCGATTGGTTGAAAAAAAGATTCATTTAATGCATCGAGTCCTAATTTGTAATCCGAAACAACTATGGAACTGAGCAAACTAAAGGTTGTAACCTTTTGACCAAAAACCAACTAAACCCGACCTGACATAAGAAATAGCACCACTACCGCTCGGACGTCCGAACAAATCAGATCCGTCGAACGCTCCGCTATCCGTAAAAGTTATTTTCGTATGTGTTCTGTTAATTACTCATATCCACAAAAATTATCCTTCAGTGTGACCCGTTAATTGTTCTTTTTTAATTCTACATCCTGAACACTCGTACGATCGCATGTTCCACTTTCCCTACCTCCACGTGGGAATGGCTCACCAACCTCTCTTGTTAGATGTTATGTAGATTACATTTTATTTTGTTTCCCAACTAACGTTGCAACATCCAACTATGGACCTTACATGAAAATGAAACACATGTACACAAAGGACCGCCTATGCCTACTCACGAAACACTTGCAATATGAAAGCATTTTCTGTAACATATGTTTGAAGCAGATGAAACATTGGAACATACGCTTGCAATGTATGTGTATATCAACTGCAACATATGCAACATCCAAATAAAAGCACTTACAACATATGTCTGAAGTAAATGAAACATTCTAAATATATACTTGCAACATACGTGTATAGCCATTGCAACAATGCGATATCCAGATCTACTTTTGCAACATCCGTATCGCGCACACAGGGACCGCCTTCGCCTGCTGGGACCGCCTGCGCCTACTCATGAAACACTTACAACATGAAAACACTTCCTGCAACGTACGTCTGAAGCAGATGAAACATTTTGAACATACTCTTACAACATATGTGTATAGCTACTGCAACATATGCAACATTCAAATAAAACACTTGCAACATACGTCTGAAGTAGATGAAACATTTTGAATAGACACTCGCAACATACGTGTATGTCCATTGCAATATATGCAACATCCATATCTATTTTTTTTTGCAACATCCATATAGAACACTTACAACATACATCTGGAACATCTGAAACACGCCGACACAGTCTTTCGGAGGTGCTCATAGGGGTAGGGTTTGCGTACGTGTGCTCATAGGGGTGAGTGTGTGTGCGCGTTAAATGTCTGCGTCTGTACTTGTGTAATTCGCAAAAAAACGTTTACGACATACGCTTTTAGTGCAACTGGGGTGGGCGACGAACTGGCGCGGTGGAGGCGGCCCTACGAGACGGCCGTAGCAGGCGAGGCGCGCGACGGCTGAGGCGAATCCGTGTTGGCCGGAGCGAGCAACGATGCAGGTGGGCGGGGCATGTCGATTACATCGTCTTCTGGTTTACATGTCACGTTTTCACGTTCTAAACTTCTGATGAGGCCTCCATACATACGTGAACTTCTGATGAAGCTTCCGTACACACGTGTACATGCACATATTTGTATTATGTTGTGTCCGTGGATTAAAATATAACCGGGCTCACTGAGCAGCCGGTGTAGCCTGGAGCAACGGCACGGGCGGGGCGCGATGCGCAGAGCAGTCCGTCCGGGGACTTAAAACAAATCAACCCGATGGCTTCAGGATTTAAAAAACGCGTGCGCACGGAGCGTTATGTCCGGACGTTCGTTTCCTAGCATTACCGCATAAGAAAACATGAGAAATAACACAACCCAACCGCCGCGTTTCCCATCTGGTGGGTGGGTTGGCGAAAATATATACTCACTCAGCAAATAGAAGATGCGTCAGGTAAAGAAACATTCATCCCTATAGATCGTCATTTCAAATGGGCTAACATGACAAATGAGCATGTTTGCTTATGTGGTGTGATATGTTTCAGTTTCAGGAATCAAAGTAGGACAACAGTGATGCTACGGTGACTTGTTTGAAGAAGAATCATCACGAGTCCAAGAAACCAGTTTGATGCGGGAGGACAGTTATCATCCTAGACCCAAAGAAAGTTTGTTCCTCGGATGGCGGAGATGGAGATGGTGGGAAAGACTCTCATTCTTCTTCTATGCAAAAAGTGTTGCAAGCATCCTCGGTTGGAAGGTGGCAGCATACCCTGCCCACCATAATGGATGGATTCTTCCATTCCATTCCATTCTTTCCTTGTTCATATGTATGAGTCGGGGGATGCTAGGATTTCCCCCCTTCACATATGGTGGCCTTACTATGGTTTTCCGGTCGGCCATCACAGGGCTGCATAACGAAGGTGCCAGTGAGAGTGATACCGGCAAAAGCCCATCGGTTGAGTTCAGTTCAGAACTTCAGATCGCATGGGCAATGTTCAGACCACAACCCCTACCAACTGCATAGTTGTCAAGGAGTCACTTGGGCCAGTTCAGACGCCAGAGTCAGGTCCGAGTATTGAGCTGAAACCGAGCACCAGCTCGGCCTTCATGAGAGTGAAGCCGAGCAGCAGCAGAGACCAACGACTGGTAAGGGGATTTGTGCCATATAAAAGATGTAAAAGTCGAATAACCCAACCCAACGAGATATTTGTCTGCAGCTAATTTGACTGAAGATTGATTGATCCTGAACCGTAGATTCAAGTGGCACACAGCCCTTGTTCCAGTGTGCCTGCCATTTTTTGTTGCCTGCAAAAGAGAGGTAGAGAGATTGGCCGTGTATGTGTACTACTATTGTTTCCTGCTTGCAGTTTAATGTAAGATGCTGCAGGCTGGTGCTGTTGCCTAGTGTAGACTGAAGAGAGGTTCTGCAGGGATGTGCTGATCTCTGGCCTGTTACGTTGTTGTATAAGGAAACCAGATTTTGTTGAACTCTCCTGTTCAAAGTTAATTAATTCCTAATGGAAACTGATTTATGAATGAATATGGCAATGCTGTATGATTTGACAAGTTGCATTGTGTCCTGTAAGATCATTTTGGTGTTGAACACTGCAGACTAGGTTTGGTCTTTCGAAGCAAACTTGTGCCGGGGGCACTAAAGCCATTAACCTCAGGTCTGGGTGTGTTATTATATGTTTTATGCAAGGCACACATTTTGGATGTTGGCTCCCTCATATCCTTTGGATGTACGCACTACTCTCTTCGTCCCTAAATAACTGTCGTTTTTCTTTTGTTTCCATGCCGTAAGTTTGACTATGCCCTGTTCGCTTGAACTTATCAGCCATGGTACATTGTTTTCTCTCAGAACAAATCAGCTTCCGCAGGCTTAGCAGCCGCAGAAACCATCAACAAAAACCATCAGATTTGTAGAAAATACATGTAGTATTTGTATCTCCAAATAAATTTATTATGAAAATAGATTCAACGATCTATTTAATGATATTAATTATGTATCATATCTATTATTTTTTATATAAATGAATCAAATGTATTTATCGGGAAGCAAGAACGACAGTTGTTTAGGGACCGAGGGAGCAGTAACCCTCGCATTATCCTGCACTCCTGCAGCTACTTTGAATGTTTAATCTGAGTAGCAATGTGCGCCGTGAGCACGTGATCTCTGAAGAAAGTTTCTTCTGACTCTGAATTATGGCACGCACACGCGTTGGGTGGAGAAAGGCTACCGCTGGAGTAGAAGTACAGGGTACATGGATGAGTTGAAAGATTTCTAGTCTCACCTGTCTTAACAATGCAATTACAGGTCAGGCAACCAAATATATAATAATCTTAGTAAAGCGACAGATCACGGAATAGAACAGTAATACTATTTTCTGGTGAAGAAAGGAGAATAAGCAAGCAGAGTGCATTTAAGCTTCTTCTTGTCCAAGTTGTGCAAACTCGCCCGCACACGGCCACGGCCCTTCCGGTTATATTTATTTATCAGGACAGAAAAAAACAACAACAACAGTGATCAGGGCCAGCGTGTTTGCACAAGCTTCAAGACAGGTCTCTCCTGACCCTCGCGCAGATTCAACTCGTTAATCTGTTGCTGCATGTATTGCTTGTCCACGTCGGTGTACCCCTTGAGCCACACTTCCTTAAGAATTAAGATCCCTCAAGTTTCTTAGCCTGGAAATCTGCAGGGATGACTGTGACCCCCCGGAGGCCTTGTTCGGTTGGCTGGCCAGCCCACTCACGAAATCACTGTTCACGTGAGCAGTATTTCTAGACAGAGCAATATTTTTCTCTCACAACCATCAGCCGGAACAGTATTTTTGACTTATTTTTCAGTCCTGCCGAACATGCCCGCACTGCACCTTGAGCACCCCAACGTTCCAGTTCGACAAAAAAGAATCATCAAACTTTATATGTAATACGGAGCTGCATTGGATCTCGACAACCGAGGCGAATCTCCAGCAGAGGCCAATGTGGAGCTCACCGTCTTGAATCGGTCTGATCCGAAGATGACCCACGTCAGGTGTGATTGGCGATTCAGGATCTCCGAACTCCTCTGGCTTTTTTGTAGTTAGATCAAGGTTGAGCTTTTCCAGTTTATTGCCAAGCTGCCCGATCCAGACTAGCAATTTGTTTACATGCCCGTATGGTCTTGGGCGGCTGGGGGATGTCATCCAAACCATCCAAGTCATCATATTTGTCAAGCTCCACTGACAATGATGTGAGATGGGCATGACCAGAGATGGCTTCACAAAACTCCTTGATGTTTCCCTTGTTGATGCCTGACACGCTGAGCTTGCGCAATTGCGTAAGCTTCTTCAACTCCTCGAAGAAGATGGATTTAGCACAAGCAGTACCATTATCCACATTGACAACACCAAGAGTATGTAACACAGCCAGCTATTGAATACCTGCAGGAACCCTAACACCACCACTATTATTATCAAGCCCGCCGCGTCTGCATAACTTGGACAGCAAGCTGGATACCAAATTAGGACTACATGGCCTGTTGTTGCACGACACCGACGAGCCTGCATCTGCTGGTAGGACAGGGCCACCTGTTGGTGTTGCTCCAATTGTTGTTGCTGCTCCTGCTGCTGGTAAGTTTGTGACTTGTGCTGATGATGATGCCCTGTTCTCACCATCTTTTGGTAGGCTCATGGCCTCGCCATCACCGTCTTCTAGTGTCTGTGATGCATGGTCCTCATCTTCTATTGATGCTGATCCATGGGCCTCATCTTCCCAATCCCATACTTGGGTTGTGCCAGCACGAATGTACCGTATCTTCTGTAGCCTTGCGATAACTAGTGGCAGCGTTACTATGAGAGAGAATTCTTTATTTGACACCAGAGAAATGACCCGTTCCTTTTTTTTGGCCCTCAAAAAATTTTCGTTCCCTATTTGACATTGAGTTCAACTTTCGTTCCTTCCGTAACACTCCGTCGCGTTTTCCGTCCAGGCACCGTTAAATGCCATGTGAAAAGACGATTTTGCCCCTGTGGGCCCCACCACCCTTCTCCCTCCTCTCTTCCCTTTCTTCCCCACGTACGGTCATGGCTGCGCCGCAGCCTCGCCCTAGACGAAGCTCGCCCGGCTATGGCGCGGACGGCCCTCAACGAAGTTCTCCCGCCATAGCCAGGACGGCCACCGACGTGCTCGCCCCGCCCCATTGGCTGAGCTCTCGGCATCTGGATGGCTGTCCCTCCCGAGGTCGCGCCCTCCTCCCTCCGGCCTCGAGCTCCGTCCCCGCCATGGCAGCGTGGGAGCTCGGGCGCACGCCAGACCATGATCGGTGGAGCGGGCGCGCCGCCCGGCCAGCCCTCAAGACTCGCCACTGGCAGAGAGCTCCCCTGCGCGAGCTCCTCGCGGGAGGGAGCCATGGTGCACTGACCACGCGAGCTCCAGGCTGCGCTGCACCCACGCGAGAGCCCATCCCGAACAGCGCCATGGCGGTGCCGACCTTCGCTGAGCTCCTCCCTCCATGGCGGGCGCCGACCTCCAGAGCTCCTCCCGCCATGACCTCCATCGACCTCGGCCCGAGCTCCTCGCTGTTGCGCCCTCCCCCTGCCTCATCCACCAAGCCGTTGCCCCCCCCGCCTCCTCCATCAGCGAAGCCGCCTCCTCCCTGCATCCTCCACCAGCGAGCGGCACTGCCATCCCTTGCCTCCGTGGGGAAGAAAGGGAAGAGAGGAGGGAGAAGGGTGGTGGGGCCCACAGGGGCAAAATCGTATTTTCACATGGCATTTAACGGTGGCTGGACGGAAAACGCGACGGAGTGTCACGGAAGGAACAAAAGTTGAACTCGGTGTCAAATAGGGAACGAAACTTTTTTGAAGGCCAAGAAAGGAACGGGTCATTTCTCTGGTGTCAAATAAGAAATTCTCTCTTACTATGGAGGTCTGTCTGATGTCGAGGGTCTGCAGCTGCCTCAGACCACCTATTGAACTCGGCAGACGAGTAATCTCTCTACAGCCTCGTAGGGAGAGAAACTTGAGGCGACACAGTAGCTTCGCAATCTGCTCAAGGTCATCATTGGTTACATCTGTTGCATCCTCTAAGATCCAGCACCCGAAGCAGTCTCAGATTCACATTTTTGCTAGAGATGAAAAATGACTCCCACTTCCCCAAAACAGTCAAGGACCGCAGCCGTGAAAAATCGATGCTCTCGTATACAATCTCACTTCCCAAAAAATGACTCCCACTTCCCAAAAACAGTCTCTTCTGTCCCAGCTGCTCCTTATGGTGAGGTGCTGTCCAGCACGTGCCGAGTTGAGGCTGCAGCCCTCCTCCAATGCAAACACAAGGTTATCTTCCATTGGCCGTGAGACGATGTACTCATCGAAGAAGCCATTGATTTGACAAAACACCTTATTGCTTGCTGGCTCCTGGACTATGCTCAAGTTGATGAGCTCAGAGATGAAATTTTCCCCATTCTCCACACAAGTTCTACCATCGGAAGTGTCTCTGCAGTAACCCTCTGCAATCCACCGCCACAGTAATCGCCGCAACCTAATGTTCTTCTCTGCAGAAAAGATTGACAGGTAGAAGATACATAGCTTGATTGAACCTGAGCAAGCATCAAAGTAGGACTGCATCCAAGAAAACAGGGCCCTTAAACTATGGAATCTTGGTTCTGTCTCCAATATGCCCATGAAGTTATCTCTCAGAGACTCCAAAATGCTCGTGTCTGAGCTGCACACTTCACCTATGGCAGCTATTACTTTGGGCAGCCTACCACACTTGGCTACAATAGGTTTTGATAGCTCTGTCTCTTCAGAAGTTTATCCCTTGTCTTCCGAAGCTATCTGCAATCGAGCAATAAAACAAATTATGAAATATAAATATATTCTGTACATCACTAGCACATAAACCCGTGCTCCATCATTGTCTACAATCTTATTTGTTGCGTAAGTACAAAAAATTTCATCGATAACTTTAGTATGTACAACCAATCAAGATTTCTTATATTTAATTCTCCTTTATTCATTTCTTAACACAGTACACATTATATACTCTGTAATTGTCATGAGAATGGGCCTATTAGTAGGCTGGATTGGGCAGTGTCACCCATTAATGTTAGGATTAATTAGAGACAAAGGTTCTCTTGCTTAGGGGTCCAGTAAGCCTCTCTATATAAGGAGCGGACATGTATCCATCTAATTAAGCAAGACAATATAGCTCTATAATCCTAGTACCATTCTCCTATCCCTGCTCTTGTGGTTACAAGTGAGTACGGGAGGGGGTTACAAGTAAGAAGGGGACAGAGATGTGTATGGAAGGTACAGAAGAGACCCCTTTTGAATGGCGCCCCACCCTAGCCCCCTACACCACGTTATATACCTGGGGGCAGCGACGTGCAAACGGCCCATGGTTGCTGCCTCTTGCTGCATTTAGGGTGGCGCCTACGGCCGCTGGGGACAATTTTAGGGCATCATTGAGCAGGTCGTTATAATTACGGAGCAGTCACGCGGGTGACTGAGCGTAGGTAGGTGCCATCCCGCAGGCACGGCGGGACCCTGTGGATTGTCATTGTAGCGTATCTGACCCAAGGTACAATCAGGTCTAATACATATGGACTTTGCAATAATCATGTATTTTCTTTTGTATATATGTTTATGGCCTGAGTAAATTATATCGCATTAAGAGATAACCATTGAATTTGACAATTATCATAATGTTGGACGACATGGATTAATAGATTCTGATGGCGCATAGCACTTCCTCTGTGTGCAGATGTATGGCATATTTTTTTTTCGAGAACGTGCATAGCACGTGTTTCAATAAGAAGAAGTTAGAAGATTTACACGGCTAACATCACATCATGGCGAGGTGCCATGAGCGATGGGGTTGAATACAAACACAAGGCACCGCTAGGCGGTGGAACGCACGCTGTTGTAACTAACTAAGAAACTAAACGCGCGACCGTAGAGCTTGTGACGTTGAGCAAACCCGTGCTCAAGACGTCTGCGTCGCCGCCCGCCTCCTACGAGCATCAGCCATGAGGAATAGCTTCCGCATTGCCGCTGCGCTTGGACGACGACAATGACTCTTGGAATGTCTCGTGGAACCCAGTGGCGATGGTCGCGTCAGGCGTCGCCGGCGCTGACCGTGGAGCGCTCGCCGAGGGCTGCCATTTGCTGAGCATGACCCGCTTGGCCTGCTTCTCTGGCTTCGGGTCACGGTAGACGGACTTGGCAGCAAGTCTATCACTGCGGCGCAGCACCAGGTTCTCGACCTGCACGCGTGAGACACGAAGGCGAGGCAGCGACTAGATCAGTGACTTCTCGAGCGGCAGCTTTAGACCGGCGATGAAGTCCTGGACAGAGGTGGGTTGGACTGTAGGCGAGGCTACAACAGACGGAGGACGGTCCATCCCGTGTACCAGCGTTAACGGGCCATCATCGATGGGCTGAGCGGGCTGCCCTTCGTGGGCGTCGTTGGACACCCCGACGAATAGCTGCTGAGGCTGTGCTTCATGGGTTTGGCTGGTAGCCCCGACGGAAAGCTGTTGAGGCGGCGAATCAGCACTCAACGGGTCGGCCCATGTAGGCCCAATCCAACCTCTGGAACGTTATCCCCGTCCTTGTCATTGGGGTGGTCATCATAAGCGGGCAGCGACAAAAGTTTATCCCCACGATTCACGGCCATGGCTGCGGGCCATACCATGAGCTCATGCTCGTCATCCACCAGCCCCGATGCCCAGGACGCCGGTAGAGGGCTACTTTGCAGCGCCTTGTCCGGCTCCAAGACCAAAAGCAGGTGCTCCGAGGCTGCGAACTTTGGCTCGGCGTGGACAGTGGCCTCCAGTCAAAGACACAAAGCATCCGATCCATCCTTGGGTGTGGCGGTTGAGGCTGCGACAAAATTTGAATTTCAAACTCTTGGGAGGCCTTGAGCGACTGGGAGGGGGAAGACAACACCGGACGTGATGAGGGCTGGTGACGTTGCGCTCCCTTCAGCAGTAGGCACTGCCTGTGTGGCCAAGGACCGAGACACGGTTGGACCGGGCAGAGAATCTCTCCAACGATGACATGTGGCGCTTGCTGGAACATTGGGCCCCACCCAGGCCCAAGTTGCGGCTCCGACGCGTCGACGGCATCCTGGCCATCGCCGCCATTGTCGACATCGTCGCCATCGCGACCAAGATGGAGCCGGCGCGGGCGCGAACAAGAGCGACCATGGTTGCCTCCAGCAACATGACGGCGAAGACAACGCCTTGGAGGCTCCCGCACCCGGTCCGAGGAGCGCCAGGGCAAACGACCATGCTTGAAGCTCCTCGCCCGGTGCTCCGTGCTGTGGCAGAAAAGGCAGCGAGATGGGAAGCTGCACCGGGCGGCGATGTGGTCCCCAGCCAGACAGTTGAAATAGAGTCCAACGAGTGAAGGCGGCACCGGCCGCTGGCGACGAGGGTGAGGCGGGGCATGGTGCAGTTGAAACAGAATACAACCACAATTTTTCTAATTTGTACACGTCACCTATGGCAGTTATTACTTTGGGCAGCCCGCCACACTTGTCGACAACAGAGTTTGGTACCTCCGTCCCTTTAGAAGTTATCTACAATGAAAATCAATTAGTAATTCATCTCACTTGAATAATAAAATTTGAACTTGTGCTTAATGAAAACTAATTTTAAGAGTTAAGTTGAATTCAACGTCGATAGCAAATTCATGGTTTAAATATCAGGGTTATCGTCTTAGGTACTGTTTTTTTTCCGAGATGAATGAATGCAATGAGCCAACTCATCACCTCAAATTATGCATTAAGTTTTTTCTTTTCCAGAGGAAGTAATGCGACGACAGGTTTTCTTAACAACCACTAGGATATAAAGATCTTTGGTTTCATCTAACATCTAGCTAGGGTGTAGAAATCCTTTGGGGAACATGTTGAATAAATTAGACTGCATGCAAAGTCAGCTACGCATCGAAGTTGACAAAGGTTATGATTCACTGGTCCATCAACCTGTGCTTATAATCCTAATTAGAAGACACATACTAAGAGAAATTACTTATATTTCATTAATTTCTTAAGCAATGGTCATAGTAGCTACTTTATAATCTCTATTCAGTTGTGATAATCTATCAATTATTGATCTATATGTATTTTCATATATCCATAGTTTTTTTTTCTTTCCATAGCATCTCTGTGTATCTCCAATGTATGTTGAGTTGAAAACTTTGCTTAAAATATGATTGCTTTTGTTGCAGTCTATCTCTTTTGACGTCGTGGCTATTACTATCAATGATGATTACAGTCTAATCATTTAATAGCCAAATATTTTTAATTTTTGTGAGAATTTTAGGATTTATCTTTTTTTCTAGCTTGTCACGTGAGTAATAGCATGGAGACTCTACTGGTGACCTCTAGATAGAATTTCTAGGATTAATCTTTTTTCTCTAGCGCGATATGTATTTAGTCGAAACCTAAACTTAAGTTGTATAAGCTCTTATTGCATCCCTTTGTATGTGACACCATGAATGTATATTTTAGCTTTCACCTTTTGATCTAGTTGTTGTAGTTCTTTTATCCACATGTTAAACTTCAAATTGTAATGATTATTGTATCCTTTATTAAAAAAAATATTTTTCATTTTATGAAAAGAATATTCTAGTGCCTAGGCTACCCTCTTAGTTCTTACAATGGCATAAATAGTTGTTTCAGCATGCACCATGACACTTAAGGATGTTGAATTGTTAACATCAATAAATTATATGGATATTAGTATTGTTTTATTAAACGCACCATGACACTCAAGAAGTTGAATTGTTAAAAAAACTCGACCTGCGGGGTATGACAACCCCCGGGTATTACTTTTAGAAGAAGACTCAAGATGTTGAATTGTTAACATCAATAAATTATATGGGTATTAGTATGGTTTTATTAAACATATATTGCTTAAAATTAAATTGTTAATACTCATATGATATGATTTTTTAGTCAAAATTTTTAAATTTTGAAGATAATGACTTGAGAAATTTGTTATCATGGAGTAGTCATATAATTCAAAGTAAATTATATGTTTCATCCCTATGTAGTTTGTTAAGAAATATTTTTTATGTTTGATAAGCCATTTAAATAAATACTTATCCTAATGTACACATCTTTATTTGGTCTATGTAGTGAAACATAGCTTTGTGTCTATTTTTAACTTACCAATGGTAGAAGTGTGGAATTCCGAAATATATATACCATACCATACAGATAGCTTATATTAATTAGTATTTCCATGTAGATTTTGGGAATTTTTTATAATAACATATCTTTCATAATGACATACTGGGTAGTTGGATTCGAACTTAGGAGTCAGTTTGCATTATCTTTCATAATGGCAAAGATGAATAATTTATAAAGGGGCTATTGCATCCATACCCCTATTTTATATCGATATTGTGATTTTACCCCTGTTTTTTTAACTTTGTGAATTTGCCCCTGCTTATTCAAAACGAAGCACCACTTGGCCCCTATTCTGTCATCCTCCCCTAATGGTGTTAACTTTTGTGCCAAAGGACAAATATGCCCTTGTGATTTTGCCTCTGGTTTTTAGGGCTATTTGTGATTTTACCCCTAACTTGGAATAAGACACATATACTGTATTTTGAAAAACAATGGTTATTATATTTGGTCAATTCAGATTTAATATTGGAAAAATTATTCACAAATCACATGTTGGGTGTCTATAGTAGTCCTGTCCTGACTATGATACCAAAAAAGTTAGGAGCAAAATAACACGAATGGAAGGGAACATGAAAATTATTTCTACAATTTTAGCTAATGATAAGTGAGTGGTAAATATCTAGGTATGATATAGGGTGACTCTAGTTTATTTAGAATTCTTCTGGGATTTTTTCTATAACTAAAAATCTTAACTTTCATTTCTTGTGTACGTTTCCTGTGTGCACATAGCATTTTCCCTGTGGCTTAGAGTCTGACGTGTGTGGCCAATCAGAGGTCAGAGCTGACCGGCACTGTGCCTGTGCACTGATCTATAGACCTACCCTCTTTCTCCCTTTGGTCTACGAAGACCAGGTCTACAGAGAGAGAAAGAGAGAGGGGGTGGGTCTCTGTACCAATGACAGGCGGGACCCGTAAGGTGAGGAGTCACCCATCCATTGGCCAAGGCGACGTGGCCTGGGGCGAACGGCCTCTGTCCGTCCTCATCCCCCTGTTGGCTCGGTCGCGGGAGAGGCAGAGAGAAAGTGTGAGAGAGAGAGAGAGGAAAGGGAGAGAGGAGGGAGCAAGGGAGAGAGAGAGAGAGAGAGAGAGAGAGAGAGAGAGAGAGAGAGAGAGAGCGGAGCAGCTGTGCGCTGGCGTCGGTCCGGTGGGGTGGAGCAGAGAGGGAGAGAGGGTAGAGTAGAGGAAGAGCGTAGCAACGGTGGCAGCTTCGGTGAGGGCGGAGAAGGCGAGCGAGCAAGCAAAGCGGTGGCGAGAGGCAGAGGTGAGAGAGGGAGTTGCGCGCCTGCGCACCGCCACGCAGCGCTGTGTCCCGCGGCCATGATGCGACGCCCGCCCAGCGGCACTCGCCACGCCCATGAAGCTCAAGACGCGCAGCAGCGCCCGCCTAGCCGGCCCCCCGATGGCGCGGCGCCTTGGCGCAGCTTACGCTGATCCGCACCGCCCGCTGCAGGCGCTGTGCACCCGGCAGCGCCCGACTAGCTAGCACGGCCGCAATGCCCGTGATAGTGCCCTCGTTATGCCGCACACACCCACCGCAGCGCCCGCCTTGCCGTGAGCCCGCTGGTCGTGCCTCCCCCGTCGATGTCGCGCACCCTGCCCAATAGGCACCGGTGGACACACGGTGCGGATGGGATAACTGTGATAAGGGTATTTTAGTCATTTCGCATATGATTGTATGTGTTTTATTTTTTTAATTATTTAATCAGCCTCTAAATAACGGGCATCCAAACCAGGGGTAAACTGCTCATTCGTTTAAAAAAACATGGGTAAAATCACAAAGTTGAAAAAATAAGGGTAAAATCACAATTGAACTTCTGGACGGGGGCAAAAACACCGTTTTCCTATTTATAAAATATTATTGGATTATTTTAAATCATCTCTTATAGTTGCATATTTTGCTAATCTAGATACAAATTAGAGGTTATTTTGAATTGTTTTTCATTATTTGTAAATATGATAACTTAGATGTAAATTTAGAAGATTATTTTGAATTATCTTTCATTATGATGGATGTGGGTATTTTTTTGATAAAAGGACACTCAAAAGAGTGCCTCACAATTCATATATCACATGAAAAAAAGGCCAGTACAAAAGATGAGGAACAAGACATAAAACAACCTCCTTAAAAAATAAGAGTACACCATACGTTCAGGGGGGTATTTTGAATTATATCTTGTATTGGCCATGGTGGGTAATTTAGATATAAATTTAGAGGGCCATTTTGAATTATCTTTCATAATAATGGAAGAGGTGGGTAATTTAGGTGTAATTTTGTGGGGATACTTTATGTATTTTTCATAATGACATAGGTTGGTAATTTTCTATAAAATGAATTAGGTCTAATGGCTATTATCAATGGTGATGATTGGAGGACACCAAATTAAAGGCAAGATGTTATTTATTATTGTGATGATTTCTAGGATTTTTTCAAGCACATCTGGTGAGAATTAACGTGGAGGCTCTGTTGAGGCCTCCAGTTAGTAATAGTAAGATAATGTTGGACGACCTGGATTATGAGACGTTGGTGGTGAACACTATATTGTTAGGACAGTCTCAATGGGAGTTTCATCAGGGTTTCATAATACTAAATGTACTGACATGACATGGAATATATGAAGAGAGAGATGATAAAAGTTTCATGAATGAAATGAGTTTCATCGGGATGAAACTTATCTATACTATTTCCGACACATTGAGTCTTGTAAACTAGGAGATAAAATCGTCCATTGAGACTGGCCTTAGTTCGCATGATTAAGTGAATGGACATTAGAAAGGCTGCTCGATCAATGCTAAGCTTGGTGGAGTAAACACACCTTTTCCAGGAGGCTAAGGGTGGCTTCAGCTTCGAGACATTTCACGTTCATTACTTGTGTCGCGTCCTTTTCCACACAATGCATTGCAACTTCTTCTTCAATTGTGATGACAACAATATGGCCTTCTTCATTAGTAGGCTCGGATAAGAAGGTGGCTTTGATCAAATCCCAGTCTTGCTTGGAGCGCAGACCATCCATGACAACCAAGCATTTTTCAGTACGGAGGATCGTCTTACAGCACTCTAGAATTAGGACTTGGCGGCCTTCTTCCATCATACTAATTGTTGCAGATCGAGAAATAAGCGCCAAGCAAATTCAGTCAAATTGAACGGACTCGGAACGTCCACCCAAGCAAATGCTTCGGTAGGTCTGAACGATGATTCACCTAGAGATGAAAGAAGAGTTCCGCAATAAAAATTCCTGATGTATCCTTGGTGTACGTCGTTCGACGATGATATAGTGTTAGTGGACAAAAGTCAGGCGGGAGTAAATAGAAAACTAAAGTTATGATGGCAGACCCTTGAGTCTAAAGGTTTTAGACACTACGTGAAAAAACAGTTTGTACCAACATGGCTTTTTTTTAGGGGCGGCTGACATTGGAGAAGCCTCTATAGTAGCGTGCTCGGGCTCCAGCACAGCAGCCACCCCTATAAATAACACAGTAGGGGCGGCTGATATGTAGAGGCGGCTATTACCAGCCGCCCTTACTGTGTCATTTGTTCCTCGCCAAGTTTTGTTCCTCGACACGGAGTTCGCCATCGAGACCGTCGACAGCCGCCTTGAGAGGAAGTACAAGCAGGTGACATATTTCGACTGGAACGCCATTGAGCTCAGCTGCCGCAGCGATTCTTTTCGTCTCTGGGTTCGGCCCCCGGTCGTCCCAGCGGGCGACATGGGCGGCTCCTCCCGCTCGCCGCCCCAACCCCCTGCATCCACCCCACTGGCCGCGCCGCCGGAGCTGCCTGCCAGTGGTCAGGCGAGCAGCGATGAGGGCGGCGGCAAGGCCATCTTGCGCTGCTCTCTCGCATCCTCTTTCTCCCTCCTCACGGTGACTGCAGTTCTGCCGACCTGCTTCGTTGTGGCATCGGCCGTTTCAGCGTTGGGATGGCCGGATCCGCATGCTCATCAGCAGGATTCGGTCGACGGTGGTGATTTTTTTTATTTTTAACACTTTTTGTAAACTAATTTTAAATCTAACACTGTTTGTTTTTTTTAAAAACTAACACTTTTAGCCGCGTCTATTTCCATGATGCGGTGAAACGCCTGTGACGCGTCATGCCTGGTGGCGCGGCGGGAGGATGACGTGGCGTCGTCGTGGCAGGGTCTGCCGCGCCACCCATCTTGGCGCGGCTGTGACGCGCCATCTCTGATGGCGCGGCAAGGCCCAATTAAAAGCCCGCGCGACGCCCCACTGCGCCCGCCCTCGCCCTCGAACGCCGCCGCCGCCTGCGCACCCGCCCTCCTAGCGCCGCCTCGCCTCGCCGCCTGCTGAAAGGTCCTAATGGCTAGAGGGGGGGTGAATAGCCTAATAAAATTTCTACAACAACACTCAACAAAAGGGTTAGACAATTTTGAGGCGAAGCAAGTGTTGCGCTAGCCTCCTCAAAATGTAAGCCACCTACCACAATTTTAGTTTAGGTAGAATCTATTCACACAATAGCTATGACACTACTCTATGTTAGTGTGCTCTCAAAGGCTAACTAAAGAGCCACACCAACCAAGCAAGCAAGCTCTCACAACTAACTACACTAAAGAGCTTGACAACTAGTTTGCGGTAATGTAAAGAGAATGATCAAGAAAGTTATACCGCCGTGTAGATGAAGGAACCAATCAATCACAAGGATGAATAACAATGTAGACCAATCACCTCGGAATCAATGATGAACACAATGATTTTTACCGATGTTCACTTGCTTGCCGGCAAGCTAGTCCTCGTTGTGGCGATACACTCACTTGGAGGTTCACGCGCTAATTGGCATCACATGCCAAACCCTCAATAGGGTGCCACACAACCAACACAAGATGAGGATCACACAAGCCACGAGTAATCCACTAGAGTACCTTTTGGCTCTCCGCCGGGAAAAGGTCAAGAACCCCTCACAATCACCACGATCGGAGCTGGAGACAATCACCACCCTCCGCTCGACGATCCTCGCTGCTCCAAGCCGTCTAGGTGGCGGCAACCACCAAGAGTAACAAGCGAATCCTGCAGCGAAACACGAACACCAAGTGCCTTTAGATGCAAACACTCAAGCAATGCACTTGGATTCTCTCCCAATCTCACAAAGATGATGAATCAATGATGGAAATGAGTGGGAGGGCTTTGGCTAAGCTCACAAGGTTGCTATGTCAATATAAATGGCCAAGAGAGTGAGCTTGAGCCGGCCATGGGGCTTAAATAGAAGCCCCCATGAAATAGAGCCGTTGTACCCCTTCACTGGACACAATGCGGGGTGACCGGACGCTCCGGTCCGATCGACCAGACGCTGGCCCTCAGCGTCCAGTCACGTGATTCACGCCACGTGTCCCCTACTTCAAATACTATTTGTTAAATTTCAACGGTCGTCTGCTGACCGGACGTGTCAGTTAGAAAGTGACAGGACGCTGGACTTCAGCGTCCGGTCGTTTCCAGTAAGGTTCTAAACGCGATTTTTCCCGACCGGACGCGTCCGGTCATGCCCGACCGGACTCACCCAGCGTCCGGTCAGTCAATGTCTCCTCTGTACGCCCTACGTCAGCGTACGTCAGCACTGACCGGACGCACCTTGCCAGCGTCCGGTCATGAGACCGAAACGCACGCCCTCTGCTGCCACTGACCAGATGCGCCGCTCCAACTGAGATCAGCGTCCGGTCACTTACAGAGACCTCTGTCTTTTCTGTCTAGGGCACCGGTGGCACCGTCGGACTGTCTGCACTCTACGACCGGACACTCCGCCGGTGGAGTTTCTTACCCTTGCACCCAAACTTCACCACCCTTGATCAAATGTGCCAACCACCAAGTGTATCACCTTGTGCACATGTGTTAGCGTATTTTCACAAACATTTTCAAGGATGTTAGCACTCCACTAGATCCTAAATGCGTATGCAATGAGTTAGAGCATCTAGTGGCACTTTGATAACCGCATTTCGATACGAGTTTCACCCCTCTTAATAGTACGGCTATCAAACCTAAATGTGATCACACTCTCTAAGTGTCTTGATCACCAAAACAAAATGGCTCCTACAATTTATACCTTTGCCTTGAGCCTTTTGTTTTTCTCTTTCTTCTTTCCAAGTCCGAGCACTTGATCATTACCATGGCATCACCATCATCATGTTATGATCTTCATTTGCTTCACCACTTGGAGTGTGCTACATATCTCATGATCACTTGATAAACTAGGTTAGGACTTAGGGTTTCATCAATTCACCAAAACCAAACTAGAGTTTTCACCTGAGCCCCCGCCCGCCCAGCCCATGCCTGCGCCCCCGCCCGCCCAGCCCCTGCCAGTGCCGCCGCCTACCAGCGCCACCGCCTGCCAGCCTAGCGCCTCCTCGCCTACGCCAGCTGTCGCCGCCTCGCCTGCCAGCGCCGCCCCCTCTCCTTCGGCTCATATCAAGGTAGCTCTCTCTCTCGATTTCTTGTTATTATGAATGTTATTTTAGTTAGGGTTAGTGATTTAGGATAGTTAGGGTTAGTGATTCAATATAGTTAGGTTCGTGAATTTGTTTATTTAGTTAGGTAGTTTTTAGGGTTTAGGTTGTGTGTTGTAGTATAGTTAAGGTTTGGTTAGGTAGTTAGGGTTTATGTTACTGTTAGTTAGACCTTTGGGTTTAGGGATTGATTAGGTATTTATTATTTAGTTAGTTTATAGTAGTAAAGGTTGTCAGTATAGATACTAGTTTTCAAGTGTCGGTACTTAGTAGTGCGTGATACGGCGATTTGGAATGATTTGATGAACCTCCTAGCTTCAATGACGTTTGTGTCCATTTGAATACATAGAAGTTGCTTATTTTCCTAGTGAAGTTGTTTAATATGTCTGTTAATGTTACTTTGAATATATACATGTGCTTTCATATTGTGTTCCTATTGCATAACAAGTAGTTTAAATTTTGCAATGCTACATAATGTTAATTTGAATATTGTTAATTTGAATACTCTAACCCTTTGTTTATCAATTTGCAACAGGATGACTCCTCCCACGTAGCACCCGTTGTACCCCCTTCTTGAGGTGGAGTACGACGAGCCGCATCGAGCACACATCTTGAGTGACACCGACGCAGAGGTGGCCTTGCCTCCTTTGAGGCCTCGCACGCACACCAGGGCGCACCAGTGGGACGAGCGTTACGCACCATACATATGGCGTGCCGGCTTCCTCGAGTTTATCCGTGTTGTCAACTACGGTCTTCCACCCCTTCACCTAGCACTACTTACTGCAGTTGTAGACAGGTGCGATGATGAGGACATCTCTTCCTTGGATACAACCACACCTATTGCACAGCAAGGGCCAATGACTCGAGCTAAAGCACGAGAACTTAATTAACAGGTAAAGTCGTTCCTCGCTGTCCAAACAATTTCTTCTCCGGATGGGGTACTACTAAATCCTTGTGATGATTTCCTTATGCTTAGGAAGATGGAAGGAACTAGCTGGGTGCAAGGTCATCAAGATAACCATCAAGCGGATGCTGCTGTAAACAACAAGAAGACCATACTAAACATTCGAAGTGCACGTTTGGACATCGTAGCAGCACCAGATTGATTTGATCATAACTCTCGAACTCTAGATGTTGTTCAAGGCCCATGAGTACTCATTGGAAAGATCATGATGTCTATTTTCACATGGATCCAACCTCATGGCCAGACTCCACCGGAGACAAGCAGAATCAATGAAAAGACATTTGGACCTCCAGTCATGGGCTGAGAACCACTTATCAAGTAAAGCCCACTAGGGGCCATTCTAATTTAGGGTTTCCACCCTCCCACGCCTCCTGGCTGTTTTCCACTATAAAAGACATGTAGCAGCCGCCATTTGAGGGTGGGTTTTGTTCAGATGCAAGTTTAGCTTCAGCTACTTCCTTGTAAACGCGTGTGTCGGCTAGACGACCCGATTTACTTGATTCAGAACCCCAAATTCGTGTCCTGATTTAGATCCGTGAGTTGTTTCTTGTTTATCTTGTTCTTGCTTGTTCTCTATTGCTTGCAGGTTCAGGGTTATTCTGCATGGCAAGAACAACAACAAATCAGAGTCGGTGTACCTGTTGCTAAGGCACAGCAACCCTACTGGATGTTGTAGTCGGACAGCCAACGTCGAATCCTTCCCCAAATCAAAGTTACCCCATCCTCTCATCGAAAGATCAGGATCAACCCCTGCCATATCAGAGTGCCTTCATTGTACGTAAACATTCTTATAACAAATTTAAGGCAACTAACAGTCATTCTATTCTTATAACAGGTGGAGGCCTGAGACCCACACGTTCCACCTACCTTGCGGCGAGTTGACCTTGACCATGCAGGACGTGAAGGCTATCTTTGGCCTTCCGTTGGGGGGACTTCTAGTGACAGGTGTAGTTGACAACGATCACTCGAGGGAGCTGGTGGCTCAGTTCACTGGCTTTCTTTCACCGGACGATGAGGAGAAAAATAAGTGAACAATTCAAGCCTATTTAATATTTGCATTGCTTTCTTGCAGCCATTGGGTCTCATTTTCTTTGGTGAATTTTAGAAAAAGTTCCGGTGTTTCGTCATCGTGGATCACAGAGCGCTTTGATTACTTGGACCCACAGGCTGATGAGGTTCAGATCGATAGATTCGCTAGAGTGTGGCTCTAGCACTTTCTTGGTGCTTTCCTCTTCCCAGACGCTTCGGGCAACACCATCAGCTGGATCTTTCTTGACATACAACTAACAATCATTTTGTTGCAGGTATGACCGCAGGAAGAGGTACAAGACCAAGGATTGTCCCATGACACACAACGCGTACATCCAGTTGTGGCAGAACAGGGACCAACAGCCAATCGATGTGGGTCCCCCACACGACCAGCACACCTTCGACGAGTACCTGCGGTGGCTTCATAGGTCTACGAGGACACATATCAAGCCCCCGTACACTGAGGAGGCGATTGACGAGGACGACGAGGAAGATGTGATCGAAGATGTGTACGACGTTGCCACTAGGGACGACACACAGCTACAGAGAGCCCCGCTTCAAAGATACATGGTAAGATACTCGAATGGTATAATTTGTTAACCATTTGGTATTAAGTATGTGTACTAAAACTGTCCAACCGTGTTTCTGTAACCAGTCGACACAATTGTCAAGGCTATCCAACGAAGCAGCGTTTTGGCTTCATGAGTCTAGAGGGCAGGGGCCAGGCGTTCTTGAGGCTTTTGTGGAGGTAAACATAAACTTTTCCGTTCCGAAAATGTTTCTTTAGTGTATATGTGTTTGGAAAATGCACTAACTTTAACGTCTATTTATACAGAAGGTGAAGCGGAGCTGTAGGAAGCTAGCTCAGAAGCTAAGCTGCATGGACACTCCTTGGGTGGAACCGGTAGTCCCGGCGTGGTCGGGTGGCACGTCTTCTGGCTCTTTGAGGACACCAGCCGGCTCTTCTCAACTGGTGATAGGTGCCACTTCCGCAGTGCGTACACCACCACATCATAGCGCTGGGAAGGACCCTGCAAACGAGGACGACGAGGACTACGATGACGATGACGATGACCCCCTGAGCTTCTGCAGACAGCACCACCAGTGGAACGATTGGCCGCAGGACGAGATCGGCATGTCTCAGCTAGGTGGTGCCCTGCTGGGTACCTAAGGAGCCTCATAGGTAGTAACAAAGGTAGTCTCTTTAAATACGTAGGCTCTATGAACTAACGATAATAAAGATTATAAGTAATCGTGCATATCATATACTTGCAGGGTACGAGCCGTACGCACCAGCAACACGACCACACCAACGTTAGCTACACTCCCAATGTGTTGCCTACAAATCTAAAGAGACAGAGGCGTCCGAAGGATCCTTACACTCCTGGGACTTAATTAGTTATGTTGAACTTATGTCAAACAAATATCGTCGTCCGAAACTTGCAGACTCATGAACCAATGAAAATGTTATGTGGCAACTTGTCAACTTGCGCACGGACTCCATTTATTTGCTTCATATTCGTTTCAATACGTCGCGGCAGCACTTGTAGTTGTTTACAGCACCGACAGCAGGCCGAGGAGGGAGGGAGGCGATCGGGGAATCGAAGGGAAGGGAGGGAGGGAGGGAGGCAGCAACGGAGGGCCAGGCGCCGACAGCACTTGGGAGTGGCAGGAGGGCGCGGCGCGGCGGGCAGGCGAGTGGACGTGGCGCCGACGCCGGTCAGGTTCTTCGCTGCGCTCCTCTTCTTCCTCACGCGTCCACGCTCGTCCGAGCAGCGTCGACCTTGTCCCATCCAAACCAAACACTACCTAGAGAAGAAATTGCTAGCAGTCACCCCTAGGATACACCAAAGGACAAGGAGACCTTACAGTGATTTTTGCGAAGAGGAAGATGACCTTGTGCCCGTTCGGCTGTTCCTCTTCGGGGAGAGACGGAAAGAATGGGAGACGGAGAAATTTGACAAGCTATAATTTTAATTGTTACTAAAACTTGTCAAACTAAATTCATTAGACTAGATTAGACTTACCAAATCTCTCACACCTACATTTTTTTTGAAATAGTCTTCTCTAATTTCATCTTGATTATTCAAAATATTTTGGTAACAACTTAATAAAAGTTAAAAATAGTCTTCTCCAAGCGGCGGGCAGGCGAGGCGACGGGCAGGCGAGGCGGGCAGGGTCGTGGACGCGGCGGGCGCGGCAGGCAGGCGGGACTGGGCCACGTGCCTTTTAGCCGGCTCTGCCGCACCACCGGTCAGGGCGCATCACTGCCACGCCAAGGTCGGTCGGTGGCGTGGCAGACCCCGACCACGTCACCGCTCAGCGCCCCGATCTTTGCCATGTCATCCTCCCGCCGCGCCACCATGCATGGCGCGACACAGGCGTTTCGCCGCGCCATGGCAATAGGCGCGGCCAAAAGTGTTAGTTTTGAAAAAAAAAAAGTGTTAGATTTAAAATTAGTTTACAAAAAGTGTTAAAAATAAAAAAAACCCGGTGCCCAGATCCGGTGGTGGCTGGTCCGGGCTCACCTCCCCTCTGGGCGGCTGTTTCTGTGCGGTGACGACCGGACTGCGGTCCTGCAAGTGCGGTGGTGGCTCGATCCGCACGGTGGCGACCAGATCTGAGGTCCTAGCGGCTGGATCTGTCTGATTGGTGGCCTGAGCTGCGTGGAGGGCGTCCGGGCATGGCCGGGGTGCAGGAGCTGGCTGGTTGGGCCATTGGGGCTTCTACCTCCTCTTCCATAGCCCCCTTCTCCTCCCGTCCTCTTCCTTCACCCAAGCGTCCGAATCTGTAGCGATGAGCATCCACAACACTAGGTATGGCTATCCCTTCTCTTCCCTTCCTTTGTGTAAAACTTAGCACTGGAACCCTAATTTAAGTTGTTTGGCTATCTGTAGATCTAAACCCAAGTGTATGCTTGTATGAGTTGGTCTTCCTGCAGGATGTGGATTGATTTGATATTCACCAAAGCACATGTTTCTGTTTTGTGCTTAGATCTTCTACTAATTTCTTTCACTAAGTATACTAAGGATTGATCTGATATTCCTTTTTAGGAGAAATGAAGTTTTTTTTAATTTAGTTTGATCCAACTGATCATTTTAAGTGGATGCTATATTACTGGATGAAATTAAAGAATTCATATGCTGGACTGGATCACCTTGAATTGTAAGGTTAAGGTGATGTACTTTAATCCGCTAATCAAGTGTAAAACATGATGTATTATTTCATGATTTACTCAATCCGTGCAGTTATGCCCATCTGTGCTTAATAGATGTCCTGCAATATACTCATAATGATTTAGTGGTGCTTCACTGAATGATGTAGTAGCGAAATATTAAATATATAATGATTTGTTGTCCTGCATGCATTTTTACATATATTTAGTGTCAGTACTTAATAAACTAGATGAAACACAAGTTGCTGCTTTGATAGTTATTTGCTGGTTATGAGCACATGCTGGTTATGAGGGACTTTCATTATCTTGTCTGACAGATCAATCAAAATGCTTCTTTAATCTATCACTGCTTATTTGTTTGGAAATTTAAGGTTACATGTGAATCTGTTGTCTTGTCTGACATTATGAAGTAACTGCCTGTTCATACATTAGAAGAAAATAATGAAGGGCTCTCTCTTCTCTATACTAAATTTTGCCAATCCATTCCATACAGGATCTGCATTTGTGTCGCATGTGCTGGCAACCAGGTCAGGGAGGAATATATGATATACACAGTTCAGTGATTTTTGTTCTAGACCAAATAAACCTATACAATGGTTATAATAACAAGAATTGTCTCTTGTTTGTTCTTTTAACATGTTTCTGCTTATTGCAAATCTAGCATTAGGCCGATGCTATGTACATTTTAAATTGACAGATACTTAGTTGAGATATGAGTTGCATGCTTATATATATCCATAATATATGTTCCTGATAGCAACAAAGAAAATTCACAAGCAGCTGCTTATATTTCATGTCCCGTTCAAGGTATGCAATCTTCTTTAGTTTTGGTTTTTAATTCTATTTTTGTTATCCCAATTTAATTAATCCTCCATATATATCTTTGTTATGACAATTTAGGTAATATGCATCTTGATGTTCGGCCCATCAGGCATTGCAAGTTTAGGTACTGCTTCCTATCTTTATTTGTATGCATCACTTCTAAGTTAATTGAATAGCCAGAAATAAAATAATAGATACATGATACTATTAGCTTATATGTTTGTATACATACTTGTAACGTTCACTTTTGGATACTGACAAGTTATATTTGCTAAAATAATTCGAATAAGGCATTCAGGTTCTATGTAAATTGGACTTGTAATGGTAGTTTATATAATGCTCTTGTGCTTAAGATCAGATTTGAATTATATATGTTCTGGTCATATTTGAATTTTATATATATATATATATATATGTTCTTGTCGAATTTAAATTTTTTTACGAAAAAATGTATACAAACAGGTATTATAGGGGCGGCTGGTACTACAGGCGCCCCTACAAATTGATTTTGTACCGCCCCTACAATTCAATTTGTAGAGGCGGCTGATAACACCAGTCACCTCTACAAATCAATTTGTAGGGGTGGTCGGAACCACCCCTACAAATACATGATTTGTAGAGACGGTTTAGGGTATCATAAATATTAATAATTTTTAAACTATAATTGGTCAAAGTTAAGGTAATAAAACATAACACTGTGCTAGAATTGTATTCTTTCTTGAACGGACGTAGTAATTATTAAACACCAATGCATGCAGCAAGGAAGCAAACAAATACTACGTGATGACCAAGCAATAATAATATTCTTTATGAATGAATGAGTTAAGCTGATGAAATGGGTCCAAGATAACTAACTAACCATGTCTATAAGACGACATTGTTCTTGGGTACCCAGCCGCATCTCCTTATTACTGAGCATCACACCACTACGAGACCCAACAAGGATAATGCTTTGAGGATGCTGCTCAGAAAAGAAGGTGCCCTTGATGGAATCCCAGTCTTCTTTGGAGTCCAGACCATTGATGACAACCAAGCGTTCTTCGTTACGAAGAATCTCGCGGCACTCCTTAATCGGGTCATCAAGAGTGACTTCCATCAGACGGACTGCTACGGCTTCCTTGGCTTGAGGATCATCCGAATAAAAATCCACAAGTAAGCGGCAGGCGAAGTCCGTCAAATCGAAATGATAACCCCGATTGTATGGCATGTCCCGTCCGCCCAGCTTCAGCTGCGGCGTTCAATTCGTTGTTGAAATAATGCACCATAGTGGTGTTCAAATAATACACCATAGTACGCATGCCTAACGACACCTTTTGTAGAATCATCATCCCCATACCCTGTCACCGTGAATTCACGAAATCCCTTCTCCTCATCTTCTCCATCTAGATTAATGGTGCCAACATCTTCAAATTTGTTGGCCCATTCTCGTGCATATTTCCTTCTGTCATAGAACAAGCGACCCTTTCTGCCTCTAATTCCATAGTGCCAACAACCCTGCAGGTAAAGAAAATACAAATTTCATATATCGTTGTTATAGTTATATATGATGATCGAAGGCTCATGCATATGGGGAACGCTATAATATACAACTGTTGTTATTACCTTTTTTATCAAGGAAGAAATGGATGGGTCCGCCTTCAAGTCTTGAGCGTTGAACGCTAGATGTGTCTGACCCTTCACACAGTGTGTGGCCACAGTTTCTTCTTTTGTGATGACAAGGATACAACCTGCTTTAGCCGTAGTAGCCTTGGATGAGAAGAAGGTCGATTGTATCGAGTCCCAGTCACCCGTCGACTGCAGACCGTTAATAACCACGATGTAGTGGCAGTCCTCTTCTTCAGACAAAAACTAGCGACACCACTCAAAAGCCTGCCTCTCCCTTCGTACCAACCTCAGTGATTTCCTTGGCTCGAATGTTATCTGAATGAAAATTCAGAAATAAGCGCTGAGCAAAGACCTTCAAATTGAATGGGTCAGGTACATCGACCCAGATACTATGCCGCTCAATTTTTATCTTCTTGTTTCTTGTGCCCTTGTACAACATATCTACATGATCTGATTTGTCATCAACCCCTTTAGTTTCTTCCAACCAGCCGTTTATTATGCCGTTGTACAATACATCAACGAGATTTGATTTGTCATCGTCATCAGCCCCCCCCACACGGATATCACACCATGACCCCGTAGTCATTGCCGGTGAAATTCGCCAATATCCCTTGGCGTCTGCAAGGAAGAAACCGACTTTATGAGTTAGATGCAATCCAATTACAATACATAAATATTACTCCCTCCATCCTAAATTATAAGTCGTTTCAAAATTTTTAGAGAGTCAAAGCATCTCAAATTTGATCAAATTTATATAATAAAATAATATTTATGATACTAAATAAGTATCATTAGATACTTCGTTAATTATATTTTTATAGTATACCTATTTGATGTCATAAACCTTTATAAATCTCTCTATAATTTTGGTCAAAGTTAAGATGCTTTGACTCTCGAATGACTTATAATTTGGAACGGAGAGAGTATCATGTTTGCCAAACCAATATCGTGTCCATCGTGTCAGCAATCCAATTGCGAGATTAATCAGGGAAAAAGGAAAGAGCATGTGTTCCATCAGATTTTATGATGATCTGACTATGTAGGGGGAGCTAATGCTACCAAAATCAAATTTATGGTGATTTTCCAAATCTTATACATGAATATCATGCTTGGGCAAGCAACTCAGATTCAAATCTTTATTGAATATCTATCTTCGTAAAGGTTGTCATCAATTACTAAAAAAGAGAGATTGAAAGCTCTTAGTTTGGTTTTGGTTAATTGATGACACCTATGGACTAACCTTTGAGCTAAGTGTGTAGATTAGCTAAGGTGGTCCAAACCAAGGTGTGGAGCAACTAGAAGTTCATGGAGGTAGATGATGGACTTGGATTGATGATGGTGATGCTCCAACTTGGATGAAGAAAGAGAAAAACAAAAAGACCCAAGGAGATCAAGGCAAAGGTACCTTGATAGGGCTTTTGTTTTAGCACTCAAGACACCATAGAGGGTGTGAGTGCATTTAGGATAGATAGTCGTACTATGAAGAGGAGTGAAACTCGATGCAAATGCGGTTATCAAGTGCCACTAGATGCTTTAGCTCATGCATGCATATAAATCTAGTGAGTGCTAACTAAACTCCCTATGAAATGATGTGAAAATCATGCTAACACACAAGCACAAGGTGATACACTTGGTGGTGTTGGCACATGAGAAAGGGTGATGAAGTTTGAAGTGGTTTGGAGCTCAAATGGAGCTCCGGACCCTGCGGCCAAGGTGGTCCGGACCATGGTGCGAGGGTCCGGAACCTAACCCTAGGCTACATGGCTCACAGAGGAGGCGCTGGAGGTGATCCGGACTGTGGAGGTTGGTCCGGACCCTGGAGCTATAGGAGCTCCGGACCAAAGGTCGCCAGTACGGTTTAGGGGCCCTGTTCACCCTGGACGCGTGGTGCTCAGAGGTGATCCGGACCCTGGCGAGGTTGGTCCGGACGGCTGAACCGGACTGTTGTCCGGAGTGATTTGGCGTTCTGGAACCTTTCTCGATGTGTCCAGACTAAGGCGACGATTGGTCTAGATGGGGAACTGTGCCTCGGTCCGGAGCTCAGTCTGGAGCGCGGGAAGGAGCCGTTGCGCGTGGCAACGGTCGATCGCGTTTGAATGGGACAGCTGGCGCTCGGTGATTGGTTGCAGCGGGGGTCCGGATCCAGGAGGATTGGTCCGATGCTCGGTCCGGAGGTCCGGTCCGGAGCCCTTGTAGTGGGGTTTTTCCCAACGGTTCTTTGAGCCATTAGGGCTCTCATAAATAGGTGTTGGCCGGCTTGGGGAAGGTCTCTTGCCCATTTTTACTGGTGATAACATATTGTGAGCCTAGCCAACCATCTCCCACTCATATCCATCATTGTCTTGACATCTTTGTGAGATTAGGAGAGATCAAAAGTGCTTGCATTGAGAGATTGCATCTAGAGGCACTTTGTAATCATGCTCGCTGCAGGGTTCTCTTGTTACTCTTGGTGGTTGCCACCACCATGACGGCTTGGAGCAACGGAGGAGCTTTGGCACGAGTGGTGCTTGTTCATGGCCGGCTCCGGCAACTTGTGAGGGGCTTGCACCTTCCCCGGCGGAGTGCCGCAAGGTAGCACTATTTGATTGCTTGTGTCATTAAGTACCCTCACTTGTTTGTGAGTTCTTGTGGCGCCCAAGTGTGGGCTAGGTGTGTGATACCTATTAGCCACCGAACTATCAAGTGAACCTGTTGACACAACGGAGACTAGCGTGCCGGCAAGCATGTGAACCTCGGGATAAAAATCTTGTGTCTTTTGTCTCCCGTGGTGATTGGTTCCTTCGGTGATTTGATTGGTTGGCTCTCGGACTTCATTGGATATCATCTATTGTTATCTCTACACCGGTGGTATAACATCCTTAACATTCTTGCATTTGTTGCTCTAGTTACTTGTTGTTTTTGCTCTTGTTGTTAGCTTGCTTGTGAAGTTACTAGTTAGATCTTCTTGCTTAGTTTGCTAGCTCACCTAGTATAGACATAGTGACATAGCATTGAGTGTGATAGAGATTATAGATAGAACTCTTGGTAGGTGGCTTGCATAGTTACTTTTGTAGAGCTAGGCTAAATTGGCTTCGCCATCTTTTATACTAACCACTTTGTCTAGCGTGTTTGTAGAAGTTTTAAATTAGGCTATTCACCCCCCCTCTAGCCAATTAGGATCTTTCACGCGTTCGTACACACGCAAAAGAAGAGATTGGGAGGCTCTCTAACCTTCAGTGCGCGAAAAACGCGTGCGTGTACCCTTAAAATTCTAGAAAAAATCTAGAAAAAGGTGCGATACCAGGGTTTGAACTCTGATGGTTAGCATCCCACTGGACAACCCTACCACTAGACCATAGGCCCATTTTGCAACACTGAGTTTGTTTATTGGGCTAGCCATGCAAGGATTCTTTTTTTTTTGCTGCAAAACTACCAGCATGTTTGCTAGCCTATCTGTACATAATATTAGAAGCCAAAATGTCATACCAACTTTCTGTCTACCCCCTAGCTAACAAACAGTGGAGAGTTTCTTCCATCATGTATTTTTACTTCCAAAGCCGCACTTACACATTCCATGCCACATATGTGATCCGGACTCATATGGCTCATATTTATACGAGTTAAAACTCATGTCTAGCGATGAACCATAAGCAGACCAATTTCAAAACGTATTGGGTCGCGCTCTCTGTATCTTGTATGTGACCCGTAGAGCCGGACTCATGAGCCGTGCTTATATGGGTTAGAACAACTCACATCTAACTATTATATGGAGTCCAATTCCGATATGTTTTTATTTCCGTTGCAACGCACGGGCGTATTTGCTAGTGTAATAATAAAGAGATATAATTTGTGCCACTGATAATTTTTCGTCCAGCTTAATACTAAATTGGTTCGGTGTCAGTCATCAGCTCTGAAAAACCGTATCCGTTTTCCTCCACGAACCACCGCTGTTGGAAAACAACGTTGCCGTCAACGTTTTCTTTTCCTATTTTTTTCGTTTTTTCCCGTTTCCTCCTCCCCGTTCAGTTCTGTACGTGACTTTCCTTTCACTTTTTTCTCCCATATATTTTATAAACAAACATAACAAATATATTATGGGTTTTTAAATTCTTTATCCTTCTCTAATGTAATAAAATAATTCATGACTGAAACCTTAAATAATTTGTGATCAAATCTAATCTATATCAATATATCTATAGTTCCGTGACATTTTGTTTTTCTTCTTTTTTTTTGTCTCCAATTTTTTTAAATAAAAACAATAATCCATGATTGAAACATAAAATGTTTCATCTTTTAATTTAATTTATGTCTATATACCAATGATTTCATGACTTTTTGTTTTTCCCTTTTTTTCTTCTATTTGTTTCTTATAAACAGAAAAAATAGTATTTTAGATCTTTTTTGACTCTCTTCTCTAAAAAAAGAAGCCATAACTGAATCCTTAAGCAGTTTGTCATCCAATCTTATTTCTATACCTATATCTATCCAATATTAAAGGTGAAGAATTTCTTTTTTCGTCGCTTCTGGAAACTTACCTCGAGGTTCGAGTCATCATCCACATGTCAATAAATTAAACCAAATCCAAATCCGATATGATAACCCTTCCTGCTCTTACACCTTATGTGTTCCATATGTGACCCCGACTTATGATCTATGCTCATAACAGTTAGAACAACTTACATACCACAATAGTATGAAGTGCGATTCCAAGACGTCTCGGTTTCTATTGTAATGCACGGGCATGTTTGCCAGTATATATATAATATTAAAGAGCAAAAATTGCAGCCTATTTTTTGGGTCCACCTCCCCTGACTAACTCCATGAATATGGAAACTATTTTTGTTCGTTTCTTTACAACTCTTCTGTTTTTATGTGACATATATCGGACATAGGTTCTTAAGGTAATCTAGATAGTTAAGATTCCTAACCCAAATAGTTCTCTTCAATCCTGAGTAAGCTAAATAGTAATCCTAACACAAAAAGAAAAAAAATACAAGTAAAAATTAATCAAAATCTTTTCTTACTTTTATATCTCTCCTATATCTATATTTATGGGGTGTTTTGATCGAGGAGCTAATAATTAATTAGCCCATATTTTTGGATATTCCGGGCTAATAAGAGCTAATGAGGGTTAATTGGTGGTTAGAATCCATTAGCCCTTATTAGGCTATAATTAGCTCATCTTTATTCCATTTCACTAGATGGGCTAATATTTAGCTAAGCTATCCAAACATGGCCTATATCTATATCCCAAACAAGGCTCCCCGAATTCCATATTGTAACCGCGTCCGTTCTTTTCGGTTTCCGTTGTGCGTCCGAACACCGTATCTATTATTTTCCCTTCCGTCTTCTTTCTCCACGGAGCGTACGAATCCTTTTTTTTTTTCCTCTCGTCTTCCTTCCGGCCGCTTTTCCGTGAGCGTCCGTGTCTGTTTTATCCTTTCCGTTCCATCCCCCGTTCCCTACTTCTTCTTTTTTTCCCCCTTTTCTAGAGCATCTACAATTTGTTCTTATAAATATAAAAAATAAAAAAATATGTCCTTGAAGCTTTAACTCTTCCTAATAAAAATGTCAGTGACTAACCTTTTTAAATAGTTTTAATAACGAACGAAACTTATTGTTATTATTAAAATCTGGATCATCCTATAGTCCAACTAATCAAACCAAAAACTGAAATTTTAATAGTTTGTTATCCAATCTAATCAAAATAAATTTATCTCCAAGGACTTGTACGTATATAGCAATTTAATCCTTGACAAGGGTTGCTATGTGAAAATTGAGACAGATCTCCACTGTAATCATGAATAGACAGATCAATAATTGACAGGATGATAACTAATTCCTTACGACTTTATCATATATTAGAATACATATTTTATGGGTCCTAAAAAATCATGGAACTCGGTATCTAACTGCGAACACAAGGTTGATATGTGCCTTTATGGTTCGATTTATGATGAGTGATTGTCAACGTGATCCACGACCTAGGTTGAGTTTGTGACTAACCATAGCGTGAGTTGGGTTGTGCGACATGTCTCTTGGCTTGTGGTGTTTAGGTGTGGAGCTCGGAGGCGATGGTCGACCGCGAGGTGAAGGTCAAGTAGAGATGTGCCGTGCCGATGGACCGAGAGCGGTGAAGAATGGACGTGAGGCTTGGACCGAGGGACCAGGAGGCCGGGTGACCAGCCGCGGTGGCTGACATCTGAGACATCGACAAGCTCGTGTGTACATGGGAGTGACCGTGTTGACCGAGTCAAGACGGCGGATGTGCGAGTCGAGCGGGGCTCAGGAGGACTTGGCGGCCGGCCGGTTAAGGACGGCGGTGACACGTGTCGAGTGACGGGAGACGCGTATGGAGTACGCTACTCGCGGATGGTTTGGTGGCTTGGGCCTCAAAACCATCGGTGGACGGTTTCACAGGTTTGGGCCTCAAAATCCGGACGGGGGTTTTGAGGAGGAACGGACGGCACGTGGTGGCATTGAGGAGTTCGTGTCAAGGTGAAGCTATCTCATGAAGGGCGCGGTGGCCATCGCATGAAGATTACCTCGGGTTGGACCATAACGCCCTTGGGTTATGTGGTTCGACTTAAAATATCTAGGGGCAAAACTAGGATTGTGTAATAGCCCTGTTAAATAAGACGAGGGAGCTCCCATCTCCCTCACCTCTTTCATTTGCTTCTTCCTTCTCTAGGTTTTCCCCTCCCCTTAAGTTTTGCTTGTGAGAGAGGTCCACAAATTGAGAGATTTATGTAAGAACCAAAGATTGCTGCGGGAATGGAGGCCCTAACCTCCTCGTGTCCTCCGGGATTCGATTTGTGAGATGCTTTTGTGATTCACGTTTGTATTCTTCGCGTTCTTCCTCTTCCCCTCTCTTGTGTGGCTCGATTCGTTATTTTGAGACTGTTTTGATTCATTCCTTTTGCACTGAGATGGACTAGGACGTGAGTTGATCCCTTCCACTGAAGGGTTTCATCTAATTCCTCACGAGTTCATAGATCGGGACGATCAAGCTTTTGGGGAGAAAAACCGGCGTTTTTCGCTTTCCTCCAATTTCCCGTTGATTGGCTTCAAATTGAGCGATGATCTCTTAGAGGTAGCTCACATATTGCCTTTGTGACCATGTGGTTCAAATTTGGTGGCAATTGATTTTGATTTGGCCGCAAATCGGGTTTTTCTTTGATCCGAGTGATTTTTGGGCGATTTTGTTTGTGTTGATTTCGCGATCCACGGACAGTCCGCCACTGATCCACGGACAGTCCGCCATTACTGTTCGCATCACGTACAGCAGCCCAGTCGCGGACAGTCCAGGCTCCAGTTGTGGACACCGCCACCCTCGCGCGTGCTGAGTCCAAAACGTGTTTCCGACTTCGGTTTTCGCTGTTTTGACCGGCGGACAGTCCGCGCCTGACCCCCGGACTGTCCGACGTTCATTTTTTCTGCAGCGTACAGTACTCATCCAGTTACTGTTCTTTGTCTCCTGTTGCCACCGGACAGTCCACGAGCAGACCCCAGACAGTCCGGTAGTGCCCAGTTTTTCCTATCTCTTTCGTGTCTTGTCCGTTCAGTCTCCGTTTCGAGTTCCGTCTTTTGCATTGGTCTTCTACCGTTCCATAGACCTTATCTAGGTGCTCTTATCACCGGTTGACTTGGGTATCCGAGATTTGGGACCTTGCTTCTTCTCAATAGAAGTGGAGTGTCCCATTTTCTTGTCTATTGGTTCGGTGCTCTCTCAATCTTCGTCTCACTTGCTTTGTGGTGATCCGCAATGTTCTGAGGGAACATCCACCCTTCTTTTGAGTTGTGGTCATCATGGTGGTTGTTTTGTTTCTTGGGGTTTGATTTTGGGACAGCGGCCGAATATTTTAAAAGAAATTTGAGGCTCCCATTCAACCCCCCCCTCTGGTCATCGTTTCCGGTCCTTCACTAACTCAACCAAGATAAAGATAGTATGAAAATTTAAGTTATGATGACTAAATAATTTTGTGCTTTATAAAGTAACAAAAAATGTATTAATTATTTTAATTCAAAACAGGATTAATAGCATATTATTGATAATATTAACTTATACATGTCATGCTCATCGTAAAATAAGTTTTAGATTTTTAGTTTTACGCTAAGGTAAAAATAAATAAATATGTAGCATTTCCATTCTTGTTTTCTGTGATTAACATTTGATAGTATTTTTTTTGTTACAACATACGGATATATTTGCTAGTAAATTAATAATATAGGACAAAAAGTCCGTTTCTATTACATCTACCCAGACACGATTGTTGGTCTTGGGAGACAGGAAAGGAACCACAGTGAATGCATGGTAGATAGAATTATAGAAGCGCTCGGCCTCAAACCCCTACTAAAGGTGCACTATCATAGTCATAGCCCGTAGCAGGGGAAAATCGATAATTGATACCCATATTATTATTTATCTTTTTTGAGAAGCGATTAAACATGTATTTTTGGGTGGTCAATGTAATTGTACTAAAAGTAGGAGTAAAATCACAAAGTTAAAAAAACGAAGGTAAAATCACAATTTCGCTCGAAAATAAGGGTAGAAACGCTTAAGCCCCTTTCATATACCACTGATATTGATTTATAAACGGGTTGAAAGAAAAATATAATATGTCCATGTAAAACACAATTATTAAAGACAGAATATTGATTAAATATAATGATAAATTAATTAATAGCTTGGTCTCTGAATGAATTACACAAAATAATTACCAAAATAATATCCCACATCAATTATAGTTTGCAAATAGCTAAACTTGATATTGAAAGGTACATGAAAAAATAGTAGTTTGAATAGACCTAAATAAAAATCTAAAGTTGATGTATTACTGTAATGCTAGTTCCAAGGTAGACATGAGCATGATTGTGGTAAATCCGGTGATGCTTTAGTGTTAAAAAAAAAGAGACAACTGTAGCTTCACGAGAGAAAGTATAATTTGACTAAAAATCTAAATTTAGTCGGATTTAATATGATAATTGCATCCTACGTGGGATAGAAGGAGTATTATGTTAATTAATGCCGTTGATTATATATGGAGCCAGCTGTACTTATGACTAGCTAATAGTATATTGCTTCCGGATTTGTGGCTTACCTTGTTTTTGAAGAAGGCACAAAGAAATTGGTTATCATCAGGGAACTTCATGAGCTCCGATACTTGGTATGGCTCTCCTGTGCACATAAGTGCAATCCCTAACCGTGGCGTCAACAGGAGTATCCGGCTACCATTTTTACTGTTGGGCAGGTACGTTCTGATCACATCCCACTCTTCCAACGTGAAAACATCTTCCAAGACAACCAGAAACCTTTGTTCCATGAGCTTAGTTTTCGTGAGGTTGTCTGCTTCCTTAACCTCTGCTGCTTTCACTCTTGTCCAACTGAAATCTACACCTGTGTTTGCTTGGTGAGCGGAGGAGCTCACAGAGAATTGAGCCAGCAAACTCTTGACAAACTCATCGTGGTTGAAGGGATGTGTCAGCTTCACCCAGGCACGGACATTGAAATTTTTACAGATTTCTGGGTCATGATAGGCCTTCCTAAAGATGGAGACCGTCCCAAGATCAGCACCACCTCCTCCTGTATTGGTACTGCTTCCCCAAACGGAGATAACTTGAAGGTCATGGTCATCTTCACCTTCAGGGGCGATCAACAGCTCTTGTTTGAGGTTACACACGTTGCTGCGCCACTTTCCAGTAGCCTCCCACGCATCACGTAGGACGTGGAACGCCGCCGACGATGGGTTGTAGGTGGTGGTGGTGGCATACGGCGGCTCCTCTGCCGGCAGCGGCATAACTGTGACGGGCTGCTGCTGCTGCTTGTTCTTGTCGGAGCCGTGGAGGATGAGGTTGTAGCGTGTGTTTCTCTGGGTCACGTCCTCCACCCTGGCCTTGAGCTGCTTGATCTCGGCCACTGCGACTTCCAGGGGCAGTGGTGGCGCTAGGCAGTACACTGTGTGCCATGCACGACGCAGCGACCCCCAGAACGAGGACTTGTCAAGGTCAAGGTTGACGACGTACTCGACGTCGAAGGCCAGGGTGCGGAGCTGCCTCACCAAGGTCAGCGCCACCTTATCGTTCGCTGCGCGCTCCCTGTTGGCGTCGTGGAGAAAGGACTGCATCACCTCAAACTCGCCGGTGATGAACACCAGGTCGTTCTGTACCTTCTCCCTCAGCTTCTTCTCCTCCTCTACAGCCGACTTGACCAAGCTCAGAGTCCCCTCCACCGCCGTCTTGGTCAACCCAAGAGCAAACTCCGCCATTATTGTTGCTCTCAAGGTTTTACTCTCCTCTGTCGTTGTTTATTTGCTATTTTTGCTTGTGATGTGGTGTGTCGCTAGCAACCGATGATGGCTAATGTTCAGGGTTGTTGATGCACTGACCACGTACCTATCTATATATATTAGCAAAATAAAGCACTATTAAACCAAGACTTGGAAGATGAGGTCTTTGAAATGAAATGAATTTACCCAGTATGACGTGATCTTTTGCTAACCCATCGCTCACGTTGGTGTGACGTTACTCTGCCTGGACACTAGACACCAATAATTGAATTTTTTTTTTTCCTTCCATAAAAGTAGTATGTTAATAAATTTCAGGGTCATTACCAATAAACGAATGTGCCCACTTGATTTCAAAGAACCTGCTGTCCTCAATTTTTTTAAAAGGACCAACCTAGCTATAAGTATATCATGTTCAAATGAGGTTTCTTGATTGATAACATCAATTCATCAAACAACTGGAAATATTTTTTCACAAGCTGCTAGTAATTTTGTAAGAACAGAGGGTACCAACTAGTTTTCTAGAGGTGCTTCCGACAAACATGTCGTCCTGAAGAAACCAAAAGGAAGACGATCTAATATGGACTCCGGCACTACCTCCAAAGACTTGATCGCACGTCCTATATATGTGAACGCATTGCACGCGCGGCATCTTTGCGAGTTCCCAATCTTGTCCAGCTCTCGTCTGAGCCCACGCCGTCTGGGGCACCTTTGGCTGAGCCCTCGCCTGCACCACGGCCACGCCCTTCGACGTTCGCTAGAGAAAGAAGAGAGAGAGGGGGGATGAAGCAGGCAGTTGTGGAAAAGGAGAAGTCTGACTGTCTGAGTAGTGAAACTATAAGTGCTTGTATATATATGTGTCTAATGTATTGGACCATATGAGCTAGCTTCAAGCCTATTCATTGAGACATGCTTTCTAACATGTCCGCCTCTGAAAATATAGACGGACGCCTTAAGACTCGTCTCTATTAATTTATTTTTAGAGACGGTAGTGTCTCCGTAAATAGAACGACCATTTGTAAATATAGCAAAGTATTTAAGAAAACAGGGAGATTTTTTGTCCGTCTCTATTAATAATAAAACAAGTAGTCCTCTAAATTCGTTTTTGCACTAGTTTTCCAAAGGTTATTCCGACAAACATGTGAAGTGGTTTGATGAAACCAAAAGAAAGACGAATTACAGAGTGTGTGAGATGCCGAAGGAGAAAACAAAACAAAACAAATAAATAAATAAAACTTGAGCCCGCAAAAGGATGTCCATTGGGACATCAGCTCGAAGCCTCTAAGACAATGCCGTCATTGTCAGCCTGTTCGCTTGGTCGTATTTGGCTTATAAGCCATGGCTTATCAGTCACAAATAGTATTTTTCTCTCACACCAAACCAGCCAACAGTACTTTCAGCCATGGTTTATAAGTCAAACCAGCCCAAATGAACAGGACGATGATCCTTGCATTTTCCTGGCACAGATTCTAATGTTGATCATCCATATCCATATGCATACGCCGGCTGTTGCAAAATCAGGAACGAAATTAAACCAACCAAACGATCATCCGAGCGGTAGGAAGGTCCAGCTATTCCTAAAAAATAGAACACTTTACCAGTGGGCATGGGCAGGCAAGAAAAACCAGGAGTTGCGACGCTGTTTTGTGCAAAACCAGAGCGTGTAAAGATGCATGTTGCTATATTTATTATAGTACTACTAGTACTGAGCGTGGAATTGGAAAAAACAATATGATGGAGCTTTTGGCCCCTATCTGTCTCAACTTTGATTTTCTGGCAAAAGCTATGTACGTTGGGAATAAGGGCCATCCGGCCATCTCCATCTGCTACACAGCATACATATTTGTCTGCAGCTAATTTGACTGACTCAAGTGGCACACAGCCCTTGTTCCAGTGTGCCTGCCATTTTTTGTTGCCTGCAAAAGAGGTAGACAGATTGGCCGTGTATGTGTACTACTACTGTTTCCTGCTTGCAACGTAATGTAAGATGCTGCAAGCTTGTTGCTGTTACAGATGTTGTGCAGGGATCTTCCGATCCCTGGCATGCTATGTGGTTGTATAAGGAAAGTAGATTTTGTTGAACTCTCATGTTCAAAGTTATTAATTTCTAATGGGAAACTAGTTTGTGAACGAACATGCCAATGCTGTGTGCTTTGACAAGTTGTGCCGTGTCCTGTAAGATCATTTTGGTATTGAACACTGCAGAATAGGTTTTGGTCATTCGTAGCAACCTTTGGTGCCGAGGGCATTAACCTCATGCCCTGGGTGTGCTATTGTTGGGTTTGAGGCAAATCAAACATTTTGGATGCTGATCCTTGGATGAAGTGCTAGTTTTACTTCTGTGATTGATCAGTACGGAGTTGATCTGCAACTGTCGCTTTGTCCTGCTGCTACTTTGAGCGTTTAATCAGAGTAGTAGCAGTGAATGCAAGCCGTGAGCACGTTGATTTCTGAAGAAAGTTTCTGTCGATGCTCTCTGAACTGTGGAATGTCCATATAGGACCTGCTGATTATATCGCCAGCAGGCTTATTTAGTTTACTGACTCCAATCTCAATCCGCTCCAATACATGCGGATTCAGATAGATAAAAGTACAGCCAAACAAGCCCTGAGGACCTCAACCCACGTGAATATGGTAGAAAATTAACTAGTGCTCACCTCTATCCACTCTAACGTGTATGGGTTGAATTAGATTCGAATGCATCTAAATCAGCCCTAAAAGGAAGATGTTATTAAATTTCAAAAGCATTACAAAATGTGCCATCTTGATTCAATGAACCTAGCTTTCCTTTTTTATATTTCTCACTTGGAATTTCCTCTTATAACATCAATTCATCAAACCGCACCAAATGCCTTTTGACAAGCTGCTAGTAATTTTATAATAGCGGAAGGTACCAACTAATCGAAGGTTCCCCCGACAAATATGTGAAGCATCACGACTAGAAGAAAACTACGGTTTTAAATAGCCCGCCATGGCTTGGCTTAACTTTTCATAGGATTTGCTGCTACATTATTGCCAATTGTCACTAGCACAAACAAAATTCATCATAAGTGCTTCACATGAGTTTGCACACAACCTGCACAACAGCAAGAACGCCGCGTAATCGATCACATCCCATCTAGAGATCGCTAGGACCGAAGTAGAGCTCGTTCTCAGCCGGATAATCTCCCGAATCACTCCTGGGAAGACCCATTGGGAAGAGGCACGTGGAGGGTCTCCTAGGGCCAGTAAGGCCGCCTAGGATGCCGCTGAATCTCACCGGGAGACGCAACGAACAGCAGTAGATTTGGAAGAATAGGGTAAAGGGTAGTTTTGTTGCGTTTTTTTGACGATTGGATAGATGAAAACTTAATCGGTCATGATCCTCTCATATTTATAGAGGGTGTGGTCTTATCCCAGTAGGAAATAACTCTAGATCATAATCTTCAAGTTTCTCAAGTCGAAAAATACAAAAAACCGACTTTGGGAAGTTTTCTAGTCGGTCTCCAGACATGAGTCGGCTTAGCCGACTACTTTTGCGGGGCCTGGCGATGTCCTCAGCCGGCCAGAGAGGGGGATTGCCTTAGCCGACTACTTGGGGGTAGAAGTCGGCTAGGTCGAGTGGCCTAAGCCGACTAGCTCAACATTCAGCACCGGCACGAACCCCGCAGATGCGAACACGGTTCGCCACGGCAGCGGCGGCGGCTTGTCCATGGCCGACAAGCGGTGGCGCGACACCGCCGCTTGGGGAGGCCACCCCGCCCCGTCCGCCGCATGGTCTGGCCGGATCTCCGGCAAGCGAGCTCGCCCCGCCGCGTCTGCCACGCCGCGGCCTGCAACCAGCGCCGGTAGACGAGGCCGCCCCACTGCGAGCTGCCACCAACGCAGGCGGGCGAGGCTGCCTCCCCGCGCCGCTAGCTGGGCCAGCACTGGCCAGCGAGCCCGCCTCGCCGCCGCGTTCCCCCGCCGGGACCAAGCCCATGAAGCTGGGGGGGGGCTGGCCATTGGCCGAGCCCGCCCCGCCGCCGCGTTCCCCGCCGGACCCGCGCCTCGATCTGCGACCACGGAGCGAGCTCACCTGACTGAGGGGTGCCTCGAGTTGAAGGACCCGCCCCGTGAGTTCCTCCGCCCCATCCTCATCTCCTCCGGCCTCCACTGTCTAGGGTGGGGGGTTCAGAAGAGAAGAGCGACTTGGCGTCGCGGGGGAGAAGGGGAGATGGACGCGCACGAGACAAGAGGACCTGCGAGCGACCGGAATAAACAGGGGCATTTTGGTACTTCTAATGAAAAGTTGACATGGTCTTCGTACTCAACTAACGGATGGATGCCTGAAATGGACGCTAGTGCGATTTAGGAAAGGAATATTCAAGTCCGTGTCAGATAAGGAGGTTCAAAATTTTCTGTTCCAAAAACGGAAGAGTGGTTTGTTTCAGCGCCAAAAACAGAATTCTCTCTTATACATTTGGGGTTGCATACAAGTCCTGGTGCCTGATGCAGGAAAAAGTTATAATGTGCAACGGAGATTAAATTATTCTATAAAATATAACTAGACACCGTAACAGACTAACATTACACCGAAAATATCATTCCAAATGCAAAATAGTAGTGTCCCACATTTTTCAAGACTTGGGAATTATATTCCAATCCAAGTACTACAAGGTTAGCATCCTCACTTCCCAATGCTGTGGTGAAGAATGTCAAATCTTCATCTCAATTTGTAATCTTTTTACCAGATTTTAAAGGCCCTTTGGAATGCATCACAAGAATTGTATAGGAGTTTCACATGAATCGGTTTATTTTTCAAAAAAAAACATAGAAACGGGAAAAAGATCTCACGTTCTAAAGGGGCCTGAAAGAATGCTACCATTAAGACGTCTGGCCTCCGGCACTGCCGCATGCACCGCTCGCCTATAAAAAATAAAATCAACTCCCGCACGCCTCGCTCCGCTCCGCTTCTCTCCCACATGCGGCGCTCGACTGCCAGCTGCCTAGCCCTATCATATGCGGCGTGTGGCTACCCTCAACTGGTTTTGGCGCGCGGCTGCCTGCGAGTCGCAGGAGGCGCAGTCGCCAGCCCTGCCAGTTGTGGCGCGAGGCCCGCTGCCTCCCTGCCCTGTCGCGTGGCCACCGCTGAGCCGCTGCCTACGAGCACCACCGGGCAGCTATCTCTGGCGAACCCCACTTGCCAACGAGCCTCCATTCTCCCAAACAGCAAGGAGATGTTTGGGGTATGTTGCAAGCGTCTGTTTCAAATGTTTCAGTGGTATGTTGCATGTGTTTGGTACGGATGTTGCAAAAATAGATCGAAATATTGCACATGTTGCAATGATTGTGCATGTATGTTGAAAGCTCCCGTTCTCAATGTTTCATCTGTTTTTTCTGACGTATGTTGCAAGTGTGTTTATCTGGATGCTGCATACGTTTTCACACATATGATGCAAGTGTTTTATCTGGATGTTGCGTATGTTGACAATGGTTTCAAGTGTTTTTTGCAAATGTCTCAGATGCATGTTTCAAATGTTTCATTTATTTTCAGACGTATGTTGCAATTGTTGCATCTGGATGTTTTAAAACTAGATCGAGTGTTGCATCTCACTCCTCGCCTTTCTTCTGTCTCGCCTCGGTATCAGGCACAGGAAGGCGAAGGTAGTCCCCACTGACGTGATGCGGGCCCCACATGCTTGTAGGCGGGCGCAGTGGCAAGATGTGGGCGGGCAGGAGCATGACATAGTCCGGACGGGGGCTAGCGTCCGGACGCTAGCCACCCACGCCATTTATGCAAAGATTTCTTTTAAACTAGAAAAGCAATAGCCGAACTCTTTACTCCTACAAATTAATGAGGGTAATGCGGTATTTTGTTAAACTCCTTATTTTGTCTAAACATCACTTTGATTCCTTATATTTCAAGAAAGAGCGAGTATTTTGGTACAAATTTGGAACCCATAATTCATTAGATTTCAGGATGGAGGGAGCATAATAAAACACAATCTCTCGCTGAACCGACTTAATTACCTCACAATGTATTGCAGTAAGTAGTAACCCATAAGCAGGTCCCGACTTCTCAGCCACATTGTCTGTCTGTACATTGCCCAGAAAATTTTGGAGAACCTGAAAAACGCTACAACATAGAAGCAAAAACACTCGAGAGTTTCTCAACCCAATGGGTTGACTCGCATCTTGTACATGTACAATACAAGGTATAAAGAATGTTTATAAGCAGCAGCAGCATCCCACCAAACACATGTTCCCAGCCTAGGTACAAAATTAACACAAAGCAAACACACAAGCAAAGACCCGTCCTGTCCCTTCCCTTCCCTTCCCCTTCCAGTCCCCAGGTGTGGAGGAGCAGAGGCCGATGCAAAAAAAAAAAAATGTCTTGCCCCTGTACGTGTGTATATATCTGCAGTAAGGTGCACAAGTGCATGACCTCTTCTATGATACAATACCTGCCTCCTGTCAAAACGCGCTCCATGTGTCCGTCCCATGTTTTGTCGGGCTGCTGCTCGTGGTCTCTGTCGATTTAAACGGCCCAGTTCCAAAGGGGTCCTCGTCGTCGAATGAGTAGCCCGGCTGTTGTAGTCACTGCTCTTCATCGAATCAAACCTCGCAAACGGGTCACCTCTGTCATGGTCGCTGCTGCTGTTCATGGAATCGTACCTCATGAAGCTGTTGCCCCCACCCTGATCTGAAGTGCTGCGGAAGGAATCGAACCTCGCAAAGGTGTCATTGCCACCGTTGTCAGCATTGCTCGTGAAGGAATCGAATCTCGAGAAGCTGTCGCGCTGTCCAAAGGAATTGTTCTCGTGCATGCCAAATGAGCTGTATTGAGACATGGTGTCGAATGAATCATCTCCTGCTTCGCTGTACCTTGGCGTGAAGCTTGAGTTGTACATTGGGGTACTCGGGACTGAAGAATCAAAGAATCCCTTTTGCTCTTTGCCATACATGCTGCTGGCAGTAGGAGATTCTGCTCTGCTTGGCACAGAATCAAACAGTGATCTCTGCATTGGAGTGCTTGGAAAAGAGTCAAAGAATGGCTTCTGTGTCGGTGTGCTCGGAACAGAATCAAAAACCGATCTCTGCATTGGCGTACTCGGAACAGAATCAAATACTGATCTCTGAACCGGTGTACCAGGAATGGAATCAAAGAGTGACTTCTGCATTGGCGTGCTTGGGACAGAATAATCAAAGCTTGAGTTCTGCATCGGCGTGCTAGGGACAGAGTAATCAAAGACGGATTTCTGAACTGGTGTGCCTGGGATGGAATCAAAGACGGATTTCTGAACTGGCGTGCCTGGGATGGAATCAAAGAAAGGTTTCTCCATTGGAGTACCAGGAACAGAATCAAAGAACGGCTTCTGTTCCTTGACAAATGAACTACCAGATGAGGAACCTCCGGTTCTTATCGGGGGAAGACCTTGTGGCCCAAAGAAGAGATCTGAATCACCATTCTCACCATCCTGAGAAACAAATCACAGAGGTAAGTGCTAGATAGTAGAGTATGAATACAACATAACAGTATGACACAACGCAAGAAAGAATGAACAGAGTCCAACCTTATGACCAAAGTTCCATAGAGAGTCATTATCCATGGCATGATCAAAAGATGGGCCCCATGAGTGTCCATCATGGGTTTTATCTCCATGAGTAGGGGAATCCATTGCTCCACGGTTGCTACAAAATTCACCAGTGCAATTAGGAAGATAGCTTAATAAAAGCAAAATACTAATAAATACTGTCAAACTGAGAGGGGTCAATAATTCGACACAATAGGTGTCCTTCAAGCTTCCCTTCCAACAAAAAAAGTTATGCTATATTTCCAGCATGCAAGAAGCATGTTTCACATAAAACGTTCAGGAACCAAATGTCCTATACAATAGAGACTAACAATATATTGCGCTGTCAGAAGCTTGGCATATAGGAGAAGCCAATGGCCTATATAATTTAAGCTACATGCAAGGTCATGCCTCGACGTGTAATATTTTGTCACCAAAAGAATTGACAAAGAAGATTAGCTGCAAGAGGTTACGGTTGAATTGAAACTAAATATTATTCACAAACAATGTTTCTTTTCTCTAGCAAGACACGTGTATCTATCTATCATATAAAAGAAAAGCAGAATCTATACCTGATACTCTCAGTGGCACGTGGTGAGACGTCATTTGTTCCAGATTGCTTTTTATCACGTTCATCAGAACCATCCTCTTTATTCTTGACAGGACTAACTGGAGGGCTTTTTGCTGACTCTGGTTTGATATTCGATGGTGTTGTTTCAGGTTCCACTGCCTGCTCCGCAGAGCAGCAGCAGATTTGTCACCCTTGTTGTCTTCTTTTTCTGTTGATGCCCCATTTATAGATGCTTTAACATCTTCAGTAGGCTGACTCTTTGGTGCAATGGGAGGCTCCACTTCAACTGTTAGTTCTTTTATTAAAGAGAATCCTGGATAAATGCAAGCGAGCAGCATATATAGTTTAATATGTAAATGGTCAACATAAACACGCATTGAATAATGAACATGGTGGTAGAATCAAGATTGAAGTTAGCATACCTTCATCTCCAAATCTATCCCATTCTTCATCCCATGCATAAGCTGTCTCTTGAATTCCAGGTTGCCAACCTAAAAACGAAAAATAGAGGCAAAGAGCAGGATCTCATTAAGCAACTGGGAATTGGGATAGATGAAGCCCTGAAACAAATTAGATGTTGCAATGAACAGTGCATGGACTATCTGATACAAAGAAAATTAGCAAGAGCTAGTTAAGATTGTTTTCATGAACATAGATATTATGATGCAAGTAAACATAATTTAAGATTGATTTTAGTATTTCATTAGCTCATAGCTGACGGACAGTGAATCAGTGTACAGTATCCATTTAAACAAGAAACGCAACCAAAACAAGCAAATGTTGGATAAAAGCTAAGAAACAAAGAGGGTAGTAACAAGTACCAAAAGGAAGCTCCACTAAAGTAGTTGGCTTAGCTCTCAACCCATATCTCTTGCATTGCTCATTCAAAGATTTCACAAGCTCCTCAAGATCTGACTGTATCTTATTAGCCCGCTCCTATAAACAGAGGGCAAAGGAGATCAGACAATAGATGTAAAGCATGATGCATTGAAACATATTGGATGAACAAAAAAATACAAACCTGAAGCTTCTCATCACTTTCATCCCCTTTTTGCAGCTTAACTATGGCGTTATAAATTTCCAACTTCTTCTCCTGCAAACATACAAAATAATAATAATAATATGCTCACAGCCAGATCTCGAGGATGAAGTTGACAGCATTCTAATAGAATCACAAATATACCTGGATCTCACGGAAAGTAGCCTCATCCATTGTTAGCTTTGATGCCACATCTCCAACCTTCTTGCATCTCTCATCATATTTTGCAGAAAGGGATTGGACCTGAATATAGAATTGATAGCTGTGAGATTCATATAAAACAGCATTAGAACAAAGAGTGGCCACTCTTACATGCCATCACACAAGGGACTTCATAGGACATTAGTCAAATTGTAACACAAATTATAATGCCCAAAAGTCTTCTTCTAGCTTCTACTAAAGTAATATATGATATGATTCCACTAAAGATGGTCTCATGAGATCTAAAGACTTGAACTTATTCCAGGAGCATGTAACAACAGGAAGCTTGTACAAACAAAGTAAAAATGGTATGAGATACTAGAGATTATTTTCATCAATCTTTTCTGCTTCTGCCAGCACTTCAGAAACCACCAGGATCTTCTACAAACGATAATTACTCAAAAAAGGTAGGAAATAGAATCAGAGAGCTCAACTAATCAAAGGTTACAGAAGGAAAATTACCTCACGTTTATCAGCAGACATACTTTCTGAGACTTCATTAAACCTATTCTCACACCTACTTTTGTAGAGAATCTAGGACAATATAACGAAAATAAGTCAGGCATGAATACATTAAATTAGGACACAAATATAGCTCATTAGCTCATGTTAAACTATGCACTATAGCCCAGCACTTTATATATATGTTAAATCATCTTTGTATATGCCTCTCGTTGGGTTTCATCTGTAGACTCCAACTAAATCGGCGCAATTTTTTTTTTTTTGGGGGGGGGGGGGGGGGGTTGCATATGTAAGTTAGTACAAAATGGTTAGGCAGCTAGGGCTGGGTAACAAATGAAACATGACAGCAGAGGTTGAATGGAAATGCTATAAAGGAAACTGAAACTAGCACAGTAAAGACTGAATCAAATACATGTTTGCATTTATAGTAAGACATGTTGCCAGAGAATACTTACAAGCTCCTGCATCTTCGTGCGATAAAACTCAGTCTTCTCTCTAGAATCAAGGATCTCCTTCTCCAACTCTTGGACCTTCATAGAAGATTCAGAATATCATGTTATAATAACATATGAGTAAAATTGTATGAAGTCGCTCACAACCTTGAGTTCCGCTCATCAACACAATCTATAGAGATCAAACACCGCTACCATTTCAATTTGACATTTGAAATATGGATTGGAATATGTAAACAATGTTCTGAACATTAGTTTGTGTACTAAAGAATTTTATCGTGTTCTAGTTTTCGCATTTTTAAACATTTTATGCAAATGGGAAATTCAAGAAATACAATCGTGTGACACATGAGCATTTTGAAAGATTTGCTGCCATACTGGTACAACAAAAATGATAGCTTCTTATGTATTAGTTTAGCCATATATTTTTTGTCAACTATGAATAGAAACAACACTAGACCAGTTGAGCAAAATTGCTTCAAATATATTTGGACCATTTACAACTATATGCCCGAACTTTGATCTCAAGCTGCATGTTTGGGGCAAAATGGAGTTAGGTCAAAGTGAAGACAGTAATCAAATGTCCAATATATGTACTATTTCCGTCTGCTCTACGAATCTTAAGACATTAAGGCTCTTGAAAGTTGAAACAATACAAGAGAGGAATATACTTTCTTATCAGCGTCTGAAGCTTCCTTAAACTTTGCATCCAGATTATCTTGTTCCTCCTTGCTCAGCTGGCCAACTAGATGTTCCTCCAAGACAGGAACCTTTGGCTTTTGTTGCTCTGCCTTAACAGTATCATCAGCATCTAAAGGAACAGGCCTTCGAGATGGTGGCTTCATTGATGAGGGAAGCATCCCATGATGTGGTCCTTGCATTGTTCTACTTGCGTATCCTTCAACAAGTGTTCAGTAAAAACAACATCATTGACAAGTTACTTCCTTAGAAGTCAGTAATAAAAAAATAACAGAGAAGTTTCTTTTGGATGAATACCTGCACTTGCTTGAGGAGCAGGGGCACTAAGATTTTCGGCAAACTGGCCAGTAGAGGGTAGTGCGGTGCCCTCAGCCCAAATAGCATCCGTTACTGTGTCAGGAAGAGGACGATGCTCTCGGTGTCTCTCCATTAAGTACACAGCAATACAAAATTCCTTGAAAGATAGCATCCCATCCTTATCCTGGTCGGACAAATCCCACACCTTCCTTAAGATATCTGTAGGTGGAGAGGCAGATTTTTTTTAGGAACTTTTGAAGCAAGAGATGAGAAGAATAGGAACTCGATTTCAGAGGAAATTTGAAACAGAAATAATTCATGTACAGGAACAAGATAGTAAATACGTAACACTTCAGGCAACTTTGTCATTGATAAGACAAGAAGTTGTAAATTGAAATAAGGAATATCATAGCATTGTGGTAATGCTCTGAGACACTTGGTTCCCAAAAATATAATTCCCAGCAAATATAAAACATGGACCCAACAATATGAGAAACAATATGTCAACTCAATGTGATGCTAGGAAAGAGAAAAATAACTGAGCAACAATGTATACATGTATTGACACAAGTAGTAACATGCAACCAGTTCGAAATGAATTTGGCATCCACAAAAACTAAGGATGCGTCTAATAAATCATCTAAAATACACGTTTCGCAGCAAAAGAACAATGGTATGGGGGAAACTACAAACAATAAACGACCATCTAAAACTAGCAATTCTTATTTCACAAGTGTATTGATGTGTCTGCAGGTTAAACAATACTTTAATTACTGATACGTAATTTGTAGAATCATTAATTTGTAGAATCATCAACAGGACAAAAAATATAGCGCGCAAGGGCTATGAATTATGGTATCTAGAAAAGGAAGAGTAAATATAAAGAGACTTGATGTACCTCTTGGCAGCCTCCAACTTAAAAATAGATTCCTTGCCTCTTCACCAGTGATTTTCCCATCACGATCCCTATCTACCTTGATAAATACAATCATATATTTTCTGACATCTACTTGAGTGATTTTCGGCCATGGGGCCTGAGATTGGCTTGGGTTTGAAGGAATTTGTCCACTGGGAATATTTGAACTCACTGGTCCTGGAGCACTTGGTGTAGCATTAAATTGTTGTTGCCTCGGAGCCGGCTGACTGTGTGGCAACTGGCTAGTATGAGAAGAAAGGGAGGATATACCCTGCACAGGACCAGCCTGCATTGGCTTAGGAGGGTGATGATGTCCAGCAGATGAGGCAGGAGGTGTCGAGCTTGGCAGATTATTTGGAACATTGGGGGGCAAAGGTGAACCCTGTTTCGGTTGTGAAGTTGCAGAGAAAGGGTCAGCACCAAAAGTTGAGTTCGATGACAATCCATTACCCAAGGGCACCAACGCCTTGGAGTCATTAACTGATGGTTGGGAAGACATCAGGTTCAAATTTGTCGAATTTGCATTGACAGGTGTTGTACCACCTGGCGTGTGAGAATTGTAGCCTGGTACAGGAGTTGAATTCTGCGCTGAGATCCCTGCACTGCTAAGGTTGGCCTGCGGAGAAATACCTCTGGTTGGAGCTTGTGAAGTTGCACCCAACGGACTTGCACTTTTCTTACCACTGAACCAATCAGTTGCTAGACTTGATGTGGTTGAACTAGTATGGTTTAGCCCAGTGGGACCACTTCCCATGGGTGGCCTTGAAGCAACTCCCTGACCATGAGCAGGGAGCACAGTGTTTGCATTTGGAGGTTGTGGTGGCCTGACTTGTGGATTTGGCGATGCACCAGGAAGCCCTTGTGTTCCTCTTATGGCAGGATTATTCTGTTGAACAGGACCTGATGCAGGACTCTGCTGAACAGGACGTGGTGCTTGAGTGGCATTCGGGAGGCTAGCTACACTATTTGTCTGAGGAGCAGCTGTAGAAACATTTATCCGAGGAGCAGGGATTTTCGCAGCAGCTGGTCCAAATAATGCTGATTTAACAATATCAGGTGTCAATTCTCGGCCGCTCTGAGCTACTGTGACGAGTTTGAGTGAATTGAAGAAGTCTTCGCGCCCAAGAAAACCAGACCGGTTTCTATCAGCATAAGTCCAAATCTGAACAAGAGAAGAGAAAAATACAAAGCTATGAGTGCAATTAAATAGAATTGAAGTCTGCAGTTCAATAGTGTTTGAATTACTAATAGTAATAACAGCATTCCAATAGGTTGCATTCTGCAAAAAATAAATCGTGATTGATTGCAGAGTAGATTTGGATAGCAGAAGTGAAATGTGCAGTTCTGCTCTGCTGAGTGCTGAGGTCCAAAGAACGGGCTGGTGACCATTTCCTCCAACTAACACACGAAATGTGCTAAATATTTAATGTAAATGAGGGGAAAGGTCCACAGGTTTTGGAACAGCGATTCACTAAAGTAATCTTGTAGTCCGCTCAGATTGGATCCCAGGAGCATATTAGGCCCATGCCAGTCAAATGGAAAGTAGGTGGTGGAAAGGACTAGAACACAGCGACATCCACCCATAAACCACAATGAGCAGCGCAGGCTCCAAATCTCGGCTGCCGTAGCCGACGGGAGCTCGTAATTCCGGCCGAGCAACTAGCCTGCACCGACCAGGCACCCCGCGGTTCGAACCACACGGGGTGGCTGGGCTGCGCAGATCGCCGGGGCAGGAGCCGCGCGCGCTGGGGAGGGGAGGGGAGGGGGGGAGAAGGGAGATCTGAGTGTCACCTGTGCGAGGACGGGCTGGGGCAGGCCGGAGCCCTTGAAGAAGGCGACGGCCTCCTGGCCGCTGATCCGGCCGTCGCGGTCCAGATCCGCGGCGCGGAAGTAGGCGTCGAAGGCCGCCTCCATCGCCCCCCGGGCGGAGGGCGGGGGCGGGCGGGCGAGAGGCACCGGCCCGGCGAGATCGGGGGCGGGGGAGTGTGTGCTGGTGCTGATGCTGCGCGCGGGTGGGTCGGCGTGCGGTGCGGTGCCTCCGACTCCGATGGTTTGTCTTGTGCCCGTCCGGAGATGTGTTGGCCTTCGCTGGAAACCCCTCTCCCTCAGGGGCCTTTCTGTAAAACTACCCGCACTAGTTAGCAGTGATGATGATGATGATCCGGGGGGTTAGGATTTAACGACAGAGGTAAGTGTAGAAAGGTTACTCTTGGGGGTGGTTGGGGACAATTGAACTGCAGTAGTAGTGGTGCAGGTGGGGAGGAGGGAGGGAGAGCTCCACCTAATCACCACACACAAATTTACAACGGTTATTAAGCTACCATTGCATGTAGAGTAATTTGAATTCCACAAAGAACCATCTGCCTATTCGGTTGGCTGGCTCGTATCGTTGCTGGTTCGTTTATGTGAGAGAGAAGTACTGCTGGCTGGTTCATGTGAATAGTACCCATGTGAGGTGGTTGACTGGCCAGCCCCCGCCGAACGGGCCGCAAGTATTTCCTGGCGACAAAAGATAGCATGGGATGAGGTGACAAACACCATCCATGTGGTTTTCAGGACACACTTTGGGCCTGTTCGGCAGGACTGAAAAATACTGTTCCGGCTGATTGTTGTGAGAAAAAAATACTGTTCTGGCAGGATGTGAACAGTGATTTCGTGACTCAGGAAACCAGCCAGCCCGCTGGCATCCAGCCAGCCGAACGGGCTCTTTGGTGGCATTCTCTGAATAGCATACATTTATGACGATTTTTTGGTTCAGTTTATATACTCGTTTTCATCTTAATTACTCTATTATTTTTCAAAGCCTATATATCTTCCACGGTAGCCAATAGAGCTCACAAGTGCCACCACACCACCTTACCATGTGTTGCATGAATTCCCGTGTGACCAACTGTACAGCAGAGTTGTTGTTTGCTGCAGGCCACGTGATATATATGACCCCGTTGGGCTGTCCTTGAAATCAGCTTGTTCGGCTTCTTTTTTTTATTCAGAACAGTGTTTTTTCTCTCACATCATTTCATCCAAAACAGTGTTTTCATCCAATTTCATCCGGAATTCCTCCAGCCAAATGGTATATATATATATATATATATATATATATATATATATATATATATATATATATATATATATAATATATATATATTCTATCCTGAAGCTGGCTATAAAATAACTTATTCTGTAGCCACTTTGAGTTACGATAATTACTATGTTAATTTACGATATTATAGTAACTCCTTACTAAGTAGTTTACTATAACGTTATGGTAAATATCTACATGTGTTATAGTAACCCAACTATCGTAAATATGTATTGACATTATCGTAAATTAGTATATAAAATTATCGTAAATAAAGGTGGCTACAGAATAACTTATTTTGTAGCCGGCTACTGAATAGCCTCTCCCTATATATATATATATATATATATATATATATATATATATATATATATATATATATATATATATATATATATATATATATATATACACACACACACACACACGTAACATTATTATTTATATTATTATAGCAGCAAAGCCTGGAGCACAAAAGGAACGGCCGTGCAATGCAGTGTGGGTGTTTTGTATAGAGGCAGCCGCAGGACGAAGATGTGCACGCAACAACCACCATTTCGCAAGTCGTTCGTCGAAAAGAAAAAGAAAAGAAAAGCAGATATGAACATGTCGCGGTGTACCTACGTATACGTACGTACGAGTAGTAGGTACGTACCGATCCAAGGCGTTTGTCCACAAGAACAGCACACGATTGTGACGTTCTCTTCTCTCTTTTTTTTTTTGGTCATACTATACGATGATGCATCTCGCGTTTCAATGTAGACATGTAGTAGTACATCGTCGTCGGACACGAGTACATGTTAGAAAGTAGACAACTGGGCAACTTACAACCCAAGAACATTTGTCAACCCATCCATGAAGAACGTCACTAGCTTGCATTGGCTTAAACACATCCAGTAGTGTTTTTTTTATTACCTTGATATGACGAAGCAAGTAGCTAGTGGTTGGTTCAATTCATGTGACAATCCTAGAACGTACGTACTAAATTTATGTTTTTTCTTTAATTTGATATATATAAAAGTTAGTGCAATATAGGTCGGTCATATATTATGCTCCAGCATCCCACGTCTTATCGCTGCTCGACTCCACTTCACTGGCTTGTGCTTGTTCATGGGTAGTACTCAGACTAATGCAGCTAGCTTGTTTAGAAAATTAAAAAGTTCATTCCAAAATATATGTTGTTTTAGTGTCGTTCTAAGTTAGAATTATATAAGTTCGATCAGATTTATGGAGCTATAAATAAAAAAATATAAACACATACAATACCAAACTAATTCGCTACAAAGACTTATTTCATGGTTGATTTAATGAAACTCGTTTAAAATATGTGATCATGAACCAAGGAGATTTGGATTTGGATCGGAGCACCGACAGACATACAGCTCTTTCTGCATTTCTTTTCTTTTATTTTCTTTCTTTCTTTTCTTTTCTGTAGAGGAGGCAAGGCAACCAATTAGAAGGGACGGAGGGGGTGTTTTTGGTGCAGCATTACATCACCCGCCTGAATGGACCTTGTTTGTGTGGACAGAGAAAAAAATAATGCCAAGCACTACCTAATAATAATATAAGCTGCCAGCCTGGCATGAAATTTCATCACCTCTCACCCATAGATACCAACAACAACAATTTACAAAGGCAGTGCAAGCAAAATGGTTAGAGTGACTGACTAAACCACCAGAACCAGATGGGATCTGGAATTCTGAAATGAATCAGCTGAGCACTCACCTCACCTCAATCATAATGCCACTTGCTGCTTTGCTTTGCTGCAGGATGATCAGAGTAGCACGAGCAAGGCCTCCTCTGCCTTCCTTTCAAACCCAACAACCTACGACTACGAGCGGCTCAACTCAACCGGCCACGCCTGAGAGCGGTGGCAGCAACTGCTGCCATGGCTGAAACTCGGATTCGACAAGCCGGCCAGTCACTCACTCACTCACTCACTCACTCACTCACTCAGCCTAACAGAAGCATAGAACCCAGCCACTGGCAGTTCATGCTCTAGCTGTAAGCGAACCCAGCCACAGCCAGCAATCCAATCAATCCAATAGCCTAATACTTGGTCAAACATAAGATAATTTGCCATTTTGTGGACAACACTAGAATGCCATTTTTTTAGGAGTATGCATCATCTGTGCAACGTCTGCTCCTATGCCTGTCCACTTGATGCACTATTGCACAACCAGCTGAGAAAAATCTAGCTGCACCAGTGGCCACCACCACTACTCCACTTGCCATACCAGCAACAGTACCCATGATGCTCCATAATTTCCTGTCACCACCACCACCCAGGATATCACAAGCCAATGATGCCCAGGTGCATCCACATGTATTATGTATACGTACTATAGCACACTCATCAGAGTATACTGGTACTAGCTACTGCAACATTCTCTAACGCTGCTACAACGCAAAGCATGATGTCTTCTTCAGCAGTAATCTTGTGCTGGCAGCAACATAGACAGTAATGGAAGGTTATGCTTGGTGTCCACCGAGATCAAAACACTTGACCACTTCTCATGCTACCCATAAATGTCATCTCGCGGGGTCATACAAACATGCAGGCACCCATGTGAAAAGGAATAGAATTTTGACATCTTGCAATGCCAATGGCCTTCCATGCTCAACCACCCATGCATGGTGAGTTCTCATATTAAAAAGGATCTGGAAAGTAACACCATACAAAGTATCTGGATGTTTGCCCATCACAGGGCGTAAATTTGGTGAACTAATGGCCAAAACTAGAAAAGTGGTCAATAGTACAACTACCTTTACATGGAATTATCATTAGACAAAAGAGGGCAAGAGTTTAACCAAATCGGAAGCATGCTAACATCATATGTTGGAATTAGGATCTACTCAGAAGCAGCGAAAACAGAGGCTCACACATCAGTCATGTTCGGTCTTATTAATTACATTCCTTATATAACAATTTCTTCTAGCTCAGACATAAAAGAGCAATTACCTCCAATAGTAGTTACAAGCAAATAGGGCTTCTTACCTGTTGTCATAATCCCCTCACTATTTAACACAGATTTGCACCATGATAGCGTAAAGGACATCATTTACTCCAAGGCATATGTTGGAATTAGGATCTACTCAGAAGCAGCGAAAACAGAGGCTCACACATCAGTCATGTTCGGTCTTATTAGTTACATTCCTTATATAACAATTTCTTCTAGCTCAGACATAAAAGAGCAATTACCTCCAATAGTAGTTACAAGCAAATAGGGCTTCTTACCTGTTTTCATAATCCCCTCACTATTTAACACAGATTTGCATCATGATAGCGTAAAGGACATCATTTACTCCAAGGCAAGAAACACAGGTAAAAATTAGTATCTCAGAGCATTGGTTTACACGGTGCCATTTATTAATACGATGTATGCATAACAGGTGCATCTACATGATTATGCCACACTCCCTATCACTAGTGACATCAAATGGAAGCACGGATGGAAACAATACAGTAGAAATACCCAATAATCTATATATCATAAAACAAGCACATTTGTATAAAAATCAAAGCAAAGGTGAGATCTACCAAGAGAGATTTACCTCCTCTCCCTCCCTCGTCTGAATAGCCACTTCAACATACAAAAATCTCACAACAAGCATAGCTAAGACAAGCATCTGCCGAACTATACGCTATGGTGCCTCGCTAATCAGCTTTCACCGAAGCAGAGGTTTCAGCCGCCGCAGGAGGCGGCGGGCAAACCTTGTGCAACACCTTGCTGTCGGAAGAACAGTGAGATGTCTTTAGCTTCTTGAACTTCCATACGGATGTTATCTTCATCGGTGTCACGCCGTCACCTGGGACCTTTGTATCTGCAGGGCGGGCAAGCTTTTCTGCTCCATTCCCATTTGGCTTTGATCTTCCTTTTCCATTTGAGTTTGACTTTGATTCATCAAGCGCAATAGAATGTACAAAGGGTTCTGTTTCTCTGGGCTGTTCTGATTCTTCTGTTTCTTCTGTTTCTTTACTACCACTATTTTGATTCAGAAGCAGCTCCTTTCTCTTGATCTTTACTTTCTGACCGGCACTTAAGTTTCCAACCCAAACTCCATTCTCAGCAATGTCGCCGCTACTCTTTGCGCGTGTCTGGATGAGTTTTCACCGTCAACAACAGGACCCTCATGATTGAGCAATGGAACAGTTCTCTCACTAGATTTCCCCTCAGAGCATCCATTAGCCAACCCACTGCCAGCCTCGATTGGCACATGAATTGAAGAACCATTACAAGCATCAGCGCCACCCTCGCCGTTACCTCCACCAGGGGCAACAACTCCATCTTTGGCATCACCAGCAGTGATGGTGCGAGGCCTCTTGGGCGGTCCAGTGTGAGAGATCCTCGGCGAGCTATTCATGACACGGTGTAAATTGCGCGCGACCTCTTCATCCGACTGCTTGCGCCTCCTAGGCTTGGGAGCCTCCCCTGGCCCTAGGGTTCCATTGGGCCTGTACAGCATCTTGACCTGCACATGCTTCTTCCTGGACTTGACCTTGAACTGGAGGCCGCCGTTCCTGGACGCGCCGGCTCCCCTGGAAGAGAAGGAATCGAGGAACTCCATGGCAGCCCGCGCGGCGGCCCTAGCCTTGGCGGCGACGGCGGCCTTCTCCGCGGCCACGGCGCGCGCGGCCACGGCGGCGTCCGCGGCGGCCTGCGCGGCCGCCCTGGCCGCCTCGATCATCTCCTCGGGCGAGGACGCCGACGCGTTGGCGGCGAGCGCCATCTCGCGGAGTCGGGCGGCGAGATCGCCCGCGGAGGCGGGCGGGGACGGGAGCGGCTCGGCGGCGGCGTCGCCGGCGGTGGCCACCGCCGTCCTGAGCCCGGCGAGCAGCCGCTTCCGCGGCGGCAGGTGGGTGTTCAGATCCGACGGCGGCGGCTCCATTTCTGCTCCAGATCGCGGGGCTCAGATCATCTCGCGGAGCCGGGGGGCCGGGGCGGGGCGCCGCGAGATCGAGCGCGACCAGCGGCTGGATCAGCTAAATCCGTGCGTCCATCCCCGAACCGGCTGGCAAGAGAGGCGAGGTCCTAGCACGGGCACGCGGATAAAAATGGCTCCTTTAGCATCGGGGACATGGAAATCTGCGTCTGAATTCCGCGCGGAGGCGGAGCAGAAGTGAGGGGGAAGAGAAACCCTACCTTGGAGGCGCGTGCTGGGCAGAGATCGGTGCGGAATTGGGCTGGATTTATGTGGTGAGAACAAGAGGAGGCCGGCGTGGACAGCTCCTGTGTCTGTGAAGAAGAGGAGGAAGAAGAGGCGAGGAGGGGATCCCAAAAACCCAGAGACGGACAGACAGGACACAGGGGAAGGAACAGATCAGGCTTCAGCTTCACAGGTCACAGCCACAGTTTTATACTTACCACTCCTATATATCTTATGTAACCGGCTAATCCTAAGATTATATATATATCTACAAAACAACCTATGGGATCACGGTGTATTTGCAATAAAATCTACGCATATGATTGTCAGGTTCTCAAACCAAATGTTGTGCAACCCTTCGTGTGGTAATCATCAAAGCTTGATAAAAATGTTATCCCAAACATCAAAGGAGAATATATATAAGGAAAAGATCCACTTTTTTGTCACTCGGTTCCCAGCAATTTAACACACATAATGTTGTTTTATTTGTGCCACTCATATTTTGATGTTTTAATTATGATAGTTGGGGTGGTACTATGGCTATATGGCTATTTATTGTCCTGTTCGTTTGGCTGATAAGTCATGGCTGAAAATAATGTTGATTAATTTGTTGTGAGAGAAAAATATTATTCGTTGGCTGAAAAAGTACGGCTTATAAGCCAAGCGAACATGGCGTATATTTATACTCACAAATATATTATTTGTCATATGGCTACTTATGCTCGTGAATATTTTTATTTATCGTATGGCTACTTATGCTCAAATCGCTTCTTAGAGAGAATACCGCTATGTAGTAATGTAGAATTTGTAAGGAACTCTTGATAGAGCTACCACCTGTAGGCTATATGTATCTGAGTCACATGATCTTAAGCTCTACATAGTTACAGAGCCTCAAACCAGGGTTGTTTTTCAGAGGCATAACAATATATATCCCTTCTAGCTTATGGCGAGGTCATACTTATTGTTTCTCAGCATTTCATGTAAGCATGAATGTGCTTGCTACTATGTGTTGTGCAACCGAACAATTATTTCTTCCCCATACAGTGGCACGCAGAGAAATTTCTCATTGGGGAATGGCTCTCCATCCACAACCCTCGTGGGGAGCTCTACCCCTATATATGTCGGAAGAATTAGTACTGCTTTGAGATCCTAGCCCCCCGCATCAGAGCATGAGTGTATCAGATAAGATGATATAGATGACACAAAGTTTTACTTAAAAAGCATGCAATAATGGTGTTAGTTTACGATCATTTGCTTTCGCGCTCCGTGTAACCAAGAAACCAAACTGTCGGATTAAAATTAATCAAAAAAGTCTATTACACTTCCATGAAATATCTTCGTAATCCTATTTTTCTCCTCCAACTTGAAAACCAGACACTTACTTCTCTAAACTCTAAAAAGTATTTAAATTATATCTCCGCCTTGTTTTGAAGGCGATTTTGTCCTTTTATTAGTTTTTTAAAAAAACCTGATAAGGATTTTTAACCATAGAAATTGTCCATGAACTTCTAAAATTTCCGAGAAAAAATATAGATATATATTGGGATACAAAAAATCCAAATAAAATATTTAGACCATATGGAATATATTTCTAAACACTTGAAAATAGATTTAATTACAGAAAAATAGAAACAAAATATCCAAAACATTCTAGTTGATGTCTAAAATCGTTTTGAAAACCTTTTGCAACAAAAGCAACGAAACTAGCAAAAATGCATAGCATGAATGCATTCAGCATTAAAGTAGTATTCATGCTAGTTAGCCTCATTCTTTCCCATGTAATTTTTTAAAACATGTTTATACATCAATTATAACGTTTTGTACACTTTCTAGCATATTCTAGATAATTTTCTTATTTTCCTCGAGCTAAATCTAATTTTTAAAGCTTCGAAAGACACTCTCATACGCTTTAAATATTTATTTGGATTTGTCGTATCCCAATTTATCTCTAGGACTTTTCTTTGGAACTTAAAAAACTTAGAGACATTTTATGTGATTTAAAATCTTACCAAATATTTATAAAAAATTAACTAAAAAAGGTACTAAACCACCTTTGGAACCACTTTAAACCATGAACAGTTTTAAGAGTCCAGGAGATAAGGTGTTTGTTTTTAGAGTTTGAGAAGAAAAATTAGACCACTACAGTTCAATCAAGGAGGTATAATGGACCTTTCTCCAAAATTAATTAACAGTTTAAGGGGAGATGCGTTCGAAGTTTTTTTTTTGAGCAAAGGATATTTTTTAAGAAACACAAACCTTCCTTAATTAACTATTCAAGATTGAGGAAAGGAAATGCGTTCAAAGTGTGAGATTGAATAGAGTTTTTGTCGGAAAAAATCCACGCTACCTCCCTCAACTTTCGCGAAAGTCCGCTTTTCTTCCCTAAACTCCAAAACCGGACAAAACATCTCCCTCAACTTTTAAAATCGTTCATCTTACCTCACTGACCCTGTTATAAGCAGTTTTAAAGTCGATTTTGTCTTTTTCTTTTTTATTTATTTTGGCTGAATCTTTGAAAAATCATAGTAAATCACAGAAAAATCATAAAATAGAAAATTCAACTTTGTTGGACTCCACATGAGTAGATCTATACAATGGACATATAATATGGTATGTTTTAATATAAAGTTTTGCTATGGCTTTAGATCTATGCTTTTCTGTAATTAATTGGAATAATTCATAGTTGTTGTTTCTATGTTCTAATTGTGATGAAATTTTTATAATGAACTAATTATTGTATGATTGAATTGTAGTAAAAATTTCATACTCATTGGATTATGTATAGCTTAGTTAAAGAGCTTATACAAGAAGCATAAACCTAAATAAAATCTATAACTAAGTTATAAATTCATGGACTAAAAGCGGAGCTCACAGCAGCTATAACAGCTTTTCAGGTCTGCTATGTCCATCGATGCCCTGGCAAAGAACTACTTTCTCCGTTTCAAATTATAAGTCATTTTGACTTTTTTGATTCATCTATTTTGCTATGTATCTAGACATATTATTATATGTAAATATATAGCAAAATTGATATACAAAAAAGTCAAAGCGACTTATAATTTAAAACGGAGTGAGTACATGTTGACAACAAAGAATGGAGCAAGAATCTGGCAGAGACGGCTGTGCATGCTTGTCGTTAGTAACATTAATTTTAAAGATAACTAGGGTAATATACGTGCGTTGCACCTGGTAAACAATCAGGTTTAATTTGAGAGAAACAAGGGCTTTTTGCAACCGGTTACACCATTTAAACGATAAGTTTTTGAGGATTTATTTTTGTTATTCCGTGTAGCAATTAGGTTAATCTATCAAATTAGGTACGAATCTAAAATGCTACAAATGTCATAGGTACGGGACTAACAAGACGTTGATATTATAGGTTTGGGACCAACAAGAAGTTAATGAAAATTTAATAAAATTAATCTATTCGTCCACGACCTTTTGATGAAGTTTTTTTTTTCCATCTTAGAGTAACATGAACCGATACATGACGTTTTCCCTTGCGTGCTTTTTAGGTGTAGAGATAGCCGAAGAGGTTTTTTTATTTATTTTTTTCCTTCCGTTTTTTCTAGAGTCTGATGGTGCTTGCGGTCTTCCCATCGTAGTATTTTTTTTTCTCTCGCTTGGGTTGGTCTACCGATCTTGGATGTGGACGATTCCCTCGCGTGCTTTTTAGGTGTAGAGATAGCCAAAAAAAGTATTTATTGATCTGTTTAGATTTTTTTTCCTTTCGTTTTTTTCTAGAGTCTGATGGTATTTTTTTTTTTACTGGAGATTTTTTTCTTTCGATTTTTTCCCTAGAGTCCGATCGTATTCGTTCCGGGTTGTTTTTACCAGAGATTTATTATTTTTGTTGCTTCTGTTTTTTTCCAAGAGTCCGATCGTATTCGTTCCAGTCTTCCTGCCGTAGTATGTTTTTTTTTCTCGCTTGGGTCTGCTGGTCTAGGATGTGCAGGATTCCCTTGCGTGCTTTTTAGGGGCAGAGAAGAGATAGAGATGGTGGAGGAGGTTTTTTTTAGACCGATCCGGATCCGTGCGTACCTGTGGCCTTGGCTATTCGCTCTATCCATTTGTGCTGGTTTGGCTGATAAGGTATAGCTGAAAGTACTGTTGGCTAATTTAATGTGAGAGAAAAATATTATTTGTTGGCTGAAAACTACGACTTATAAGCCAAACAAGCCCAAACGAACAGGACGATTGCAGGCACACATACGAAATACTTGTGGACGAAACCTCTCCCACTTTTTAGGTGGTATATATATAAGTATAATAAATACACAACCCGTTCGGCTGATACATTTTTTTTTACTGTGTACTAGTTTGTTTCAGCTGGTTTTGGCTAATTCAATAGTGTTCTGTGAGAAAGAATAAGCTGAAACAAGCTGAGAGAAGCGAGTCGAACACGCCCATAATAGATAACTTGTTGACTTTGTTTGCGCGTACGGGAATATATTTAGTTAATTAATTTTATTTTATTGTAGGGCTGCTTGCTATGCCATCAACTTGATACGCCCTGTTCGTTTGGGCTTGTTTGCTTTATAAGCCGTACTTTTTCAGCCAACGAATAGTATTTTTTTCTCACACCAAATCAGCCAACAGTACTTTCAGTCATGGTTTATCAGCCAAACAAGCCCAAACAAACAGGGCAATGTATATATGGCCATGTAGCCCGAGTCCGTTGGCCCGGCACGAGGACCATTTTTTTTGGCTCGGCCCAAGCACGACCCGGCCCGGCCCGGCCATCATAGGCAGGCACGGTGGCGTCCTGGTAAAAGCACCCTACGGCTGTGGTTGCGGCCTGCGCTGTGCCCCCAACTCTTCTCCACTCTTTCTCAGACCCAGGTGGCGCCCTCCCTCTTTCCCCTATCCTCCATCTCTCCCTCCCCATGTGAATCTCTCTCCCTCTCCCTCTCTCCCTCAGCTCAAATCCGATGGCCTCCCTCTCTCCCTCATCCTTCACGGCGGGCTCCCTCCCACCCTCTCCCTCGACGTATGGCGGGCTCCCTTACCGTGCCTTCTCCGCTCATATCCGGCGCTGGTACGACGACCTCCCTCCCTCCCTCCCTCACTCTCCCTCGGCGGCGCGCGGCTAGGAGTGCGCGGGCGGGCAGATCCGGCGACTCCGTTCCTTCCTTGTTTTCTCTCCTCTCCATCTCGCTCACCCCCCTCTTCATCTCCTCTCCATCACTTGAGGGAGGGCGCCGCCTGCGCAGCTCCTGCCCCCAAGATCCGGAGCTCCGCAGCTCCCAACCCCGGCGGTTACCTCCTCCTCGCCTCCCCGCGCGGCCGCGGCGCACGCGCGGCCTCGAGCACACCGGCAGCCGCCCTCCTCCCCCAAGGCCCCCGCGCGATGGCTGGCCTCGAGCCCCCGCCGCTCCTCCACGACCCCTGTGCCCCGGCGACCCTGCCTACTCCCGGCGACCTAGCCTACCCTCTCATTCCTCCTCTCTCAGTGTCGGCACTCAGTGAGCTTCGGGCTGGCACGACCTGTGAAAATGGCCGTGCTTCTCAGACCGGCTCGGCACGAAAATCGGCCCATAGGGCCGTGCCTAGGCCGAAGGTTAGGCCTGGGAGGCACGGTGTACCATGCCGGTCCGTTGGCCGTCTATGACTTCGTGAGAAAGGATAATAATAATAATAATAATTCTTTACGGCCTGATGAGTTGTAAAATCGCTCGATCGGTGGGCTCGCAAGTCAAGAACAAGTCAATTCATCGTCGGGCCGATTCGGGCGTGTCATCCACTTGCGGGCGAGGCGGAGGGATCGAGTGCGCTCATGGAGGTCGGGGCGGATCCTCCACCGGCCCGGCGGCGGCGATTGCTCCATTGCTCAGTACGCTCGCCCACCTACACGCCCGGTGCTCTCCCCGTCGTAAATCCTGTAGCTTCCATCCGCCGGTATCCTCTCTGTATTTGGAGCCGGACGTGGAAGCAAGAGCCAAGAAGCTAGGCCACATCAAGAGACCGGTGGAGGAATTCCGTGATGCCGCCGCCGGTGGGGAGTGCACTCGGAGAGGTGGTTCTCCGAGATGGACATCGCTGGGTCCTCCGCCTCGGTGTCGGTGATGACGACGCGTCTCATGGGTGCGGGAGCATCCTCGCCTCGCACTTTTCGCAGTAGCTCCAACATCTCGCACATTTGTTGGATCCTTGGTCTCCGCGAGATTAAAGACTCCACCTTCAGATACATGGACGGATTGTTTTGCAACGAGGAGGACGCGGAATCGACGAGTGAACCACCACCACCACCACCAGCAGCTCTCTCTGAATTCTCACGATTCGTCCAATCGACCTTGCTCAAGATGCTCCTGTTAGTATTGATCTCCCACCAGTTAGGCCCAACGGCCTAATCTGGGCCTTGTCTCGCGCATACGATCGGGGCGCCCAACCCTACATGGTTGGTGGGCCCCGTCGTCGACAAATAGCTATAAAGGAAGGTGGGGGGGGCTGCAATACGAGGTTCACCGCGCCGCCACCACCCCACCGACATCCTAAACCCTAGACCCGACGAAAGTAGGGCGCCGCCAATGACACGGAAGTGCCATCGACACGGCAATGCCACCCGACGTTCACATCGCCGCCGAGGACGCCCACGCCGACTCACTCTCCACCGACCGTCGCTGCCGGAGCGCAGATGGCATCCAACAACGAAACCCCGGCCGGAGCTTCAACAACTACGGCATTTGACGGTTTGCTACTTATCACCTATCTCTCAATCTCTCTCTGTGAAATCCGATTGATCTATTACTGTGCTAAGAAAACCGATCCGATGAACATACCTAAGAACTGTAAATCTAACAATGGCATCGGAGCCAGGTTTCGACAAGAAATCAAACCAATACGATGCGGATCGGGAAAGAAAACAGAAAAACCGAACTAAGACCTAACCCTAGAAAGAAACCCATCACTAATCGGTTCAATCCGAGAAGAAAGAAAAGGAACCCTACCATCTAGATCTCGAATCACACAAAAGGTAAACACGGATCGGGGAAATCGGGTTCAACCGAACCCTAACCCTAGATCCCCTTTTCGGGTGAACGAGTGAGAAGAAAAGAAAGAAGAAAGAAATCAAATCCGAAAGGGGAAGGGGAAAAGAACAAGAGGCGGCACACTGAAACCCTAACCCTAATCCCATTCGGATGAACAAGCCAAAAGAACACAGTAAAAACCCCATTCCCAAACCCTAACCCTAATTCCCGTGCGTCGGAATGGGGAAGAAAGGGGACGGGGAAGAACGAGAAAAGAAAGAACACGCCGTTCGTCGGGGATAAACTACCACCGGCGCGGAAGAAGAAGAAGAAGCGCACCGTTTTTTTTTTTCCCGGCGCTGGAGAAGAAACCGAGCCGATGCGCCCGGGCTCGGCCAAGAAAGCGCCGGGCTCGGCCAAGAAAGCGCCATGGCTAGGTTGCTTCGGCGGGCGTGCTCCCGTTAGAGCACGCATTGGCGAGGGGGGCAACGACGCGCCAAAGCTCGCTCGGTTTTCCTCGCTTCATGGTGCCTTTCGGCGGTGACCGTCTCACTGCTTGGTGAGAAAAGGCAAAGCGAGGAGAGAGAGAGGGAAGAGCCGAAATGGCTAGGGTTTTCGAGGCACCGCCGCGGCACAGTTTTTTGATCCACGCGAACGGCCGCTCGTCTGGTCGGATCGGATCGAACTTCGAGATGCGTTGGGCCAAGTCGAGGCCCAAAGTGGGGGGCCTTGCATGCTTTGCTTGGCCCAGCCCAGTTGCGGCACTGGGTGCGGCCTCTCTTGTATGAGGCAAGCCGGGCCGAAGCCGTTCAGTAGCGTCTTGGGGCATATTTGGGCTGAAAATGAAAAGAAGAACAAGAAAAATTTTCTTATTATTTTCCAGAAACAATTTTAAATGCATATTTTGATGAATTTGAATGATTTTGACATAATTTTCTGTGCAAATTTTATCCAACGATATTTTGCTCAGAAAACAGTGAATTTTAGTGTTTCTGGAAAATAATAATATGAAAACATTATTAATGTTTCCGCTGTGCATGATAATTATTGTTCTCTTTGATTAAATTTGAACCAACGGGATAATTTAATTTTAAGAGAAATGAATTTCTGATAATTTTAATGCGATTATGATATTGTTATTTTCGAATAACGTTGTTAATAACAATATTATAATTTTGATCCATAAGAAATTGTGCATTAATTTTACTTCTGCCCAACGGTGATGTAAAATGTTTGCATGGATGAATAATAAGTTTTAATTTGACCAACGTTGAGTTAAAGCATGGAATTTTATGTATAAATGTTTCTTACTTACTTTGGTGTGATTTCAGGAGGCAAATGCATTGTGAATATTGCCAACATCCCGACACTCAACGGAACCAATCACCGTGTGTGGCGGGAGAAGTATGAATTGGAACTTGCGTTGGGAGAGGTCGATTTTGCCATCACCTCACCGTGTCCTACTGAGCCAGAGGACCCGGTGAGAGGTGACAATGAAACTGACGCTGATTTCGCTGCTCGAAAGCGTGATCATGCTGAAATAAGAATGAAATATGACCTTGAACATAGGCAATGGACTCTCTCCAACCGCAAGTGCCTGTTGGTAGCCAAAGCCACCATAGAAGAACAGATAAGGGGCTCAATCCCTGAATGTGCTACTGCCAAAGAATATCTTGAGAAAATCAAGAGTCAGTTTACTGGGTCTACCAAGGCCACAGCAAGTTCACTGATTAAGAAGCTTGTGAATGAGAAATTCACTGGTGGTAGCATAAGAGAGCACATTTTGAAGATGAACACTACGGCATCCAAGCTAAAAGAAATGAATTTGAAGGAGGAGGATTTCCTGATTCATTTGATTTTTGCTTCTTTGCCAAAAGAATATGACACCTTCATTGTGAACTATAATATGCAGCCTGAAAGATGGGGCATAGAAAGACTCATCTCAATGTGTGCTCAAGAAGAGGAGAGGATAAAGTCCTCACAAGGTGAATATGCTCATTTTGTGAAGGACAACAAAAGAAAGAACTTTAATGGCAAGAATTCTAAACCACAAGGGAAACCTAAGTGGGATAAGACCTCTTCCTCCAGTTCACAGGGAAAGAAACCCCAGGATTCTGAGAATCAGCAGTATGGTGGAGCAGAAAAAGATCAGTGCAAGCACTGCTTCAAGAAGGGACACTACAAGAGGGATTGTCCAGACTTTCTGAAATCTCTGCTAAAGAAAGGGGTTAAGTGGGACGAGAACCTTGCAAAGAGGAGAAAGAACGATTAAAGTTGCAAATGGACTGCAAGCCAATGTTGAAGCCATTGGAGATTTTTCTTTAGAATTGAATAATGGTTTTGTACTTAGACTTAAAGAAGTACTTTATGTTCCCTCTTTGCGTAGAAATTTGATAAGTGTTTCGAAACTTGATGATGATGGAATTGATTGCCATTTTGGTGATGGCAAGTGTAAGATACTAGTTAATAATAAATGTGTTGGTCTTGCCTTCCGACAAGACAAGCTTTATTTATTATCTCTTGCTGAGAATGCGAACAATGTATGTGATGAGAATGTGAATGATTCCCCATCTGCGGATGTAACTAAGAAGCGAAAGAGAATTGATACTGTCTCTTCGAAATTATGGCATTGTCGCTTGGGCCATATTTCGAGGGGGAGAATGGAACGATTGGTTAAGGAATCAATTCTCCCGCACTTAGAATTTTCAGATTTAGAGCAATGTATTGATTGCATCAAAGGAAAGTATGTCAAGAAAATTAAGAAAGATGCCAAACGAAGCACGGGTATTTTAGAAATAATCCACACAGATATATGTGGTCCTTTTCCTGTGAAAAGTGTGGATGGTTATGACTCGTTTATAACATTCACAGACGACTACTCTCGTTATGGCAATATTTATCCAATTAAAGAAAGATCGGAAGCATTGGATAAATTCAAAATATTTAAAGCTGAAGTTGAAAATCAGCACAATAAGAAAATCAAGATAGTACGATCAGACCGAGGTGGAGAGTACTATGGGCGACATACCCCATATGGCCAAATTCCAGGACCATTCGCAAGGTTCCTACAGGAAAATGGCATAGTTGCTCAGTACTCCACACCAGGGGAGCCTCAGCAGAATGGAGTGGCTGAAAGACGTAACCGTACCTTAATGGATATGGTAAGAAGCATGATGAGTTACTCCACATTACCGATTAGTTTATGGATGGAGGCACTGAAAACCGCCATTCACATACTTAATCGAGTACCAAGTAAATCGGTGCCTAAAACACCGTATGAATTATGGACAGGAAGAGAACCCTCACTCAACCATTTGCGTGTGTGGGGCTGTCCAGCTGAGGCAAAAGTGTTTAACCCAAACATAGGAAAGTTAGACTCTAAGACAGTCAGCTGCCATTTTATTGGCTATCCAGAAAGATCGAAAGGATATCGCTTCTATTGTCCCTGACAGACATACGAAGATTGTAGAAACAAGACCTTATTTGTGTTCTTGGAGGATAACATGATCAGGGGGAGCATGGTAGCACGAGAAATCAGCCTACAGGAGAAGCGGGTACATGTACCCACTCCGATGGTTGAAGAACCATTCTTCACGCTACTGCTTTCATTGTTACCGACCGGTCAAAGGAGACAACATAGTGCCAACACTTGTTGCAAGTTCTCCCGTGGCGACAATGAATGAACATGAGGAACCTGTCCTTGAGGAACCTATCCTTGAGGAACCTATAGAATCAAATGATGCACATGAGGAAGAACAACAAACACCAAATGTGGAACAAGTGCCGGAGGCACCTAGAAGGTCTCAAAGAATAAGAAGATCAGCTATTATCGATGACTATGAAGTTTATGAAACAGAAGAATGTCAGATGGGGATGATCCCACCTCATTTGAAGAAGCCATGAGAAGCGACCACTCATCAAAGTGGCTTAAGGCCATGGAAGATGAATTGAAATCAATGAGTACCAATAAAGTTTGGGACTTAGAAAATATTCCTAAAGGAGCCAAAACAAGAGGGTTGTAAATGGGTCTACAAAACGAAATATGACTCCCAAGGAATATAGAAAGATTTAAAGCGCGACTTGTGGCGAAAAGCTTTCACGCAAAGAGAAGGGATTGATTACAATGAGACGTTTTCTCCAGTCTCATGTAAAGATTCCTTCAGAATTATAATGGCACTTGTAGCCCACTATGATTTGGAGTTGCATCAAATGGATGTAAAGACGGCTTTCCTAAATGGGGATTTGGAAGAAAATGTTTATATGGCACAACCGAAAGGTTTTGTCGTAAAAGGAAAGGAAAATATGGGATGCCGCCTGAAGAAATCAATCTACGGATTGAAGCAAGCTTCAAGACAGTGGTATTTGAAGTTTGATAGAACGATAAAAGGTTTTGGGTTTGAAGAAAATGTTGAGGACACTTGCGTTTATGCAAAGTTCAAGAATGGAAAGTACATATTCCTAATTTTATATGTGGATGATATCTTGCTTGCTAGTAGTGATATCAATCTACTAATGGAAACGAAGAAATTCTTGTCCTCAAACTTTGATATGAAAGATCTTGGTGAGGCCTCGTTCGTTTTGGGAATAGAGATTCACCGAGACGGGGAGAAAAGGGGTTCTAGGATTATCGCAAAAGGCATACATAGAAAAGGTCACGAAGAAATTTAGTATGCATGCGCATGCGATCCTTCACCGCTCCTATAGTCAAGGGCGATAGATTTGGGGAACATCAATGTCCCAAGAACCAATATGAAATTGACCGAATGAAAGCGGTACCGTATGCTTCAAATTGTTGGAAGTTTAGAATATGCTCAAGTGTGTACATACGACTTAGCTTTTGTTACCGGGTTACTTGGCGGATATCAAAAGAATCCAGAATTGAACATTGGAAATTAGTGAAGAAAGTCCTGCGTTATTTCTGTGGTACGAAAGGCCTCATGCTTACGTATAGAAGATCGATTCCCTGCAGAGATAGAGGGGTATTGATTCGATTATCTGGGAGAAGAAAGAAAATCCACGTCGGGATATATATTTACTCTCGCAGGAGGGGCTATATCGTGGAAAAGCTCCAAACAAATCAGAATCGCATCCTCGACAATGTATGCCGAGTTTGTAGCATGCTATGAGGCAACGGGCAGGGCAGGCGGTGGGTGAAGAAATTCATACCCGGATTGAAAGTGATTGATGATATAAATGAACCCGCTGCGATTGTATTGTGATAACAATCCAGCGGTACAGTACGCTCACAACAATAGGTCAAGTGGTGCTGCCAAACACATTGACATAAAGTACTATGTTGTGAAAGATAAAGTTCGGGATCATATAATAAATCTTGAGCACATAAGCACAGAGAAAATGCTCGCGGATCCGCTCACAAAGGGCTTACCACCCAACGTGTTCAGAGAACACGTAGCCGCATGGGTTTTAGAGAAAGCCTACGATTCCGAACATACTGAAGGGCCCAAAGAAAGTTTACATTTCAAAACGGAGAATTGTATTGTGGCTGTTAGTCTAACGGCACTAATTGCTGTGACGATGGGACAGTTCTATGCACTAATCTGTGATGAAATAGGATGGAAGCAAGAAAATATGAATTGAAAGTTTTGAGTATGAAATTAAAGAACGAAGAATAGATGAGAGATCAAGGGGGAGAATGTTAGTATTGATCTCCCACCAGTTAGGCCCAACGCCTAATCGGGCCTTAATCAAGGCATACGATCGGGGCGCCCAACCCTACATGGTTGGTGGGCCCCGTCGCCTGACAACCGCTATAAAGGAAGGTGGGGTAGGGGCTCGCATAATACGAGGTTCACTGCCTTGATCACCCCACCGACATCCTAAACCCTAGACCCGATCGAAAGTAGGCGCCGCCGCCAATGACGGAAGTGCCATCGACACCGCAACGCCACCCGACGCGTTCACATCGCCGCCGAGGGGCGCCACGCGCCGACTCACTCTCCACCGACCGTCATTGCCGCGCGCGCAGATGGCATCCAACAACGAAACCCGGCCGGAGCTTCAACAACTACGGCATTTGACGGTTTGCTACTTATCACCTATCTCTCAATCTCTCTCTGTGAAATCCGATTGATCTATTACTGTGCTAAGAAAACCGATCCGATGAACATACCTAAGAACTGTAAATCTAACAGCTCCCCTTTGTTGATGCCATTGCTGCTCATATTCCTAGCTGCAATTGCAGCAGTGAACAACATGGGGGGACTGTATCGTTGCAATCACCTGAGACCAGCGGCGGATCCAGAAAATATTTTAGGGGGACCGAGCAACACCATTTCTTTGTTTGATCTTAAGTCTCACCCCACACACAATAAACTTTGCTTTAAAAATTCATAGGGCTCTCTGACAGTAATTTGCACTGTTTTGGGATGGGTAGGGGCTTGGCGCCCCCGCCCCCACTGCTGGATCCGCCCCTGCCTGAGACAACGACGGCGGCGGCAACGAGGCTCCAGGCACTGGTAGATGTCCGCGACGCTCTGTCCACGGCCTCGGAGGAGATCCAGTTCTGGCCCTGTTCTTTCTCGCTCTACCATGTAGAATCTGCAGGGATAATCGACGAGATAAGTGACCTCCTGTCGTCCAAGCTGGGTAAACTGGACAAGGCCATCTGGGACACAATGGATGAGATCAGGACTGGTCTCATGGGTGGAACTGGAACTGGAACTGGAACTGGAACTGGAAAAGACGACTCTGCTTCAGCATCACCCGACGTTCACAAGCTCACCCGGTCCGTGATCAGCTGCATCAACCTGCTAGACAAAAACTACGTCCTGCTCAGTCGCATTGCATACGAAGCAGCTCAACTTGGTAGCTACCTGCCTGAGATCCTCGGAGTCGCCCCTCTGACCAGCCTCATGACGGAGATGTTCTCCCGTCTGGAAGAGAAGCTCGTCAGCATGTCCCACTCGTCGTTCCAGTTCCAGTTCCAGTCCCAATGCGACAGCCTTGGCATCCTATTCCTGATCAACAATTCGCACTTCATCTGGCAGCAGCTCCATCCCATGTTCGATATGGCCTTCCCCATGGCTGTCCTCAACCGCAAGATCGACGACTACATACAGAGCTACCTGCAGGTGTCCTGGGGCCCGGTGCTCTCATGCTTGTACTATGATCCGGGACCCCTGCGCCGGGGAAGGTACTCCTCCGCACTGCCTCTGTTCGAGTTTGAGTTCCACAAAGTGTACAGGACCCAGAGGTTCTGGAAGGTTCCAGACCCTGAGCTCAGGGGAAGGCTGCGGAAAGCTATCACCAATAAGGTCACTTCAGGCTTGAAGAAATTCTTGGAGGATAAGAACGTGACCACGCCGAGAATCACCCCTCAGGAGCTGGAGGACATGTTGCAGGAGCTGTTTGAAGGATGATGATTGATGAGCATAATAATATTTCATCATCTAATTAACCTTCTCCTCCTGGCGTGGAGGGGGCGTACGTGTGCAGCTAGCAACGAGATGTTCTGTGTGTGTATGTATCTGCATGCTCTTGCTTGTTTACTACTGTAATATATATATATATATATATATATATATATATATATATATATATACATATATATATACACATACATACATATACGTATATATAAGTGATTTATTATAACATTATGGTAAGTATCATCTTGAATTATAGTAACTCATGTATCGTAAATGTGTATTGTCATTATCGTAAATTGGTACAAACATTATCGTAAATCAAGGTGGCCATAGAATAAGTTATTACGTTGACTAAATTTCTTGAGAATTACCTTACCTATATATATATATATATATATATATATATATATATATATATATATATATATATATATATATATATATATATATATTAATGTACACTTCTTTCCTCTCATTTCCACTTAACTGAGCCTTAACTAAGATAGATGACCAACTCTTATTAGCTGAAATTCAAACAATATAGGTTTCTCGAAACTCCTCCTATATTGATGCTTATGCTGATTTGTGGTGAAAGGAAAACACTGTTAGATTCATTTGAAAAAGTATCTTTGAAGTAGTGCCTTGTGAGCAGTATGCCATGTTAATTCCTACCAAACGCGCTAGGAAAAAAAAGATAAATCCTATAAATTCTCACAATGATCAGAAACATCTAGCCTTTAATTTTGTAGACTCAAATCATCATGGTCGATAATTGCCATTACGAAAAATACATAAAGTAACCCCTTAATTTTGCATCTAAATTATCCATGATAATTCAAAATAACCCCTAAAATTATATATAAATTACCTACATATGTCATTATGAAAGATAATTCAAAATAACTGCTTAAATGTGCATCTAAATTACACACTTTTTGTAATTATGAACCATAATTCAAAAATAACCTCATAACATTGCATCTAAGTTACCCATCTTTTTTCATTGTAAAAGATAATTTAAAATATCCCTCTAACTTTGTATCTAAATTACCTGCATTTAGCATCATGAAAGATAATTTAAAGTACCCCTAATGATTTTATAAATTGCTCATCTTTATCATTATAAAAGATAATACAAAGTAACCTCCTAAGTTTGTCTTCAGTCCACCCATATATATCATTGTTACAAAAGATAATATGAACTATGAAGTATTACTTTTATATTTGTATCTACCTCAGTGATTATAAAAAAAATAAACAAAAATATCTCTCAAATGTACGTGTAAATACTAATATATGTTATTACTGAAAATAAATTAACATTCCTAAAGTATGTTAAAGGCTTCTACAAGTACAATCGTACATATGAAAACCTCCAGCGCATGCAACAAGGTCTTCGATCAGTTCATCGAAGATGGCACGCTCAATCTTCCTCCCAGCAACATAAACGTCCTCATACAGCACCTCCGCCCACACGGATCTCTGGACCTCATACGCCACCATGCCATCTATCGTCTGCATTTCCTGCGCCTGTGGATTATTCCTCAGAGCTTGCACCTAAAGTCATTCGAAACAAATTAACAAAGCTGCAGCCATTTTTTTTCTGTATAAAGTTAGAATATGTTCCTGCATGTAGGTTTCAACAACCGAGATGGCGGGATCACGCACTGACCTGCTGCCACACTTCATCTACGAGCTTCTTCCCTCGCGCCACCCCCGTGCTGTCAACGACCCATTGACGCAGCGACGACGAACCACCTCTCGAGCTCTCTACCACCAGGCTCTGCAACGCCTCGTTAGCAAGGTCGAACAGCATCCTGTGATCCGTTGCCGCAGTTGTACCTGCCGCCGCCGCCGATGTAGTCGCCGCGGTAGTAGTACATGTCCTCGAAGACGTCGTCGCAGATGGGCATCGGCCTCGCCATCGAGTCCACCCTAGCATTGGCCGACGACGGTCCGTCGTCGTCGTCGTATAAGCCGGCGGCGATGAGAACCTCTGTTATGTAGGCCTTGTCTCGGCTGCACGCTGCTTCGACGGCGGTGATGTCTGTCCTGAATGATGATTCACTGGCAGTGGCAGGTGCCTCGAATTCTGACAGGCATTTTGGACTCAGCTCTGCATATAGGAGACTATATCATGTTAAAAAACAGAAACTAATTAATCAGAGGATTGCTTGTGGTTTTGTTGCTACATTGAAGCTACTAAACCTGTCATATATATATGTACATTCATTACCTGACAAGGTGAAGTGCAAATCGCTGAAGAAATGGCGGGAACTGTGGCCCGCTGCAACCTCCAATGGGGACACTGGGCTCGGAGGCAGCTCGCTGAGATTTGCCTAACATAATAGCAGCAAGCGAAAAGCAACAGAATTTCAGTCAGTCCATTTTCCCTTGCTGAAACATACAGCATTCATATTACAGTAGCAGCAAGTAAATAAAGTACTCCGTAATAAGTAATTTGATGCTGATATTTACTATTAGTAGATATATCCACTTGCCTGTGCAACCTTGAACAGGTTGAAAGTTTCATGAGATGGAGGTGACGCTGCGCAGACGGACATCTCCATCTTAGCAGGATGGATCTCTGCAAGAGACGCCTTGTGTTTAAGCGAAGCAACTTTGTGCGCTGCTAACAGACATCTCCCGTCGACTCTCGGGCTGCTGAGCTAGCCCCGGTGGCCACCGCCGAAAACCGCCGCCGGCTGCTCCGGCCACAGACTCTCCGCCCGCTGAGCTAGCCTGCTGCCAAGGGAGGAGAAGGAGAACCCTGATTCTGGTGCAGAGAAGGACCGGAACAGCAGCCGTGGTGACGGCACAGCGTCGTCGTCCTTGTGCTTCGTCAGGGTCAGGCACTCGCTTCTGAAGCTCTGGCCGTCGTCAGGAACGCCGCCGACGCCTGGCCGGAGTACTGAAAGAGATGCATCCGACGTCGTCATCGATTCTTCATGGGCCGGTGACACGGTTTGGCTCTTCGTCAGAATGTAAGCCTCTGGAGATGCATGTGTTGTGGTTGTGGCGGCGTTGCGCTTGCGATCGCTTCTGAAAGCGCGAAAGGACTGTGACCGGCGGAACAGCCTCCTCTTGTTTTCACGGTCTTCCTTGGTCTCCTTGGTGACCTGCTGCAATGGTGGAATCGCCCAAGTTGGTGCCTTGATGACCTCACCACCTGTAGCTGTAGCTGTAGCTGTAGCTGTAGCGGCAGTGAGTACTGTGAGCTCTCTCTGAACCCTGTTCTTGACCTCCTGAAGAAGCACGCTCATGTTGGCATCCATGTGGAGCTTCGGCAGACCAAGCAAGACGGGGGTTTTCTGACCACCACCAATGGCAACACCACCTGTAGCTGTAGTATCAGATTCAGAACAAGTGGCAGGCTTGAGGAGCACTATCGGCGTGTGCCTGTGTGACGGCAGCTCTTGAGCTTGAGCAGCAGGCGCGCCGTGGCCGTGGCCATGTCCATGTCCATGTCCATCCCTGCGCGCGTCCAGATCTCTGTCGTCAGGCGTTGCTGCTGGTTCAGAAGCAGCTTCTGCATGCTCTGACGTGTCACCTTGTGGCACGGCATTCTTCTTGTTCTTGATCAGTGGAAGCTCGTCCTGCTGCGTCACCTTGCTTTGTTCCGAACCGAAACCATACCTGGCCATCTTCTGCTTGCGCAGCTTCTCCTGTGCGATCGCCTGAACAAGGGACCTGCCGCCGTCCGAGTCCGACGGCCTAGTAGCGTCACTTGTCTCCAGCGCCGGCGCCCTGGACGCTTGCCACGCCTGGGGATGACGCCGCCGGCGCAGGCGCGACGGCCTGCTCCGGGATCGGGGCACTACCATCATCTTGTGGAGGCAAATCCTGGAACTGGAACCACGATGATACTCTGCATCGTCGTTCCCGCCGCGGTACGAGTAGTGCGGCAGCAGCTGCAGGCTCCACTTCCACCTGTTGGTCTGTCGTCGTCGCGCTTGGAACTGGACGGCGCTTGCGACAGGCTTTGGCGGCAGGGGAGTCGGCACGACGGCGTCATCGTCGATGCCCATGAGACGAGCGATGACGTTCGGCTGGAGGTGGGCGATGGGACGCATTCTGTCGTCGTCCCTGTGGCTGTGGATCATCATCGGCTCTTCTTCCGCGGTGGCGGTGCTGGTGCCGGTGCCGGTGGGATGGAGACGGTTGGTGGTGGTGATCGGGTTGGACGGTGGCTTGTGGTGGTGGCGGCGGCGGCGGCTCATCGTCTGCAATACGAACGGCAGAGGATTGCTGAAAGGGTTAACAAGATCGAGAGGCAAAGTTGCAGGATGGTGTCGTGCGGACTGCGGAGGTTGAGCGCCAACCTTCAAGCCTTGCGTACGTTGATGAGCATGAAGCGGAGGATAAAATTACTAGTACTACATGAGAGCAGGAAATGAATCGGTCTAGTCACATGTCGTTGTCGTCATGGCCCTGGGAAAACAAGGAAGAAGAAGGTACAAGTGCACAAGCACTCGCGCGCACGAACAGGAACAGGAACAGAACCTCCTCACCAGACGCACTACCACTATGCTACGGAGGCCCAGCTTTGTTTGTAAGGCCGTCATTATTTATTGAGCTATCTTCCACCCAAACCAACCGGAAGCCGGTGAAGAAGCCGCTACGGCTCATGGAAGCCGTTGCTACAGCCTGCAGTGCTGAAAAAGCAAAGAAGTTGAAGCCAATACAAGAGAGGGACTAGACTTAAATATAAGATGATTTTGTTCAAATCTAAAGCTGCAATTTTTTTGGGAGGAGGGAGTACACCTTCCATTGCTCCTGGCAGTATATGTACTGCCGCCTATCACGCAATGCTTGCACCATTGCTTTGAACAAAACCACTCTGCGCCTCCCTCCGTTTCTCCCCCATCTATCAATCTATAGATAGATTCTACACTGGCGGAGCCACCCTAGCGGCGGGGTGGGGCGGCCGCCCCAGCTACCGGTGAGCTCGTCGCAGACCCCCGGACCCCCGCTTCTTCCTTAAACTCAGGTCCCCGGCGGCGAGGAGTCGCAAGCACGGGCAGAGCGACCTGCGCGATGGTGCACGGAGGAAGAAACCGGAAGATGGGCTTTTTCTTCACATTGTTCAGCCCAATAGAGGTGAGAGGCCCGCCCACCGTCGCACACTGCTTCCCTAAGCCCAATTGGCAACCGGTGGATTCGTTCCCCAATTCCCCAATTTGCAGCGACGCACCGACGCCCTAGGCGAGGTCGCGACTTGCGAGGAGTTGGTCGTCGCCCGGCCGCCCGCCGCCCACGGGCTAACAGGGCACCGCGCCACACGGACGCGGAGTGCCAGAGGGGCCACTCGCCCGCCACCACCCACCGCTCGACACACCGGCTCGCCACCCGGCCGGCCCGGCGCCGCCCGGCATCCCCGCCCGCCTCCTAGCGTTGTTGGCTTCTACTACTCTGCTCCGATGTTCGATGGAGGGAGGAGAGGAGGAGGTCCATCACGAGGAGGGTGAAGTTGTATATGGATTAAGTGATCAAGAACTATTAGTTTATTCTTCAAATTTGAGGTATGTGTACATACCACTTGTGATTGCAGCGTTTTTGTAATAATTGGGGTGATTGTAGACTTGTAGTATGTGAATTTTGTGTGATTGTAGTATGTTAATAAGATGCGATGTGAATGTGGTAACTTTTGGTTCATTTTGTCGTTGCAATTCGTCCCAGCTATAATTTTTTTCTGGCTCCGTCGTTGAGATAGAATGTGTACAACCGTTTTCACTCCTCGTCCATCAATCGATGAAATAAAGCACCTCCATTTTCCTCGTACTTGTTCGTTAAGATAAAGAAAAAGTAGGGAGTCCTGAGTCGACCGTTGATGAGGGGTGGTGAGTGCTGCCTGCTCTCTCTCATGGCTCAGCTGCTGTAAACTACAGTACAATAGATTTTTAACACAGGGTGAGGACGGGCAGGAGGACAGCAGAGGACGTCCCACTGTGCCTGGCCCTCCCTAGTCAGTCAGTACACTAGTCACTGTCAGTACCCTAGGAGCACATTGCCTAGAATCTCAACGGACACATACTGCAAATGGTCCCTGCTGCCTCCCCTCTTCTCTTCTGCCGTCCCCACAGCTCAAAATTTTCCACTCCCATAGTCCCGTTGCCTATCTCAAGTAGTACGCGTCCACCACCATGAATGATGAGCATTTTTTTTTAAAAAAAAATTGAGACTTGAAACTTGAGTTTGCTTAATCACTGCTCAGGCTCTGTTTAGATTGAAGCCGCTACGATTTAGACAGCTAAATTAGTTGCTAAACTTTAGCCATTTCTGTTTAGTTTGGTGGACTAAAAGAGCATTTTAGTCACATTTAATCAAGGTGTTTATATTAAAAGTGACTAAAAGATGAGGCAGCCTGAACTTTAGTCCCATTTAGCAATCTCTTGGTGACATTTAGTCATAGTGTTTAGGTAAAAGATGACTAAATGTGACTAGGCCCTTTTTGCTTGGCTAAAAAAAAAGCTAAAAAGCACCGTGGACTAATTTGTTATGAAAGAAAAACACTATTTCTTCGCTGAAAAAGTTCAGCTCACGAGACAAACCAGCTAAACTTTAGCAGGCCAATCGAAAAACGCCCAATCGAAACGTCCCTCAGCCTATACTACCATTTACCAAGATGAACATCATTGGAACCAAATGCTCCTTTCACCTACGAATTACCAAGATGAACATCATTGGAACCAAATGCTCCTTTCACCTATGAAACGAACGTTCTACTACACAGCATGATTTGTTAGTTTACAGAGTCTACCAGGCGCAATCATCGAATCAAACCACAATAAAAACCTGCACATGCATCTTCGAACCTTACCATGCCCACCATCAGCTCACAAACTTATGCATATGCGACCACCACAGCATAGACTAACGAACCACAGAACCAGGAAAAAGGTCAACCAAACTACCAAAGCAAAGGCAACCCAGTCGAATTTTCCAAAGAGGGCAAGGACGCCAACCAACCACCACAGCCCGAATGTCAACAGCACGCCAATCATTTTGCCCAGCTCCATTCCAATCCTTCACAAACATTCAAACTACACTGTGACCGTGTGTGCCTCCACCAACTACTGGAGTTCATGTATCACCCAAACGGCAATCTGCAGTTACACGTCAGGCACAGGCAATGCAAAGCAACAGATCCCAATAGCAAAGCCCAGAGAAACAATATAACACAAAAAAGGGATATGGAACACAATGATTACTTAATCTAACATTACCCAAACTGATATTATCACAATGTTAGCCAATGACGACAATGGAAACAGTAATCTAGGTACAAGCAGGCGTCTCTGCTGGTCCAGTGTGGCCACACACCAGACCAGAAGCAAAACCACCCGCCGGTGGCGCCAACAAGGAGCGCTATCCGTTGTAGCACGACAAAAGTAAAAACATCACGATGTGAAGTGAAACTGAATAATTCTAGTACATGGATATAGGCTCCTTATAGTTTTTCGCCACGGGGCCTTCTGTCACAGCTCCATTGTTGGACAAAGCATGGTCCATCGTCTCAGAGCGAGCTCCATCACTCGTCATCCTCTTCGTCCTGCAAACAAAGGGAAGACAGATTTTAAGACTTCCTAACTCCAAAGCACAATTAATCTGGTTCCAACAAAGCCTTGCACTCTAGACTTGTAAGGCAATCTACAAAATGCTAGCAGAGGGAGTACATATTTTAAGCCTCCATAACTCGAAAGGACAATGAATTTCTTTCCAAACAATGCCTTACATTCTAGACTTGTAATGCAATCTACAAAAATGCTATATAGATATATGAACCTTCCTATCTGGTGTATGGGTTGAATCCAATCCAATACTACCTACATTCTAGATTAGCTTATGTATAGCAACTTGGGTAACACATGAGCATGCTACATGCATTTTTCATGTGACAGCACATGTAAACAGATTAGAAGCGTTCAAGACGACATGAAAGAAATCTGCATACATGCATTTTTCAGGTGACAGCACATGTAAGCAGATTAGAATTGTTCAAGACGACATGAAAGAAATCTGCATACATGCATTTTTCAGGTGACAGCACATGTAAGCAGATTAGAAGCGTTCAAGACGACATGAAAGAAACCTGCATACCTCCTCACTACCCTCGTCGTCATCCTCATCATGGACCTCCGACTTGGACTTGTCGGACTCCTCTTCGTCTTCCTCCTCTTCCTCCTTGGCAGGAGCCTTCTTAGCAGCAGTGGTGCTCTGAACAAGCTAACACATGATTCAGTAAGGATAATCTTTACTTGTTCGAATAAATGACCAGCAGGAACAGTATATATACATAAGTAACATAACAAAGCAATTGAAGCATGCAAGTTTCTGTACCTCGCCCTTGTTGTAGGCAGCAATGGCCTTGTTATACTCTAGCTTGAGCTTATTAGCCTTGGCTACATAGGGAGCCTTGTCCTACAATCCACAAAAACATGTACGTTACCAATCAGCACCAGCTTTTAGTCGAATCTAACCACTACAACAACTACTTTTAAGTAAGGAGGTGTAATGTATGGAGCAAGCTTAGCTTACCGATTCGCTGAGGGATTTCCACCTGTCGCCGGCAGCTTTTCCCACCTGAAAAGTTCCACCAGGAAAGAGGGGAAAAACGAAAAAAAAAGTTCAGTAAACAACGAATCGAGACGATTAAATAAATTAAATTAAGTGGTTAATCGCAGCAAAGTCAAAGTAGATAACAGTACTATCCGTCGGTTGGGGAACTTACCGCGGCGACAGACTTGTTCTTAGGGTTCTTCTCCTTGAACTCCTTGCGGAATTGCTCCCTGTATACACATCCATCCAAAAACAGATCGAACCACAGCTCCAGAAACAGCAACAACGAAAAAAAATAAAGTGGGGGAATAAAAAAAGTCGCATCTCACATGAAGACGAAGAAAGCGCTGGGAGCCCTCTTGGGCTTGTTAGGGTCCTTGCCGGCCTTCCCCTTTCTGCCCTTGGCGGGCTTCTCCGCCCCCTTACTCTTCACCGCCAGCCTGCAGAAACCAATCGAACCGCCGCCGACGTCGACAGAGACAGCGAGGGCAACCAAAAGAAAAAGTCAAAAGCATGTCACGGCAGCGGCGCCATAATAATAATAATAATAATAATAACAACAACATAAATCGAATGCTTGGGACACCACGGAACAGATCTACGCGACGAACAACGAAGAAGAAAACCGCGAGATTCGTTTCGTTATTCTTACTTGGCATCGGCCTTCGCGGCGCCCTTGGATCTGGCCCCCTTCATGGCGGATTCGAGCGGCGACACGGAGCGCAGCGGTCAGATCCGCGCGGGGCGGAGCGAATCCCGCTCGCGGCCGGGCGAAGCGGGGACGAATCGAGGGGGAGTTGCCTCTGGCGGCCCGCGGGGATGTGGAGGGAAGGGAGGGGAAAGGGGGGAAGGCTGCAGGAAGGGGGAGGGCAGGCGCAGGGGATAAGAAGGAAGGCGTGGCCCAAGGGCATATCTGCGATTCCGCCCGCGCAGCGAGGGCCCGCACCCGCCTCCCAATTTGAATTCTCGTACCCGCCGGGACCTTTCCTCACGCCAACAGCATACGCGGCCCTCACTGACAAGCGGGGCCAGGGGATCCCGGGGCCCGACTGCCATCCGGCGCTCCGCTGCGACGGCTAGGGCTGCGGCCGCCCGCGTACGAGTGGCGGAGGGGTGTTCTCGTGGTTTCGTGACACCCCGGGGTGCTCCGCGCAAAAGCGGCGGCGGCAGGGGCTTGGGCGGGATTTTGGAAAATTTGGGCTGGCGGAGGGCCGAACCGCAGCGCAGGAGGGGAACGGGTGTGCGTGGCTGACGCGCGGGCCCCGCACGGCGGCAGATATTTTCCCGACGCGGGACTTGGGGGAGGGGGCGCCACGTCACCGATCCGCGAGAGCGCGTCTGGTTGGCTGGTGTGCGGGGGGGCGTGTTTGTGTGTGTGCTTCTCGCTGTGCTTTCTGTGAGCGCAATCCATCGCCTGGGTTTCCGGTTTCCGCAGCCGACCGTTTGAAATTTTCCGGTTTCGCGAGAAGAACATCCTCCGGCGGCGGAGTCTCGGCCGCGGCGGCGAGCGTCCCCGGTGAGCCGCTGGGCGGCCGCGGCTGTGGATGCAGCTGCCAGCGCTCCGCCGCGGCAGACGGCGATCGGCTTGTCGCTCCGGCCGGCCCGCCGCAGCAGGTGCGGCGACGAGCTACGCGGCAGGCATCTTGCTCCTGCTCCTGCACAAAGGTGAGCCGGCCCTATGACCTTGCTCTTGCAGCTTTACCCCTGCGGATGATCTTAGATCGACTGATTGTTTCCACGGCGAGATAGATTTGTGCTACGGCGGATTGCATTCCCCACCTCACCCCAAGCCTCGGGCCGTCCGCTGTGCGATCATCAGCTTATATGCGTTTGCCAGGTTCCGGATGGAACGACGCCAACTGTAGTTCATTCGGATGATCTTCGAGTAAATCAAGCAACAGTATTTACCTGTTGCATTGGCTGAACCCAATCCAATAATGTCTGCATTCTATACAACCGTTGATAAAAGCAACTAGTTTAACACAGTGTGCCTTTGTATTTTCGCAGGAAAAATACGCAAGAACAGGGGTGGGGGGGTGGGGGGGGCGAATCCTACATTCTAAAGGAGGTCAGGTGACGGCGTATGTAATACAGAGATTAAAAACTTATAGACGTCAAAGACAGATGTATTCTTCCTCGGTCCTCACAAGAAGGCAAACAACTCGCATTGTATAGGCGTGGGCAATTGCATTGTGTAGCTTAATTGGAGATTGCTATGATATTGATCACTCTTTACCTACAAAGGTGTTGTGTACCACATGCAGAAAAAAGAAGAAGAAGAAAAGAGAACCGTTCTAGTTCTACATGAGAAGAGCAATGCCCAATTTGTGTTTCGATGGTCATGGTATAGCTAGTCCTTTATGTACAGAAAGGGGCCGTGATTTTAGCATAGAAGATACTCTCATTTCTTGTGCGAAGAAAAGTTTGCTAAAGAGTGATGTTCTTAGGAAAACAAGCATCTTTCAAAAGTAACTCAAATCCAAAGAGCCCAAAGTGGTCCATGGGTCGAAGATGTCCCATTTTCCCATGGTCATGGTATAGTGACTACAGTCGTCCTTACATGCAGAAAGGCGCAATAACATTAGTAAGACATGCCAAAGAAAAAGAAGATAGTCCAATCATTGTGAAAATCACCAACATGTGCTTGGGGTTTGGATACTGTTGTATTTTTTTACGTAGGAAAACCAAGTTATTGGTGACTCTACCTTGCTCTTGAAAACTAAGGGTCCTTTGGAACACAAAAGCTGTATAGGATTTCCAGGGATTAATTCAGTTTTAAAGGAAAAATGTAGAATTAGGGTAAATTTCCTGTGTTCCAAAGGTACCAAAATTCTGTAAAATGTTATGCTGTGTCCATGCAAATAGATATAGCAATATGCAATATCCAATGTTTTTTTTGAAGGTCGTATCCAGTGTTATTGTACTGCTAGTGTTGTGGGTTTAATAAACTGGAGGGCCTTTTTTATTTGAGCAACAGGAAGACAAATGTGCCCCACAAGGCCAAGAGTGGTTTTATATAATTGCTAAAAGGAGGGTTGCCAACTGCTTCACTTCAAAGAGCCTCAACTCAATTATTGTCAGTGTGTTGGAACGGATTAGAAAAGCCCTAAGGCATATATAATGGTACAAGTAGCAAATTATAGATCAATGAATGAATAATATATAATTGCCTGTACAATCATAATGATGTACCAAACCATCTTCTTTACAGCCAATAAAACATAGTTGGATTATAATCTTTTATCCACGTCTTAGAAAATCTCATACTGCTCTACACAAGTGCCCAGGTCCTTGAAGAACAGGAACGCATTTGCAGGGAGGGATTGATTTGGCGCAAGATTTCACCGGAAAACATCCATTTTGGGCTCGGTTTTGAGGTTGGAACACCCGGAACAAATTCCACTGTCAGATTGGAACCGAAGGCCAAAGCCCATTACAAGCGCGCGCAACACCCCAGCGGCCCAGACCAACCCACCCAAGACAAAGACCTGAGGCCCAGTAGCCCACGTCCTCCACCGTTCCGACTACTTCCTCGCTCACCTTGCAGCGGCGGCGCGCACCTTGGAGCGTCCATGTCCCGGTGAGCCGCCCCGCCCGACAGCCCCTCCCGCGCCTAGCCCCCGCGACCGTCCACTGCAGCAGACCGCGCCGGCTCCAGGGCAACGCCACGCCTCACGGCCTTGCCCCGCTCCAGACTGGCGGCCCCTGCGACCCCGCCCAACGGCGCCGCTCCTCCTGGGTGACCCCTGCGGCAGCAGCAAGTGCGGCAAGCAGCTACACGGCCGGCCTCTTGCTCCTGCACAAGGTGAGCTGGTCTCTGCTCTACTCTCTCTCTCTCTCTCTCTCTCTCTCTCTCTCTCTCTCGTTTCCCCTTTTCATCGATGTCGTAGATGTCATGCCCTTAGATTTGTGGATTACGGATTTCCATCAAATCTCATGTCGTGTGCCATCAGCTTATGGATTTGCCAGGTCCCAGGTGGAAGAAGGGCAAGGACGGCAAGGACTTTGCAGCACTCGCAGCAGCCAATCCCATGTCGACCATAGTCGCCGAGCTCCAGGCTAAACTGAGGGACTCAGAAGCCGTGGCGACTCTAGCCGTGCACACCAGGGACGCGATTCTCGAGGTCGGCAAAGACCAAGCCAAGCTTCTGAACTGCGCCTCCTTTGGCCGCGCCGTGGGGAGTGCAGGCGCGGAGAGGCAGTGGTTCCAGCTGGGCCCCGAGGAGGTGTTCTTCCTTTGCCATGCCCTGAAGTGCGTCGCGGTTGAGTCGGAGAACGAGGCGCGGATGGGTGCGCCGGAGCTGTGGGATCTCTTGGCCTCCACCTCGGAGCAATTCCCGGAGATGTACAGGGCGTATGAACACCTTAGGCTGAAGAACTGGGTTGTGAAGTCGGGGTTGCAGTACGGGGCGCACTTTGTAGCTTACCGTCATCATCCGGCACTTGTGCACTCGGAGTTTGCGGTGATTGTGGTTCCAGAAGGGAAAGCATTCGGCACTACGTGTGGCTGCATGCAGGTCTGGTCTGAACTACTCTGTGCGCTCCGGGCCTCTGGAAGTGTGGCCAAGACGTTACTTGTTCTGACCATCAGCACCAAGAGCTCCGAGCTGGGATCCATGGATTGTTTGGAACAGATGATTGTTCATGAGAGGACGATCACGAGATGGATACCACAGCAGTGCCGTGAGCAACAAGACAAATCCTGCAGAGAAGTATCCAGCAACGAAGATCAAGAGCATACAAGTCGGGGTGTAGTGTTTAGCTATTGGGGTGTAGTGCTAAGCTTTACAGTTCTTTCTAGCTTACTTGTCTACAAGCTGAAATTTTGACTGAAGAGCTTCATATTTATGTATACTCATGTTGATGAACGTGAATAATGCAATTCTATGATGGTAATTTGTTGTTTCTCATTGAGGTTTCTACATATCTTGGATAACATCATCACAGACCCCACTTGACTGCAGACTGCACAAGAACATTTGTATCGTTGTTTCTTGGTAATCCTTTTTAGGCTATCACTTTTCAAGACTGCTTTGGACTGGCAATTATGTAGTCTGGAGGACTAGAGAACTTACTATCTGCATGACCGACACCACTGGAGGTCTGGAGCATATTGACCAAATGAGGTACACCAGATGCATTTCTTTACGCATATGCGCATTGTTTTTTGTGATGTAGTTGATGCATTCTATAATTTCAGTAGCTTAAACGTATCATAATCTTATGGTAAATTTATGTTAGTGAATTAACCTTTAATACAACAGAACTCAACATACAATAGCTTGCTAAGATTTCTGGAGTAAACATGTCCAAGAAGGCAAGAAAAACTGTTCTTACACGAAGTCTGTAAATTTATATATTTGGTGTATATATTTAAATTTAAACTTCTGCTTGACATTTTATCGTCAAGTGACAAATCTGCTTACAGTAAATAATGTAATTGGCATCATGATGGGATCTTCGATAGTCGTGAAGGTGACTAGGGAATAGGGAAAGAATGAAATTCACAATTGTGTCTGCTTCATATCTCTATTTATTTGAGGTTGCCAGCTTTTCCTGTGCAATGCCTACTACTCTATCTGGTAATTCACTGTGTGGTCCTTCCATATACCACTCTCAAGGTACTTCTCGTACAAGCTAGCTTCACCATCATAGTTCACTGATAAAACGGCTGTGCTCCGTGTCCCGTAGAGCCCCTTCACCAAAACAGAATTCATAAGTTCATTTCTGTAGTATTAGCCTATGCTTATGTACACAGATATTTGTAAGTGGCCAGATGATATAGTTTTTCAACTAGCTGAACCCTGAATCAAGAGATTTTTTTCTCACTTGGTCAGTTTGCACCTCGATGAAGATGGAGCTCAGACCATGCTCCCAGTTGGGATCACAACCAGTGTTTGGCAGTCTATCTTTGTCAGCCTTTGTGGTGTCAGTCATTAGCCTCTCAACTATATCCTTCACTTCAATCTCATCGTCACCATGCTCCCTAAGAAGCTCCCTGAAGTTTTTACCGAGGCGAATTGCCTACAAGTGCATAAACAACAATTAAAAAATCCCTTTGGGTACCTTCACACTGTCTTCATGAATAACGGTCTTGGTAGGGATGAATGGTCCCTGAGAGACAGTAGTAGGTTGCAATAATGCATTGTCATCTTATCTTACTTCTTGCACATGCTGTGCTATAAATTGAGTTAAATGCAATGTTGCTTATTACTAGGGAAGTACTTTAGATGGTTCACCTGTAGCTTTCTCATGCTTTTCCCAGCTCAATGTTTTCTCTGTGATCCATAATTTAGTGCAGCTAAAATGAAATAATTAACATGACACCTCATTGGCGTTCGGCATTTCTAGTTTTGTACCTACCAATATATGGTTACCCACTATACCAAATAAAATCGTCCTGTTCATTTTTATTTGCAAGGCATTTTGAGATTTTAGCTATCTACAAATCTTGTTGAACATGAAAGTGCTCTGCTTACCTTCTGCCAAGGGCTATCTAGCCTTGCATTGGACAGCACATGGAGTCCTGGTGAGACGAGTTGAATTGTTGCAGGCTGCCCCTTAGGCCGGTTTGACACATAGACCATGATATTTGTTGTTAGATCAGCTAGTATGAGGTTGAACCCATTGTATTCATGAGCTTCTTCTGCCACTTCAGTTGCAACTTCGAGTGGGCTCTTGTTGCTCTGCACGGTACAGACTGGATTATGCTTGCTATTCAGGAACAATGTTACATCGAAGATAATTTCATGTTGATTAGGAGTGGTTGATTAATCGTAGGTTCTTACAATGCTTGCTAAGTTATTAGTTGTAATAGGATGAACCACTAAATTGTTTTCAATGGTAATTTTTTTGGTTTATAATGGGAATGCGGTGTGAATATATGTTCCTGTGTGCGCCATCTAGTGTCTACACCAATCACTGTCAAAACGAAGGAATTGTCAGAGTGACCGAATCAGCTGCTAAGGAATGATAGCGACAACAAAAGTATGATGGAAAACACCAACTTGGGTTGTACAAGAAATGAATCTATCTTTCTCGGTATTACCTCAGCTTTCAGGTAAAGACTCAACGAGCTTGAATGATCTAGTGGAAGATTTTGATTTGTTTTTGCTATATATACCTGCAGGAACCTGAGAGGCAGATCTCCCCTAGTCCGTGCACCGGGCATGGCATCTGGTTCAAGCACATTGGTCAGGAAGGCAAGCCTGCCATCCTTGGTGCAACCCATCCATGTTCCTCCACCAAGCACGTCCCTGCCGCCAAGAATCTTCTTTGAGCCTTCTCCCCACCATCCTACTGCTTTTGTAGGCCTGCATCAGTTCATCAAGAAAAAGATACGAAGTGATGAACACTGAACAGCTAGCGTTGTTGTTTTGCAGTGGGTAACCTTTCTATAGCCTATAGATTTCTCTAGCAGCATTTTGCTTCTGAGAAAAGATATGAGCATGCACGTTAGTATATGAACAGTAGCATCACATATGTCAGTGGGGTTCATGGAAATTCTATCAGTGAACGTATAGCTTAGGAGGAAAAAAGTACCCAGTTTTCAAAATAGTACCTCATATGGCAGAGCTATTACTTGCAGATTGGGGTCCTACAAAGATCAATAAAACCAAGCAAGATCACGCACCTGCAGTGGAACTCATCTCTGTTCAGAATCAGGAGGAGTTGGTGCACAGGGTGAGCCTGCCAAATCCATGCAGCAATGCACATGGCTTCAGGTGGTTTCTACTCCTTGGTTGGTTGTAAGTAACTCGCTTGTTTTGCTACTATCTTAGCTGATGGTTCTGCCTTGCGCACGCCTTTGTATTTATAGGGAGAAGGTTGGAAGGAGAGCAAAAGCACAAGGAGCCCACAGAGTCTTTGCATTATTGGATGCAACCAGGTGCTCTGCAGTCTGTCATTCTTCTGCCAGAGTTCCATCATGTTCAGTTACCAGGTTATATTACTTCGCATGTGAGTTCCTGATTAGGGCCCCCTTCCCTTACTGTTGACACTGATTAGTACTCCATCTCAGGATAGCTTTAGTTTGATCCATCATTTGGAACGGGCTCTCGTACTGTTGACACTGATTATGTGGATTAGTGCGTGCTTAGTGCTCAGGAATGCAAAAAATTTCTACCAGCAGGGAAAACAGGAGGCGGCACTCTGTTCTGACTGGAGTGGTGTTGGTTTTGCAGGCCCCGGGAAACTCGGCCATATCTGAACAAAACCAAGGCGTGCTGGATTGGGATAAACAAAAGCGGTAAGCAACGACCTGATCTTTCGAAGCAATATATGACCCCTGTTTCTGTGTGTATGACCAGAATTCAGAAGGGGCCAGTACTGAATCCACCAATCATTTTCTCGTGGGTAGTTGGCTCTTGGCTGTGGTGGTTCACACGTGTTGAGCTAAAAGAACAGCATGCCCTGGCCTGGACGGCGGGTTTCAGGCACTCGTCATCTACTTTATATGTTTCCAAGTACGATGTCCTTTCTTGTTGCAATACATATCTGATCTTTTCCGCTCATGTTTATCCTGTCGTGTGATGGATGTGCTACCAATTTATAAATATATCAGTGTCGTGTGAGGATTCTTCTCTTTTAGCCGCAAGGTTTTCTGTTGATAATATATATACTGTTTATATAGAATAGAATTAAATAACTTGTTGGTGCCCTCATGGTACTGACACACACATATCAGGCCATACACTGTTTAAAAAGTTTGCAATGCATTCGTGCCTCTTAGAGTTTCCACGGATTGGATGCTATACCAACTAAAGCTCTTAAAGATTATTTGTTACCATTATGATTAAAAAATAAACTTGATGGCCAACAGCAAAGTATATAGATATCATGTGAAACTTTGCAGAAAGTCAGGATATTTAGTTGGACCTTTTCAAGGGGGGCACTGGTCCTGCATTTGGTATTGGGTAAGTTGTTGACTCCCATCTCACTTATTTGGTTTGGATGGAGAATAGTCATCTGGCACTTGATGGTTAGATATTTAGTGTAACTCTCATACAGTGGTTGACTCCCATCTCACTTATTTGGTTTGGATGGAGAATAGTCATCTGGCACTTGATGGTTAGATATTTAGTGTAACTCTCATACAGTGGTTGACTCCCATCTCACTTATTTGGTTTGGATGGAGAATAGTCATCTGGCACTTGATGGTTAGATATTTAGTGTAACCCTCATACAGTGGTTGTCCATCATTTTTCTTTTTCAGTATGTAAGAAGTAGCTGGACCATAATCTAGAGATTTTTCATCAATTACAATTCTGGACAACTAACTGTTCGTGACAAAAAAAAACATGTGTCAGAAACTAGCAGCAACTTAGTTTGGTGGTTTTGTAGTTTTGAGAATGAAGGTTGTCGTTGTAAAAAAGAAGGAAGGATGGAAGTAGCTAAACAACAAATCGCCATATTCGTTTGGCTTATAAGCCGTACTTTTTCAGTCAACGAATAATATTTTTCTCTCACAACACATCAGCCAACAGTAGTATTTTCAGGCATGGCTTATTAGCCAAACGAACAGGGCAATTTGTAGTTTTGAGAATGAAGCTTGTCATTGTAAAAAAAAGAAGAAAGGATGGAAGTAGCTAAACATTTATTGTGGGTCAGCAAAATTAAAGGACAATAACACAAGTGCTCATAGGTTGGGGGTCACTACAACCTACCATGTCGGCACCCAATTACACCATGCCCAGTGATGCACGCTACCACTTTGCCAATAACCAACGGCGGTGTGCCTTGCCTGCAATGCTGCTACTACAGTGGTTCTAGAGGGTGTTCAGATTCGGTGACTAAAGTTTAGGAGATGTCATACAAGGATGTCGTATGTGGTGTTTAAATACTAATAAAAAAATAAATTACAGAATCCGTCAGTAATCCACGAGACGAATTTATTAAGTCTAATTAAGCCGTATTAGTACATGTTTACTGTAGCACCACATTGTCAAATCATGAACTAATTCGGTTTAAAAAATTCGTCCCCAAAACAGTCTTAATCTGTGCATTTAGTTTTGTAATTAGTCTATATTTAATACTCTATGCACGTGTCAAACATCCCGCCACTAAAGTTTAGAGGAGAAACAACACCCCCCTTAACTTGCATGGAAGCGTCTCTTGTACCTTAGTATTTCTACAGTATACTGCGGATTTCGACGAATGAAATGAAAGTGCCGCAAACCAATTCCATGGAAGCAGACTGTTCATTACTGCATTCTGCCTCTTCTGCTTTAAAGCCACAAAAAAGTGGGTGACGGAGAGACTTGCACCCGGAAGCACTCAATGGAGTACAGTGCACTTGAAATCATGGCTTCTGGAAAGGGACATTTGGCTTGTCTCTCGGAGAGTACAGTGCATTGTGATTGTACATGGCGAGTCACTAAATGGAGTATATAGTACTTAGGGCTAACTATAGAAATTAGATTTAATTTGGGCGTAGAAGTTAATTGAATTTGGGACAAAGGGAACATATACTACTCTCTAACCATCACATATGTATATGTACCAGAGTTTTGTTCTTCCCTTGAGGTGATCCAACTCAATAAAATATTTTCCTTTTTTGAGACCATTATCATTTCTGTATTCTAATTGTATATACATGTGTACGTTAATACTCTGGTGAGGACGTCCGTATGGGCGTGTCCATCCGAACGCCCAGTTCCCGGGCCTGCACAGCGACCGGGCCCAACAGCCAACGAGCCTGCTCCATCTACGCTCTCTCATCCATCTCTACACTACCACAGCTGAGAAATCCTCAACTCCCAACTCGCTTCGCTCCTCGCGGCTCACTGCACCATTCGCCCACCCCAAGCCGCCTCGCCGTCGTGAGGCGTCCCAACCCGCGTCATGCCACGCCTTGCCCTGTCCCCGCCCCTGCGCGCCATGCCCCATCCCCCACCGCTGTGCGCTGTGCTCAGTCCCCCGCCGCATTGAGGTGCTTCCAACGCCGCCGTTCCCTTGGCCAATGGAGGAGCTTCGTGCGACGCCATCCCACTGGCGAGCTGCCCACGCCGCCGCTGCCGCACCGCCGCCGACCTCCGTGCTGGCATCGAGTTTCGCAACGACGAGTCTCCATTCTTCCAAGCTGCAAGGCGACACTGCGCTGAAAACACATATTGCAAGAGTATGTTTCAAGTGTTTCAATTATTTTATATGGATATTGCATGTGTGTTTATTTGAATGTTGTAAAAGTAGATCGGAATGTTGCACATGTTGCAATGGCTATATACGTATGTTGCAAGTGTATATTCCAAATATTTCATCTGTTTTTTTCAGACGTATGTTGCGAGTGTGTTTATTTGGATGTTGCATATGTTTCACACATATGTTGCAAGCGTTTTATTTAGATGTTGCCATGTGTTTTACAATGGTTTTTCATGTGTTTTTCAGGTGTTTTTGCAAGTGTTTTAGACGCATGTTTTAAGTGTTTCATCTGTCTACAGACGTATGCTGCAAATGTTTTATCTAGATGTTTCAAAAATGGATCGGGTGTTGCACAAGTTGCAATGACGCCGATGGTTGGCGGATAGCGGCCTGCCGCAGGGCTTTGGCTCCTACCTCGCGTGGCGCGTCTCGCCCTCTCCCTCCCCTCGCTTCCCTTCTCTCCATCTCGCCTCGGCGTTGGCGTTGGCGTTGGGATGGGGGTCGTCGAGGGTGTTGCGTTTGGACGCAGGCGCTGACGTGGAATGGGATGCGAGGTGTGGGATGCAACGCGGGCGCAGGTGCGGGAGCAGCGTCCGGGCCCTTGCGATATGTGTATTTATATGTGCGTGCTATAATAGGCCTCTTTGCAACAATCCCATTCGGCCCATGACTTTGGCAAGAAAATGGGCCGTGTTTACATGGGCTTTCTTCTTAAGTTGGCTCAGTCAGGCTTTTTCATCTAGGAATTCCTTTCATCTATCAGCCTCTTTCTTAAGTAGTCTTTGACTGAAGGTGTGTTCCCTTGTAGCAGGCCCTGTGAAGTTGGAATAGAAAGGTACATCTGGGGGCCTTTGGAGTTGCAGAATGTAACTTTGCTTGATTAAAACTATCTAGTTTTTTCCCCCTTATAAGACGAGGACATGGTATATATCATCACATACACGTTAGCATATATGCTGATGCCAACATCACATTCACATGATGCTCTCATTCCACCTGCCAATCACATGGAAGCATACTGTATGATGCATGTATGATTATATATTATATTAGAATTGGAATACAAACAAAGAATTGAAGGTAAGCAACGACTCAGTTTGCTTTTTGTACACATTTCTTGCCGGTGCCGGCCAATCCACTGCAACAAGAAAGGCATATAGATAATCACATGGAAGTTACACCTCCTCCTAACCGTCTTTGTACACCTTTGTTAAATCACACATAAAAATGATTAACGAACCGTATGTCTGTTGAAAGAATAAAAATGAATTCTCCCTAATCTGTTTTGTAGTATACCTGTACATCTCCGTGTCCGATGGATAATATATACCAGGAATTAAAAAAAAACTATGAGCTGCTGTGCGTTGTCCTTCCAACTGTCCGGTGAGCAAGCTTTTTGGTGAATCCAACACCAAACCACCTCCGTGTCACGTCTCGGAGCAGGGTGTCCTCCACCTCGCAGAACTTGTGTGGCCACCCGGCCGGTTCGATCGCCTCGAACCCTAGGCCGGGCGTGCGGTCCTTGGACCCATGGTTGACCCGGTCGGTCCAGTCCGCCACGTAGGTGGACACGCGGTGGCGGAACTTCACCTTGAACTCATCCCAAGCCTGGTACTTGTAGTGGTTCACCCTCGCATCCCTCGATTGCTCCCACTTGAACTCAGGCCGAAGCTCGAAATGGTGGACCGAGTTCATCAGCGATGGTGCTATGGAGTCGAGCCTGACGAGCGACTTGTGCCGTTCCTCGGCTCGCCTCCGGCAGGTGTACCCTTGGGTGACTCCCTCCTTGGGGTGCTTGGTGTGTCCCGAGGGCCCGAAATCCTTGCACCCTAGCATGACCTGCCCAACGTCTGGCTCAAAGGTGGTGACGACGGATCGGAGCATTGATTTGGTCGGCTCGCTTGACCCGGCCCAATCCGGGGAGAAGATGAACTCGTCAACGTCGACGAACGCCATCCACTCGCACGAATCTCGGTGTGCCGCAGCCGCGTAGGAGAACCCAGCCTCCTGCGTCTTGGGCCAGGGCCACGCGTGCGTCGACACGTGGAAGCCCTCCGCGCTGAGCTGGCACACCTGGCCCTCCAGGTCATCCCCGCTCCCGTTGTCGTAGAGGTAGAAGCGGTCGACGCCCACTGCCGCGTGGTAGACCACCCACTCCCGGAGGAACTTGGCCACGTCTCGGACCATGGTGCAGGCGCAGGTGAGCTTCTTCTTTGACGCCGTCGTCTGGGCTGTTTCGGCGTCTTGTGGAGGAGGAGGGGTGTAGGTCGCCACCGAGGGGATGGGGTCCTCGCCAGCGACGGCGAGCGTGACGCGGAGCTGCTGCGCCTCGGCGGGAGACGCGGCCGTGGCGGTGCTCGGCGGCGGCGGGCACCGGAAGACCTGCTGCGCTGAGGTGGTGGCCGGGAGCGAGGCGACGACGTCTCTGTCTCCGTTTCCAATGGCTGCGGTGCTGCGGCGGTAGTAGATGCACCGAATATCCGCGGCGTCGCGGTTGACTCCCTGGCGCGGGTTGACTCCCTTGGCGAAGACGAGGACGCCGTCTTCGCCGTCGAGCGCGGCGGAGTCGTACACGAGGCGACCGCTCCACCGCATCATCTCCGGCGTCAACGACCGCGCTGCCGCCGCCGCTGGAGCGGCGTCCTCTTCATCCACCGCCGAGGACAACAGCGTGGCGACGACGAGGCGTGGCGCGCGGAAAGGCCTGCTGTGGCGGCGCTCCGGCCTCGGCATGGCGCACGTGTAGGCTTGGCGGCCGGACGCGGGCATCCTCCCGAGCAGTCGCGCCGGGGATGTGGCCCCGCCTGGGAACGCGCACGTGGCGTTGCCGGAGGGTAAGCTGTCGTCGTCGTCGGGGCGGAGCAGGACGAGGACCTCCCAGTCCGGGAGCAGCACGGCGTCGAGGTCCGACAAGTCCGAGTCGTGCTGGCCCTGGCCCACCGCTCGTGGGGCGACGGGCGAGGTGGGCCTGTCCTCGTCCCTCCGGACGGCGCGGAGGGTGGTTAGCGGCTGTCGGTGGCGGCGCGGCGGCACGAGCTGCAGGGCGCGGCGCGCGGGCGTGAAAGAGGATGACGGGGTGGAGGTGACGAAGGCGAGCAGCGCGGCGAGGGAGAGGGCGACGAGGAAGAGCAGGCGCAGTAGGGCCCTGGTGGTGGCGCGGCGGCGCGGCGAGGGCGACGGCGGCGGCGGCTGCATGGCTGGCGATTGGCCCATGATGATGAAGAAAACGCGGGCTGGGCTGCTGGCTTCTTCTCTTTGTCATCAGCTGTATGCTCGCGTGTTTTGAATGGAATTCGACGCGAGTTCGTTGGGCTCGAATATGGAAACTTCCTACGAACTAGGCTTCGGTTAGGCTCTTACTGTTCCTGTCTATCCTCTGTTAGCGTGTTTGCTTGCCTGGCCACAATCGCATCTAGGAACCAGGCTGCAGGGATACAAGCTGCCTTTGTTTGCTTCATTGAACGGCGTGGCTAGCGCCATGCTTGCTCCGTGTCTCAGTTCTCTGAGGCGGTGATGGATCCGGGCATCCAGGTGGCCTGCCTGTCCATCCACTCGCTGGCGCAGCAGTAGAACGGAGGCAACCGCTGAAACGAAACGACCAGCTGAGCCTGCGTCGCGTCTGCGTGCGGCGGCGTGACGGGATGGATCGATGCAAGATGGAAGCCCAGCCCACCGCCGCGTGCATGGGTACAACGGCGGATACAGTGAAAAATTTTAGAGGGGCTGAACAAAAATACGACAATAACATGCCTCCGACTACTGCTCGTTAAGTCACAATTTCATCTACACGATAGAACTTTGTCTATAAATTTATAGGGGCTACGGTACCGGTAGGGGGTCTCGAGGCCTCCCCGGGTGAGGAGGAGCTGGAAAACGTCGACGAGATCACGACAACCACGGGCGATCTCCAAGCGTCGCATCGCACCAGTCGTGGGTCGTCCTCTGAATCTGGCGACCGAAAAGACAAAAAAAAAAAACCAAGCTTCGTTCCTTCCTTGGATTTCCTCTCAATCACAGCACAGCACAGAGTTCATTCAGGTGGTGACAGCAAATTAAAGTGCCTGCTGCCTGTCGGTGTCAATCGTCACTTTGGCAGTAGCAACCGCGCTCGGTCGCTACCACTACTCCTCTGTTGAAACATGCCACGATACGATATGATGATCGACAGGCGCACGGGCACGGCGTCTTCGTGCGTCGCCCCTCCTGCTGCTTCCGTGTTGCTTCCTCTCCGATGTCCTCGTAATATAAGCAGAGGGCAAGGACCGGCGTCTGTCCATGCGCGAGTCTCTTGTGTTTAGCAGAGAACCTCAGATCCAACTACCTGCCTACCGATACTGATCTGTTTCTCTGTTTCGAAACTGCAATGAAGAGCCGGGACCCGTGGTGCCCCTGACCGAAGCACCCGTCCGCCCGCCTCCGTCTGCAGCCCCCCCCCCCCACCCCCAGCGCGCCGTGCGCACTGTCCTCCTGCCCCCACGCCCACCCTCACGACCGAACAACGTAAAACACTTGCAACATGAAAAAAATTTAAATGCAACATACGTCTGAAAAATAAATGAAAATATTTAGAACATGCACTTGCAACATGTGTGTGGAACACATGAAACATAAAAAAATAGCACTTATATCTTGCAACATGAAACCACTTGCTGCAACATAACACTGAAACAACTGAAACATTTTGGTATATACTGTCGCAACATATGAGTAAAACATATGCAACATCCAAATAAAAAACGATTGCAACATATGTCTGAAAACAGATGAAATATTTTGAACAAATACTTGCAACATCCATCTGAAACACTTGCAATATGTGCAACATCCCCCGATCTAATTTGGCAACATCAAAATGAAACAATAGCAACATACATCTGAAAAGTCTAAAACAATTAAAACATACATATGCAACATAGAGGAGGGAAAGGTCGAGGCCGGTCGATTCCAACCGTCGGGGTCGAAGCCGGCAGCGAGCGACGCCGCGAGAGCACAACCGCCACCGGCAGCGGGCTTGGCTCGGCCGAGTGGGCGCATTAGCACCAGCGGCGCGTGCATGCACCAGCGCCACTAGCACCGGTCTTAGCTCGGCTAGGCAGGCGGCGTGTGCGCCGGGTGGAGCGGGCACCACCAGCACTAGTGCGCACAACGAGAGGGGGCGAGCGCGCGGCAGTAGCGAGCAGAGTGGCATTCATGTTCGAGACGAGAATGGCGGAGTGGCAGCTGCAAGGCGATGTGGTGGAGAGGGGGAAGTGGAAGGGATAAGAAGTTTTTTTTTTTTTTAATTTTAGAACGGTTGGGAGCGAGAGCGAGTGAATGAACGGTCGTTGGGCTGCATCGCGATCCACCATCGGCACTGTCCCGGTGTGGACGGACACCCTATACCTAGGCATCACAGTTCATTGAATCAGGATGCCAGGTTGAGCAGAGTGCTTTTGGTTGTCAGTATTGACATATGTTACATTGAACTGAAATGACAAAAAAAAAACAGGTACCACGATAATATTTATTTTGCTTGAATCGGTTGCATATCACTTATTTTTACCATATAAATCTTAATTTTCTTTGTAGTATATTAATATGCCTTAAATTATGCTATTCATATATTACTACCATCATTAAGGCCTTGTTTAGATGCCTCCCAAATTCCAAGTTTTTTCACTCTCTCTCCATCACATCAATTTTTAGCCGCTTGCATGGAGTATTAAATGTAGGTAAAAAAAATAACTAATTACACAGTTTAGTTGGAAATCACGAGATGAATCTTTTGAGCCTAGTTGGTCCACGATTGGACAATATTTGTCAAATAAGACGAAAGTGATACTATTCATCGGGTTGAAATTTTTTCGCAATCTAAACGAGGCCTAAGCTGCTATTATCTTGCATCCCGCGAGCCTGGCTCTGGAGAAACATATTTCATTCTCGTTTCTTGGGAGCCATGCTCGCTGGTTGCTTTTATATCTGCGGAGCCTGGTTCAAACTAGCATACGAGCAACCAAATGTTGCGCTGCTGCATCCAGGGAGTCAGGCCAGCCCACATGCAGGCAACCAGACATGCTAATGTGTATCTCGTCCCGAGTAAAATACATCGTGGGCTCCGAAAATTGTTTCAGGATTTCGTTTCATCTAGGTCCAGTTTAGTTCCAGAAAATTTTGCCAAATTTTTCAGATTCCTCGTCACATCGAATCTTTAGACGCATGCATAAAGCATTAAATATAAATAAAAAATAAAACTAATTACACAGTTTAGACAAAATTCACGAGACGAATCTTTTAAGCCTAATTAGACTATGATTGGACACTAATTGCCAAATAACAACGAAAAGTGCTACAGTGCATTTTGCAAAAAATTTCGCCATCTAAACAGGCCCCTAGCTGGGTCCATGAATGAACTCTCAAAATTGCATTATCAGTTCTTGGAACTTGTCAGGTGGGGGTATTTGAGGATATCCATGGAATGAATACCCATTATATTTGCTAATCAATGGTATTCAAGAATATAATCAATAATCCTCAATCAATTATATATACATGTCAGCAAAAATAGGGTTAAAGCAATCAAGTTTTTTTAATCTCTTCGAAATTTGAACACTCGTTCTCTAATAAGTCTAGGTCCGCGCCTCTGCTTGTCATGGCTTGTCATACAAGTCTTTTGAAAATGTTTCTCTAGGTTGCAAGGTGCAAATGCATGTCCACTAGAATGCTCCGCGCCTCGTCATGGTGGATCACCGTATCTCAGGTCTTGACTAGTGGGTAGTACCACGTTGACGGTATGGCACGTACACATGTTAGCCTTTGGCACTCCATCTCCGTGCTCCCCCGGACCCTAGCTAGCTAGTCCCTCGTGGCATCGTCATCGCCACCACGAACCCTGATTTATCTTCAATTGTGATGGCGGTAATAAGGTCTATGTTGGTGCTCACAGTCACAGCTTACCCTGATTTATCTGCCAGAATCTTCCTATCGATGGACTGCTGGCCGAAGGTATATTATTATATATATAGTAGAAAGAAGATAACGCCGAAGCTCTTCTTGTTTCAGGCCGGTCTCGGTCTCATCTGACTCGCTGACTGGGACCGATCGAGATATATATATATATATATATATATATATATATATATAGAGAGAGAGAGAGGATGCATCGTGCATATGCCGGCCCTTTGAAAGCTAGGCCTCGTTTACATCGGGGTTAGAAATCAGTATATGATATTGTAGCACTTTCGTTTGTATTTGATAATTATTGTCCAATCATGGCCTAAGTAGGCTCAAAAGATTCGTCTTGTAATTTACAATCAAACTATGTAATTAGTTATTTTTTATTTATATTTAATACTCTATACATGTGTCTAAAGATTTGATGTGATAAAAAAAGAGTAAAAAAACTTACAATCTAAACAAGGTCCTATAGAGGGCTAGTCATCCTTCCTTGCTTCACTAATGACTACGTACGTAGGCTCTTTTCGCTTGGTCTTACCGACGAGAATCAGTTCTACTTTTCATAAATAGAATTGTGTTTTTTTACGATAAATCAACTCTACAAATCAACCGCAACGATAATAAGTCCAGCCAAACAGCCCGATAATCTTGCTCTCTCCTCGTCATCCAATTTAATTAATCTTTTTTTTGTGAACACAACTTAATTAATCTTTAATTTCAAAACAACTTTCTTTGTTTTCAACTCCACCTTCCCCCGACTCCACCACGCTCCTCCAAAACAACTAGAAAGTTGAGCAAGACCACGTCATCCTACTTGCTTCAATAATTCATGCATGGTGTTAATTTGATAGAGATGGTGGCAGAGGGGACGATGATATATTATAGATGCAACCACAATTTGGTCCAGATTCAACACGCATGGTCTTCTTTAGGTTTTGCCGGTCAAGCTTCGTACTTAACTTTAACCATATAGGCCAGTCTTAATTAGAGTTTCAAAAAAAATTCATTCTCATCTAATGCTATGACACATTAAATTTGTTGAGTTGCCGGATTAATTATGAAAAGAGAGATGGAGATGAAACTCGATGTCATAGTTAGGCCAGTCTCAATGGAAGATTCATGTCTCTGTTTTCAAGACTCTCCGGTGTTGGAAACAGTGTAAACAAGTTTTATCTCCATGAAACTTATTTTATCCCGTAAAATGTTTTTCATCTCTCTCTTCATTTATATCTACATCAGTTTATTTAATGCCCATGAAACTCCCATTAAGACTGACCTTATGAACACAAAAGCTGATGTGATAGTCTTAATAACTGTGTCATGAAACTCGTCATTGAGACTGCCCTCATACATTAGTATATAACAAGCCATCATATATATTCGGCCTATTCGCTGGTTGATTTCTGGGCTGATAAGCTCGGCTAGTGCTAATTTGTTGTGAGAGGAAAACACTGTTGACTCGCTGATAAGCCCTGACTGAAACCAACAAGTCGAACAAACTGATTATATATAGATTCATGGTGTAAAATATATTCACATTAATTATATTCACCCATGAAAAATACTTTCAAAAATATTTAGTTCCTTTTTCTTTGAAATTTCATATCTTCAAAGACAATATTGGTCATATATTTTGCGTGTGTAGACACCAACCGTAAACTCATTGGATGGATGTGGCTCAAAGGTCAAGTTGCTTCTTAGAGAAGCTAAAGCTACATGTCTGGCTACCATAAGAGTGTTCGGTTGGTTGTTTCAGCTAGCTTATTTGCTGGCTTATAAGCCACGGTATAGTATTTTTCTTTTTTAAAAAATCAGCCATATAAACCAGCACCAGCGGCTTTATCACCAGCCGAACACTCCCATAGCTTATCCATGACAAAGCATTAGCACCTGTGAATGGCCCCGTTCGGCTGATCAGTTTTCGAATGATTTCGGATGATTCAATAGTTTTATGTGAGAGAGAATAAGCTAAAACAAGCCAGCTGAACGGGATTACTAGCTAGCATGAGGTTGGATCTCACGAAAGCTTTCTTTTGTATTTTCGTGCTACTTCAATTCTACGTTTTCTTTATTCCTGTGTTTTAAGAATCCTACTAGAGGGCCTTAGACTCGAAGGTAATTACTGCGACGATGAATGATACATGGGCGGGTGAGGGAGAGCCAGCGTACGTAGTGCGATAGTATGGGAGACCGTACCGAGCCATCACGTTTGAAGGACCTGAAAATGATCTTATTAACGTCTGATTTAGATGGTGTGTAGGGTCCAGGTAGATTATGATATATATGCATGGTTTTCTTGATACGAAGAGCATATATATATATATTTTATATGACTGGCAGAATTTTTCTCAAGCCTGTTTGGATCTTATGAATTGAAACCAATATCTACAAAGTGCTTCTCATTTTATTATTAGATTATTTTTCAATTCCTCTCAATTCTTGGGAACCAAACAGGGCCGGAAATAGTCACTTCTGATCCAAAATACAAGCCGGTTCAAGTATTCAACATGTGGTCCATACTTAATGTGAGGTGCCTACGGTTCGTCTGTCCTGCATTCCCAAAGCATTGATAAAAGGATCGACCCTCTTACGGGGTAACAGACTCCTATGTACGGGTGGGACATAAAGTTTGGGGATTTTCTCGACTTACGTGAAAAAGTCTCCTTCTTAACAACAATATCTCGGGGGACGTCATCCCCCGCGAGTTGAGTTTTTTTTACTTAATGTGAGACCAGTCATTCCTACTAAAAAATAAAACACGCTATCTTGAAATATAGAAAGGCTCACACATTTGCAAAGATAGGTCATAGAACTTCTGTACAGTCACTTGGATCGGGGTGTGCTAATGACATTGAGCTAGCTATTTTTGTTGAATTTATTTAAGTGGATTTGGCCCAAACATGTTTCAACTAAATCAAATAAATTCCAAGCATACAGTAAATTTTATGTGAAAAAGAATAATCTCGTGTGGTAAACTGAATGGGGGATTGCGTCAGTTTAAACTGGGGCTACTATGTACACCTATTGTGAGTTTAAACGGGGGATTGGTGGGCCTTCCCTTCAGCGTCTTGCAGTCTCCAGGTGAATGCGTGGAACTCGGCCCACTGGCGCTCCCTGACCCCGCCCCCGCCGCAGTCCTCCGCCTTGCCCTGGGCGAGCAGGGTGGGAACGCCGCGGCGCGCGGTGCACGACGAACTGCGCGTCCACCACCCCGATCTGCGCTTCAGGATCGTCCACGCACCTCCAGAAGTTCCAGTCCAGCCCCCACCCATGGATGAGATCGTTATGCACCATGTGCCACACGCACGCCGCCGACGCCTCCCGCCCGAACACCGGCGCCATCACCTCCACGAACCCGCTGCACGGCAGCCGCCGCTCCTCGACGGGGCCGCAGCTGCTGCGGTGCACCACGCTCTCTCCGTTGCCGTTTCCGCCGGTCCTCCGGACGGTGACGTCGTACGTGTGCACGCAGGCTTCCGGACGACGCGCACGTACTCATCGGCGTCGAAGAAGGTGGCGTCCAGGTCCTCGTCCCACAGGAAGACGTAGTCGTGGGGCGCCACGATGCTGGGGGTGCAGGAACCGCTTGGCGTACCACCACTTGGCCTGCTTTCAGGTTTCAACTGCAAAGTGACGGATTATATATGGCTTGTGTTGCTTGTTTACCAGCTGTTTTGTCGAGAAAATAAAAACTAGATTGAAGTTTTAACTTCTGCATTGTGTCTTTAAGTTCGCAATAAACCAATTAAGTCAGCAAGGAAAACTGAGAAGGTACCTTTCTTCTTGCCCTCGGTTCCATCCCTCTCTGGGGAGAGATTGTTTGACATCCTTTGCCAACGTAAAAGAAACTGTTGAGAATACAATCCATATATAAGAAGATGTCTGAATTCCTCTCATTTCAGTCAGTTGTTGTAATCTTCTGGAGAAAGAAACTTTGAGTGTTATTAGTATCTTTGCTCAAGTAAACTTCCTTGGTAATAATTGTAAGGCTTAGTTTATTAATCCTCTAAGAAGTTGTTGTCATACTTTAATATTTTTTTGCGTAATACCTATATAGTTCTGCTTATACACATCGTATTTGATATGAAACTACGAATGCTACAGCTAATAGGTGATGAAGAGTTTAAAATCTGGAGCAGAGAGGCCTAAAAGCTCCAGTCCAATCACTGTTGGATTATTTCATTCATGAAATTTCCTGCAGAAATAGCTCTGAGTTTGTCCAGGTTATTCCGTAATTATCTTTGAAGGTATGTTGTTTTTTTAATTGTTCAGATTCAAACTGGTTTTCAATTATGTTCAAAGGCATGTGATAAGTACATAACATCTTAACCAATCAAGTTTGGACTTTGAAATATGTATATATTTCTGTGAAGTTTAGACTTTCAAATATGTATCTTAACCGACCAGTTTTCCAACTCAGAGTGTTTTTTTTTAAAGTTCATCTCTTAATTTGATGAGACTTATGAGTGGAGAAAATGAGAAGGTTACTATTCCTGCAGAACCCAGTAACCCACTTAATATGGCCATGATTATGTTCTTCTCAGAAGACTTACACTAGATGTGCTGGCTGGAACATTAGCTCAGCCAAGATAAGCTAGCGCTTGTTTTGGTACTGTTCTTAGTCATGTTTTTTTTTCTTTGTGACGAAGTAAGACTCCTGAAGTTGTGGATTTTGTGCCTGCTAATTGGGTATAGCAGTTAGCCAATTTAGGCTCTAATCTCATACTTAACTGGAAGGATGAAAAAAAAACTTTTTCATCTACTTGCATATTGTACCGAGATACATGCTATAAGAGTATAAGACTTGAGGAAAAAAACATGCCAACCAGACCATTTTTTTAAAAAAATTTAGAGTTCACCGATGAGCTTTAATTTTTTTTCGAATTTACATTAACATTGTCATGACAAATTTCTACCTTAGGATTTTCCATCCACCGTTCCTGACAAGAATCATACTTTTCCTTTTCCAGGTGCATCTACAAGAGCACTTACAACAATTATATGGGACTTGAATATAATCAGGAGTACTTTCTGAGGGTATACCTACAATAGTATTTAGCATGGTCCCTTATGCGATTTGTAAATTGTTCATACGTAATGTATCATGTGGTTTCGTGTACATCGGTTACTGTTTATTTTCAAATGTTAGTATCACTATTTGTTACCATGGTACCAAGATAATGTGAATGGCTATTCATCGTCTCATCCATTAATTATTGAGAATAAAATACGGCTTTAGTGATGCCCGGTAGAGTAAGCCGTAGGGCAGGACGCGCGAAGCGCGCTAAATTTTCTACTATATTTTATGCTAGCATCATATCTTATGAAGTCATGCTTCACAATTACATTTACCTTTGCTCGAGGACGAGCAAAGAATAAGTGTGGGGAGCTTGTTGGCGGTCCTTAACTCCTAAAATTAACCGCCAAACCCTGCATGAAATCCATTCATATAAACACAAATTAGTATTAGGGATTATAACTAACAAATTCCACAAGTTTTGATGATTGTTTGTATGCAGGAGGACATATGTGCAAATACACATAAAGGGCTAAGAGAACACATTGAATATTAAAGAAAAGCTCGGAAAATGAAAGAGGCCAACTTACTAGATAAATCTGGGCCCAAACACATGGATCCATGAGCCCATAACTGAAGCAAAACCATCTCAACTCCACGCATACACCCATGGGCCCAAATAAGAAGCCCACAAGGAGGTCACCCACCCAATCTGGGCTCATTTGGGCTCAGTAGGGGGTTGGTCGATGCCATGGGTCGCCCGACCCCCTACCAAGGCCCATTTGCCCTCAGGGGGGAGTCACTTACCACCTTGCCAATGACGGTTGTGGGGTGGATGGCCCGAATTGAATGCGTTGGATGGAGGTTCCTTGACTAATAGATGGAATACAGGGAATATTCTATGGATCATTCCCTCCTCTCCACCTATAAAAGGAGGCCACCCCCTCCTCACACACCACACACCACAAGGGAGCACCTCCACTCTATTTTCAAGATGTAGAAGTAGAATAGTGTAGTTGTGAGTTAGGGAGAGATGCTCAGGTTCCAGAAGAGTCCTCGGAGGTTCGATATATCCTTGTATCATTCCTTTGTAAAACTCAAGTAGCAATATATGTATCTTCTCTAATTACTTGAACGTCTTTCATGGTTATCTAGTTTATTTCTTAGTGTTTAGCTAAGCATAGTTGGTATAGTTGTTCTACACCTTAGGAACCTCCCTCAAAGTCTCCTCCAGACATTCGAACGCAATACTACTAGGAAGCATGTCATCACCCTCGTCTTTAAACCTTAAGAACCTTCCTCAAAGTCTGCTCCAGACATTCGAACGCAATACCAATAGGAAGCATACCATCACCCTCGTCTTTAATTCCCTAGATGTTGGCGGAAAATAAGTTAGATTTTTTCTGCAAAAAGGCAAAACTTAGTAAATAAACAACACAAAAGCAGAAGATATGTGTGATGGGATTAAGTGGACAACCTTGATGTGAAGAGTTTCTAGGCGTGAAAAATAGTATAGGCGTGAAAAATAGTATAGAAAGTCCAGCATTTTGGGAACGTTTAGTCGAAGCAGTTGCAGGCAAAACGTTTTCACGCTCGCCAATTGAGCAACAAGGCAAGTAGCCATGGTTCACTGATATACAAATACAGTAACATGAAGATTAAAATGACTTAGTAAGAAGAGAAAATACCCAGCAACATGATAGAATAAATGGATCAAGACGAATATTAATTCAATGAATACTAACCATTCAATGAATACTACTAATTAGACTCCGATAGAAACTAATATGCATAGGCTTCCTTATTTATGTGAGCGCATACAACCTATCTCAGGGAAACACGTATTTATAATAAATAGGGGTACATCGTTTCCTCTTTATTGTCCTATAAAAATCCTATAAAGTCAAGTTTTTTTAGACAGAGGAGGGCATTATATTTTAAAAGAAGAGTATAGTTAATAAGTTAGCAAATATATAATATGCATGACAAAAAAAAAGGAACGGTAAGAATACTCACATAAGCATGGCTCTAAATTGTGGTGTTATATCTTTCTTTTGACCAGCTCCCTGAAACATGGACGAACCATTCTGGCTATTCATCCAGCCCTTGTGAGAACCACTAACGCATGGAACAATAAACCAACCATGACCTCTTGTGGAATAATTCTCTATCGCATGCAGGTTTGGGTGTCTAAATCCACAGAGAAGACCATAAGTTTCTGAGGATATTCTACAGAGTACGTTGCCCTTTTTGACCATCATCCTACTAGGAGAGAGGCCGGCCATTCTATACATATGAGTTTCCAGGCCCAATTTACTGCCATCAAAATCCATTGGTCTACCACTTTTGTTGATCTCAGTGAGCACTGCATCTTTACTTGATGCATTTTTGGAATGCTCTTCATACACTTGATGATACTGTTCTTTGTCCTTGTCCATGTCTGCCAACTTGTATGATCTGATTTGTACAAAAAGGAAACAAAAATGGGCAGTCCTTAGGTTGTATACATACTCAGGAAATACAAAAAAAAGAGTATGGTGTACGGTGCCTTCAAGTAAACCTATTTATTGATTTTTTGATGAATCAATTGTCATCTTGGTAGAAGTATGCTACCAAATAGAACGGTCATTGATCTTGTTCAAATATTTTATAGGAAGAGAAATAGAGCATAAAACAATACCACTACAACAGTGAGTATCCAAATCTTACGAAGACTATGAATTGAATTCTTTGATATATCAGACATGGGAAATCATACAGATAGCCTTAATCACAAGAAGGAAAATGAAAATGAGTTGAATTTTGTACAAATGAAGCCAAAAAAAATCACAGTAATAAATTAAAAGCATGTAGTGCTTGTGGTACCAAATATACAATGGCTGTAACTAGCATTCAGGGTGGCAGCACAGAGAAGATAATAAAGGAATTGAAAGCAAATATTGGTCATGTAAGGAAAATGGACCGTAGGCCCATTTACTTTGGATTTTGGTGTTTGATGACCAACACAACCAAATTGGACTAATGAATTTGTAAGTGATTGTTTTATAGTTCAATAGGGTGCAAGATATGACTTGGACGAAGGCGACGTGATGATCCAATGATCAACACCTTAAGCAAGACCCTAGAAGCATAAGAAAAGACTCAAGATATCGAGCAAAGTCCAAGCATGAAGATAGGAACCAAGACGGACGCAAGATCACGAAGATACGAGCTCACAGAGGTGACCGGACGCTGGAAGGTGATCCAATCAGTGACTCGACCACAGCAGGCGTTAGCAGCAGCGACCGGACGCTGAACAAGCAAAATGACCGGACGCACCGATAGCACCGTTCATCATTCCGGCAACACATTCAGCATTGACCGGACGCTGGCGACAAATCGACCGGACGCAGAACAACAGCGTCCGATCGAGTACATAAAGGTTCCAGAGCGGCGAAATTACGACCGGACGCTAGCAGCGTCCGATCAGTTGATCGCGGCTTTAACGGTTGGGACGACCGGACGCGACCAGTCAGGACGTGATCAGCGTCCGGTCAGTATAAGAGTATAATACTTGAGGAAAAAACATGCCAACCAGACCATTTTTTTTTTAATTTAGAGTTCACCGATGAGCTTTAATTTTTTTTCGAATTTACATTAACATTGTCATGACAAATTTCTACCTTAGGATTTTCCATCCACCGTTCCTGACAAGAATCATACTTTTCCTTTTCCAGGTGCATCTACAAGAGCACTTACAGCAATTATATGGGACTTGAATATAATCAGGAGTACTTTCTGAGGGTATACCTACAATAGTATTTAGCATGGTCCCTTATGCGATTTGTAAATTGTTCATACGTAATGTATCATGTGGTTTCGTGTACATCGGTTACTGTTTATTTTCAAATGTTAGTATCACTATTTGTTACCATGGTACCAAGATAATGTGAACGGCTATTTATCGTCTCATCCATTAATTATTGAGAATAAAATACGGCTTTAGTGATGCCCGGTAGGGTAGGCCAGGACGCGCGAAGCGTGCTAAATTTTCTACTATCTTTTATGCTAGCATCATATCTTATGAAGTCATGCTTCACAATTACATTTACCTTTGCTCGAGGACGAGCAAAGAATAAGTGTGGGGAGCTTGTTGGCGGTCCTTAACTCCTAAAATTAACCGCCAAACCCTGCATGAAATCCATTCATATAAACAACAATTAGTATTAGGGATTACAACTAACAAATTTCACAAGTTTTGATGATTGTTTGTATGCAGGAGGACATATGTGCAAATACACACAAAGGGCTAAGAGAACACATTGAATATTAAAGAAAAGCTCGGAAAATGAAAGAGGCCCACTTACTAGATAAATCTGGGCCCAAACACATGGATCCATGAGCCCATAACTGAAGCAAAACCGTCTCAACTCCACGCATACACCCATGGGCCCAAATAAGAAGTCCACAAGGAGGTCACCCAGCCAAGCTGGGCTCGTTTGGGCTTAGTAGGGGGTTGGTCGGCCCCATGGGTCGCACGACTGAAATGTCCTAATATGGCTAGAGGAGGGAGGGTGAATAGCCTATTTAAAAATCTATAAAAGGACTAGAGCAAATTGATTAGTATGACAAATAGCGAAATACAAACTTGTTCTAGCTCTACAAGGGTTGCAAGCCACCTATCCAACAATTCTAGTTGCAATGATTACTAGTCACACAACTTGCTATGATACTACTCACTAAGAGCTCTCAACCTTGTTACTCTAAAGAGCTCCACTAGATGAACTTAATTAGCAAAGCAAGCTCTCAATTCTAATTACACTAAAGAGCTTGCCACAACTAGTTTGCAAGAATATAAATGAGTGAGTAGGATGATTATACCGCCGTGTAGAGAAGTGAACCAATCACAAAATGAGTATTAAACCAATCACCGGGAGAATACCAAATGACAAGAGACAACCGATTTTCTCCCGAGTTTCACGTGCTTGCCAACACGCTACGTCCCCGTTGTGTCGACCAACACTTGGTGGTTCAACGGCTAAGAGGTGTTGCACAAACCTCGTTCACACGATTGGACACTGCAAGAACCTACCCGCAAGTGAGGTAACTCAATGACACGAACAATCCACTAGAGTTATCTTTCGACGCTCCACCGGGTAAAGTACAAATCCCCTCACAATCACCGGAGATGGCCACGAACAATCACCAACTTGTGCCAATCCTCCACCACTGCACCAAGCCGTCTAGGTGGTGGCAACCACCAAGAGCAACAAGCGAATCTCGCAGCGAAACACGAATACCAAGTGCCTCTAGATGCAATCACTCAAGCAATGCACTTGGATTCTCTCCCAATCTCATAAAGATGATGAATCAATGATGGAGATGAGTGGGAGAACTTTGGCTAAGCTCACAAGGTTGCTATGTTAATACAAATGGCCAAGAGAGTGAGCTTGAGCCGGCCATGGGGCTTAAATAGAAGCCCCCCACGAAATACAACCGTTGGCTCAATTATTGGGCGGACTGCGCATCGACCGGACGCGCAGCTCGAGTGCACCGGACGCTGCATTGGACGCACCGTTCATGAATACCTGACGCGTCCGGTAGGTAGACCGGACACGTCCGATCGCTCCCAGACCGCCACGTGTTCAGTTCAAACCGAAGTAGCCGTTGCTGTCCACACTTGCTGCCGACCGGACGCTCAGACCAGACGCTGAAATAGAAATGACCGGACGCTGAGCCACAGTGTCCGGCCGAGACCAGAGGGTACCTGGGGCCGACCGGACATGTCTGTTAGAAATTGACCGGACGCTGAGCCTCAGCATCCGGTCGAGTCTAGTAAGCACCCACGGTCGACCGGACGCGTCCGGTCACTTTCTGACCGGACGCCGCCCGTCGTCCGATCAAGCTATTTCACCGAACAATGACTTAGCTTATTCACTGGCGGACGATCCGGTGTGGCGACCGGACGCGTCCGGACGCTGAGTTCGTCGTTAATACTGGACGTGTCCAGTCACTATACCGGACGCGTCCGGTCACTCTGTGATCAGCGTGACTAACTCATTTTCATCTCTATCTTCTTCACCCTTCCTCAAATGTGCCAACCACCAAGTGTATCACCTTGTGCACATGTGTTAGCATATTTTCACAAATGTTTTCAAGGGTGTTAGCACTCCACTAGATCCTAAATGCATATGCAATGAGTTAGAGCATCTAGTGGCACTTTGATAACCGTATTTCAATATGAGTTTCACCACTCTTAATAGTACGGCTATCTAACCTAAATATGATCACACTCGCTAAGTGTCTTGATCACCAAAATAAAATGGCTCCTACTATTTATACCTTTGCCTTGAGCCTTTTGTTTTTCTCTTTCTTCTTTTCAAGTTCAAGCATTTGATCATCACCATGCCATCACCATCGTCATGATCTTCGCTATTGCTTCATCACTTGGAGTAGTGCTACCTATCTCATAATCACTTTGATAAACTAGGTTAGCATTTAGGGTTTCATCAATTAACCAAAACCAAACTAGAGCTTTTAACGACCCCCTACCAAGGCCCATTTGGCCTCAGGGGGGAATCACTTACCACCTTGCCAATGGCGGTTGTGGGGTGGATGGCCCGAATTGAGTGCGTTGGATGGCGGCTCCTTTACTAATAGAGGGAATAAAGGGAATATTCTATGGATCATTCCCTCCTCTCCACCTATAAAAGGAGGCCACCTCATCCTCACACAACACACACCACAAGGGAGCACCTCCACTCTATTTTCAAGATGTAGAAGTAGAATAGTGTAGTTGTGAGTTAGGGAGAGATGCTCAGGTTCCGGAAGAGTCCTCAGAGGTTCGGTATATCCTTGTATCATTCCTTTGTAAAACTCAAGTAGAAATATATGTATCTTCTCTAATTACTTGAACATATTTCATGGTTATCTAGTTTATTTCTTAGTGTTTATCTAAGCATAGTTAGTATAGTTGTTCTACACCTTAAGAACCTCACTCAAAGTCTCCTCCAGACATTCGAACGCAATACCACTAGGAAGCATGTCATCACCCTCTTCTTTAAACCTTAAGAACCTTCCTCAAAGTCTCCTCCAGACATTCGAACGCAATACCACTAGGAAACATGCCATCACCCTCGTCTTTAATTCCCTAGATGTTGGCGGCAAATAAGTTAGAATTTTTCTGCAAAAAGGCAAAACTTATTAGATAAACAACACAAAAGCAGAAAATATGTGTGATGGGATTAAGTGAACAACCTTGATGTGAAGAGTTTCCAGGCGTGGAAAATAGTATAGAAAGTCCAGCATTTTGGGAACGTTTGGTCGAAGCAGTTGCATGCAAAACGTTTTCACGCTCGCCAATTGAGTAGCAAGGCTAGTAACCATGGTTCACTGATATACAAATACAATAACATGAAGATTAAAATGACTCAGTAAGTAGAGAAAATACATAGCAACGTGATAGAATAAATGGATCAAGACGAATGTCTTATCGAGAAGTATGTGTACCCAATATCTAGAAGCCTGTTGCTCCAACCCAACGAACCATAGAACCTCAGCTTAGGCACCCCAGTTAGAGTCAGATATGGGCCGTATACATTCTGTGTGATGTACAACTCCTCAAGACTGACATTGTATATCTCTGAAATGCTACTAACCTCATCATCCCTGTTCCTAACCACGTCTTTAGATCATCAGGTATGAGCAAAATGAATAAACGGTGCAGGCATGGCAAAAACTCAAATTTTAATGATTCAGAGTATGGGCTCCGTGCAAGGATCAATGTTTCCATCCTAAGGGCTGCCATGATGATATTATCAATAGCTCCACTTGGTCCCCTGACATTACGAAGTTCTACCTCTGACAGCCTTCCGGATGAGAAGCTACATTCGTCCTTGCAATGCAATTTTTCCAGAGTCACCGAGCATACAACATCAAGCGTGAACATGGCACGCAGCACAAGCTGCTCCTACTGGATATAGTGAAACCATATCCCCTAGTAAAGTTAAGATACAGGACATCCAGGTCAGAGAACCTCCCACTCTCCTTCCAAAGATTAAACTGATTTAGGAGGACATCAAGCCAAAAGAAGCTGAAGGAGATCCTGCTGATCGCCCCCCATGATCATTGACAACCTTGGTAATGATTTTTGGCCATTTCTCTGTTGTTGTACTACATGTACCTATCTTGGGTAGCATGCTTCATAGATCTGTCATCCTGGTCCAGGGGTGCTTGCAGGCATAACATACGCCAAGGGTGACGGACGATGGTAGTGTGGATGCCATACCTGATGTCCAAGCGTCAGACGATCTCAACCATGAGGTCTTCCGGGACATTACGGATGCTTGTCTTGCTCCCATCCGAGGCATCATCAATCTCCTTCTTCTTGACTGGTGGCTGGTCTCCCTTGTCACCGACCAAGCTACGCTTCAGCTTGCCCTTGTTGTCGCAACCTTCTTGTGCGCTTCAGTTGGAACAATGTTGGGTCATTACAGATGAGGTCAAGGCTATGGCCGAAGCCTTGGCTCAAAAGATGGTCGAAGAAAACTGCAAGAAGACGGAGGAGGACCACAAGAAGATGAGAGAGGAACAAGACAAGGAGTTCCAAAAGAAGATGGGGCGAGCTCATTGATTTTCTAGAGGGGTGGTCCTAATGGACATGTTTGTGATCAACAAGGTATGTTGAATGTTGCTCTGGATTTTTTTTATAAAAATCTCTTTGTTGAGGGGCCTAGTGCAGGGGTTCATCTAGGGGAGAATTTTTGGAAATAGTCAGATAAGAGATTAGGGAAGCTCCTTTTAGTGCATAAGAGATTAGGGAAACTGTTTTTGGTTGTTATCTAGAAGGGCCCCAGGCCGGATGGACCGCTTTTCTTATTTTATCAAAAGTTTTGGAAGGTAATTGGCGAAGACATAATACATTTGTTTGATGATTTTTATAAGTGTGACTTGGATTTATATAGATTAAACTTTTCTCTAGTTACCTTAGTTCCAAAAGTTGATGATGCTAGTCAGATGAAATAGTTTAGACCTATTAGCTTACTTACTGTAGTTTTAAGATCTTCTCTAAGCTTCTTATTACAAATAGACTAGGGAAAGTGGCACATAGATTAGTGGCAACTAATTAGAGTGCTTTTATCAAAGGTAGCTATGTTCTGGAGAGTGTAGTTATGGCTCATAAGGTAGTGCATAGTCTACATAAGCACAAGGAGGAGGGTGTTATCCTTAAGCTAGACTATGAAAAGGCTTATGATAGAGTTAGTTGGAATTTTCTTTTTGAACTTCATGCCTCTAGAGGTTTTTCAACAAAATGGATTAGTTGGATTAAATAGTTAGTGGATGGTGGTTCTAAGGGTATTATGGTGAATGGGAAGGATAGTGCCTACTTTAAGCCAGGTAAAGGCTTAAGGCAAGGTGACCCCATTTCACCTGTTTTATTTAACTTAATTAGTTGGTGATGCCCTTACTAGGATGCTTGACAAGGCTGCTAGCTGTGGTTTAGTTAGAGGGTTACTGCATGACTTTAGAGAGTGTGTCATCTTGTGTTTGCAGTATGTAGATGAAACAATTCTGTTCTCTAGTGCTGAGTTAATTAGGCCATTTATTTAATCTCAAACAGATTCTGTTGTGGTTTGAACAATGGCTAGGCATGAGAGTTAATTTTCACAAGAGTGAATGCATACCTATGAATCTGGACAGTAATCTGATTCATGAGGTATCACATATTCTTTACTGTCCTACATGGTCCTTTCCTATTAAGTATTTAGGTGTACCTTTGCATTTTTCAAAACTAACCAGGGAGGATATCCAACCTCTGGTGGACAAACTTCTTAGGAGAATAGCTGGGTGAAGGGGGAAGCTTCTCTCTGCTATGCTTGAAACTTGTCTGGCCAGTATATATACCCATTTATATTCTTTCCTTCCTTAAATTTCCAAAGTGGGCAATCAAGCTCTTGAACTCCCAGATGGCTAATTGCTTGTGGAATGACTTTGATGGAAATAGGAAGTACCACCTAGCCAATTGGGAATCTGTTGCTATGTTTTTTTTTTTTTTTTTTTGCTAAGGGGGAATCTGTTGCTATGTGTAAGGAATTTGGGAGGTTACGCATCCCCAATCTGAGAGACCTTAATGTGTGTCTTCTAACCTCTTGGTTGAAAAGGTATAACAATGATAGAAACAAGCTTTGGAGAGAGTTGATTGATTTTAAGTATGGCACTAGCAATAGTAATATTTTTCACTCTAAGATTAATGGGGCTTCTGAATTTTTCAAGGGTTTCATGTGGGCAGCACAAGCTGCTAGAATGGGCTTTAAGTGGAAAATTGGGAATGGCTGTAAAGTTCGTTTTTTTGGAAGATAACTGCTAGGATCCTCCTGCTTAGCTATTTAATATTATAAATTGTATAGAATTGTCAATGAACAAAATAAAACAATAGCTGATACCTGGGATGATACCGATCCTAAGTGTACTTTTAGAAGGACCTTTGATGATAATCTAGAAGATCTCTGGTTGGAGGTCTATCAGCTGGCGTCCACAATTGTGTTTTCAGAGTAGGAGGATGCTATGATCTGGTAATTTTCTTCAAATGGAGTTTACTCTACTCAATCTTTGTACAAGGTTATTAACTTTAGGGTATCCAACCTGTTGTGGTCCCTTCTTTATGGAGTATCAAAGTCCCACCTAGAGTCCACTATTTCCTGTGGCTTCTTTCAAAAAAAATAAAATTCTTACTAGAGATAATCTTGGAAAGAGGATGAAAGTTGAGGATGGCTCCTGTCTTTTTTCTGTTGTGAGGAGGCACCTCTTTTTGAGTATGGTGTTGCTACTCAACTTTGGTTTGTGTTGTCACACATCTTTAAGTTCCAGCTAGGTTGTTCTTTGCTTTCTATTGGTCGGTGTATTGGCTTAGTGACAAGAAAAATGTCCCAGTGTCAATTTGCTTTGCTTTGTGCGGAGGCTTAATCGGACGAAGAGGGCGCTGGAAATAACGGCCACCAATCCTCGCATGCAATGGGCAGCCTCTATAAGAAAATGGGGGAACCAGATGACCTTTCCGGTCTCTCGGACTGCATGTTATATATTCAGGGAAACGCCTCCTCACGGGCTTGGATTACATCACAGTAGTTACACAACAACCTCATGTGTCTATCCTAACAACCTCTAATAATCTCTCCCTATACATATCTTTGTACAATCGCATGACTCGGTTGTCTAGGATAACTATGATGCATATCATCTAACACTCCCCCTCAATCTTAGCCACTAAGAAGGTTAAGATTGGTTCTGAAATATTGAAGCTTGGCGTGAGGAATAGCCTTGGTGAAACCGTCGACAAGTTGATCACCGAGTTGATGAATCTGATCTCCAACAGTTTTGCAGACCACTCGCTCCCTAACAAAATGGAAGTCGATCTCGATATGCTTAGTCCGGGCATGGAAGACGGGGTTTGCAGAGAGATACTTAGCTCCCAAATTGTCACACCAAAGGCGTGCAACTGAAGGACACCGAATCTGCAGTTCTTTCAGCAATTTCTGAACCCACATAATTTCGGCAGTTGCATTAGCCAGCGCTTTGTACTCCGCCAAGATTCTTGATCTAGAAAGCAGTAGCTTGTTTCCGAGCCATCCATGAGATCAAGTTGCTGCCCGAAAAACCGCAAAGCCACCGGTGGAGCGGCGGTCATCAACACACCCCGCCCAACAAGATCTCGAGAAAGCACTAACAAGCATAGAACTCGACTTCTTGATTTTGAGCCCCAAACTAACTGTGCCACGCACATAGCATAATATTCGCTTGACTGCACTCCAATGAACATTTGTAGGAGCATGAAGATACTGACACACTTTGTTGTGAGAGAAGGATAGATCAGGCCGTGTTAGCGTCGGTATTGAAGAGCTCCAACAACGCTTCAGAAGCGAGTGGCATCTTCGGGGCTAAGTGGATCTCCAGCAGTAAGACTGAGCTTCTCCGAGACGCATAATGGCGTGTCAACTGGCTTTGCACGGTCCATACCAGACCTGGATAGAACATCAGTGGCATAGCGCTCTTGAGACAACAGCAAGCCATCACCAACTCTTTTAACTTCGATGCCGAGGAAGAAGTGAAGATCGCCCAAGTCTTCGAGAGCAAACTCGACTTGGAGATCTTTAAGTAGAGTCATGATAGTCGATGAAGAGGAACTTGCCACAATGATGTCATCAACATATACCAAGACAAACATGGTGTATGAGCCCTTGTTATAATAGAACAAAGAGGTATCTGCTCGTGAGGGAACAAAGCCAAGTGCTTGCAGCTTATTGCAGAGTCGAGCGTACCAAGCCCGTGGAGCTTGTTTCAGGCCATAAAGTGCTTTATCCAACTTGCATACATAGCTAGGATGGGCCTTGTCAGCATACCCGGGAGGTTGGTGCATGTAGACCTCTTCTTCAAGAAAGCCATGAAGAAACGCATTTTGAACATCAAGCTGACGTAACGACCATCCCTTTGTCACAGCCACGGACAGAATCAGACAGATAGTGGCTGATTTGACAACTGGGCTAAAAGTTTCTTCATAGTCAATGCCATAACGCTGTTTGAAGCCCTTAGCAACAAGTCGTGCCTTGTAGCGGTCAATTATGCCTTCAGCCTTGCGTTTGAGCTTGTAAACCCACTTACAACCAACAATATTCTTGCCCTTCGGACAAGGCACAAGATGCCAGGTTTGATTCTTGATCAAGGCTTGATACTCATTGTCCATTGCCGCACTCCAATTGCGATCATTAAGAGCTGCATCAAGGTTGGAAGGTTCCTCTGCAGTGTGACTGGCAAGCATGCCCCAACGCACCGTGCCATCAGTGAACTGCTTGGGCTGGCGAATACCATGTTGAAGTCGAGTGGCAGGGCGATCAGGCATCGGTGCAGTAGAAGGAGCAGCTGTCGAGGACGAAGGAGGCACAGGCGCAGCAGCCGTAGAAGATCCCGCGGGGAGGATCTGTACAGTAGCTTCAGGAGTAGGCGATGTCGAGGTGTCGGCGACGGTCCCCGCGCCAGCGGGATCTGGCTGTGGAGCATCGAGCCCGGCGGGTGAGGGCTGTGGCATGGGATTTGGCGTAGAAGACCCCGCGCCCGCCGAGGGAATCCCAGTGGCCCCGTGTGACGCCTCCACGTGGTCGGGACGGACCACCGTACTGCCACCAGAGTCCGCGCCGGATCTCGAGTGTGATGCGCCGACGCCAGCAGTGCCGTCAGGCGGATCGACCTCGGATCGCGCGCTGTGCCCCGACGGGGAACACATGAAATAGCGCGTGCCAAGCTCTGTTTGCACCGCATTTTCGCCGCCAACTGTACCTATGTCAACACCAGAGACAGGAGAACTTGCCGAGGCATTAGCAGTGTTAGGAGATACACCCTGCAGATCAAGTAATTGTGAATCCCCGAGGCTAGTAGAGTTGGTTAAAAGGACATCAGGTAGTAGCTCAAGTTCCTTTCTAAGACGAGCACCAGCGTTGGGGTGGAGGGACGCAAAGGGGAAAACTTGTTCATCAAAGATGACATCTCGAGATACATATACACGCCCTTGTTTTGGATCTAGACACTTGTATCCCTTGTGAAGTGTGCTATACCCAAGAAATACGCACTGTTTAGAACGAAACTCAAGTTTCCGAGTATTATAAGGGCGAAGATTAGGCCATACTGCACAACCAAAAACGCGAAGATGGCTATAATCTGGAGTCTCACCAAACAAGCGCTCAAACGGAGTATCATCATTGAGAACCTTAGAAGGTAACCTATTAATGAGGTAGACAGCGGTCAAGAAGGCTTCATCCCAAAATTTGAGAGGAAGAGAGCCATGGGCAAGCAGGGAAAGACCAACTTCTACAATATGGCGGTGTTTTCGCTCGGCAGAGCCATTTTGCTGGTGTGCATGAGGGCAAGAGACGTGATGGGCGATGCCAATTTTATTAAAGAAGGAATTAAGCGCTTGGTACTCGCCACCCCAATCAGATTGAACCGCAAGAATTTTGCGTCCAAACCGGCGCTCTACAAGGGTTTGGAACGTCTGAAAGCATTTGAATACCTCAGATTTATGACGAATTAAGTAGATCCAAGTGAACTTGCTATAATCATCAATGAAGGAAACATAATATTCAAAACGTCCAACAGATGTGGGAGCACGACCCCAAACATCAGAGAAAATAAGATCCAGAGGACCCTTGGACCCACTAACAGACTTGGGATAAGGCAATTGATGACTTTTGCCTTGTTGACATGCATCACTGTGGGGGATATACCCCCAGGTACCACAAGATGTTACATGGGCCGCACCATCCGAGGTGGCCCGGCCCGTAAGATCAAGACGTGCATAGCAAGATTACAAGTTGTACTAGATATTATGATAGTACCAAATAGGATACTTTACTTGTAACCCTCCTCCTCCAGAGTATATAAGGAGAGGCAGGGGTCCCCCTCAGGGACAGATCCATCTAGATCCATAGAGATCAGACAACATACATCTCAATACAATACACCAAAGACACAGGACGTAGGGTATTACGTCGATCAGACGGCCCGAACCTGTCTAAATCGCTGTCTCTGCGCCTTGTGTCACCATCTGGTTCCTGATCACATGCATCCTACCGATAATCTACCACCACGGGCACCCCCCTCGGTGGACTGCCGACCATATTTCGTCGACAGTGGCGCGCCAGGTAGGGGTCCCCTTTTAGGGGTTGTGCGTGCCGATCTTCCGGCGAATCAGATGACGATCCTGTTCATCAACATCATCCGTGATGACAATTCAAGATCTCAAAACGAGTTCGTTCGATCCCTGCGTTCAGCCTCTACAAACTCCGACCAGCATGCAAAGATCAGATTCTCCGAAGATGCCGCAACGCGCAAGACGTAATTGGTCATGTGTCTATTTATTGGCCGATCCAACGCCAAACCAAGAAGACCGGACATACGTGCCATCTACCGACTTCGACTGCCATGCAAGACCTCTCTGTACCGGATCCTCACGTCATCACAACGTGCGGTCAAGGAAGGCAATCGACAAAGGCAGACGTATCGAGCTACAACTCCATGCAAAAGGTGACGTCAACTAGTAAATGCATTGTATTCATGCACGACGGACATGCAACCCAGCAAGAAAAGACGACGTACAAGTCATCCTCAACCAACAAAAAGGACATGCAAGCTAATTGAATACAGAGGTTTGCATGCGTGTATACACCTACACGTGCATGATGCGGTACATCCACGAAGTAACAAGGCAACGATCATCTACGTTTCACAACACGAGATCAACTTTGATCCAGCCACGTCAAAAGCGACCAAGAAGATAATGAAAAAATCCAATCGAGCAAACCAGGGAGACCTACGATCCGATCTACAAGACCATGCAGATTGTTATGGATGGTCATGATCTTTCAGTCTGCATGCTAACATGCACATGCATGGGTCGCGTCGCCTAAATAGACAAGCTAAGTCATATTCTTATTATTGCAATATACATAGTATATATGTATTTCCGGATCTATTTCTCCATGTATCTATTCGATTTGGTGAATTCATCTCCATCAAGACGCGGCGTCGTCTCCCGCTTTTGTCGATGCACCGCCGCCACCGTGAGAGAATTCGACTCGCCTCCGCCTAATAGTGTCGACTCGACTCCGACTCCAATGTGCATGTTTGGCGTCATCAAGTACAAAAGAAGCTAGCTATTGGCAACTCGCACTACGAGATATACATCTAGACGACTTCTTTGGCGACTTCGGACATCAAGTGAGCCGAAAGCGAGCCGAGTGGCGAGTGATAGTCACACACCAAGCGAGCCGTCCGAGCCCACGCCGAGTTGTCGGCAAACCACGCCGACCACGCCCCGAGCAGCTCCGCCGAGCTCCGACCACGTCGATCGCGACCACGTCGACCACGCCCCGAGCAGCTCCGCCGAGCTCCGACCACCTCGACCACAAGACTACGTCGCAATGATGATCGCCGCGAAAGAAGCGGCGCTTACGACAACCGCCGCGACCACGTCATGACGAGCAAAGTTGAAAAGCTCGAGGACCGGACAACTTCATCGCCAACGACACGTCAAGCCATCTCGAACATCGCAACACGCCGACTACACCCACCGGTCGTCAATAAAGCTAAGTATTATTTTTAATTGAAATTTTCTTCGATCATCGTGACACCTCCGCCGACCACCCTAAGGGTGCGCTCCACGTCGAATTTTCTCCATACATACAAACCAAAACATGTATAAGTTTTTTACTGTTGTTCGCCGACACGTTTTTCCTTCCCGCTGATAATCCCAGCCGCAGACTGCTCGGCTCCACCTCACGGCGATGCATGAGAGTCCGCCCTCTGCGCCACGGGTAGTCGGCGATCGCTTCCCTCGGTAACATCTTGGCACTCTACGCTGCGGCGTGTTCGCACTCTCGCGCTACGAGATGTTGGTCACCTGTAGTGGCGCATTCTTCAGAAAGTTAATACATCGCGCACGCCACTACATAACAAAAGGGCTAAAAACAGCTAATGTTATTTTTTGAATATTACACCAAGTATAATTCATCGCCAACCGAACACCAAGTGTTTACTTCCACTCCTACTGAGAGAGATCAATATATTTCGTACATCATCATGTACTCGCTCTCCGTGTTTATTTTTCAGAACATAGTTTGATCAACGAGCTCATGCTTGGGGCTCGCCAAGACCACTACGGTGCTCGAGGACTCGGCAGACCACCCTTGTGCTCGAGGACTCGCCAGACCACCTCCGTGCTCTAGGACCCTCGGGGACTCGCTGAGACCACTCCGTGCTCGGGACTACGGCAGACCACTCCGTGCTCGGGATCGCCTCGATCACTCTCCGACCACGGCTCGGGGACTTCGTCGCTCGCTCCTCGACTGTGGGACGGGATCGCCCCGACCACTCTCCCACCACGCCCAAGGACTGTTCTCCTCGGCTACATGTGACTTAGACTCACATACAGTTGAGAGGCATTTATTTTCTTTGACCTTGCTACAAGGCTCATACTTCGCCTTCCAAAGAAGCTCGTGGAACCTTTCAAGCATCATACTTTATTACATCTCACACTCGGATCATGAAGTCAAACCCGGGGCCGTACAAACCTTTCGAGGATGACGTGTCGGCTAAACCGGTATAACTAAATGTAACGCCAACACGTTCTAACTTAGTTACACCAACATCATATCCGAGCTTAAACATGTTTTCTACAAAACAAACAAGCTTATGTTGATATACGCCACGTTATTACAAGCTTGTTCGAAAAGGTCCAAGTTTACAATAACACAACTACATCTTCTTGTACAGCTATAGCCTACACTATTGGCTGGTCGGGCACGGGCGCTGCTCGTCATTGGGCCGACATCGTGCTTTCGGGTCTCGGGGACTCGCATTGATCGAGCTAAAGAAGATGGCCCGCCGATGCCCTCGGCTGGTCGAGACAAGAAGCTTCGCCCGGTTGGCTTGAAGATGACGGCGCCCCGGTGACTTGTTGATGGCGTTCCTTGTACGGGTGTTGTCGCACCTCCACACGAACCTTGCTACAAGGCTCATACCTCGCCTTCCAAAGAAGCTCGGGGACTACAACATACCGTCGGCTACCTGCGACAACAACGACCTACACAACAATGACCTTATGAGCTCGACGTTATAAATGACAACAATCGTCCGGCTACGTGCGATGGGACTTCACCTCTGAAGGAAACATGAAGCAGCGCAGGATGATGCGTGAAATCAAGCGGCGACCCTGGCGTTCGGCAGCAAGAATACAGACCTGATCTGGGCCCTGTCTCAAACTATCCAAGTCTTTTATGGCATCGTTACCCCGGCCGACAACGCCGACAGCTACCGCGCGTACACCAGATGCATCTCTCAAAAAGTCAGAATCATGAGCAGGCAAACTTGGCATGCGACGATGAGCGTATCCTGGCACGCCGGCGGCACACGGCTACGTCCAAATCCTCAACCAACAAACAACGAAGCAAGGAATTGATCTGAAGCCATACCACGAAGCTGAAGATGGACCTATCTCCATGCGTCCGCAGTTCAACCACTCAAGACAGAAGTCCAATATTAGATCGCTCTGTACAAATCATCGCATGGCAACAAGCCAGTGACGAAGGCGTATCGTGGTCTATCAACAACGAACCAGGAGGCCTACGATCCAATCTATAAGGCAATACGAGTTCAGTATGGATAGTCATGATCTTTCAACTTGTATGTGCACACGCATACATCGAGCCATCAAGCAAGCTGTCCGAGCTGTTGGCGCGCCGCAGCGAGCCGTCAAGCGAGCCACGCCGAGCCACAAGCGAGCCACGCCGAGCACGCCGAGCCGACTAGCGAAAGCCACGTAAACGGCTCCGCCGAGTCTCGACGATATCTTCCTTGATCGCGGTGAATTATTGGAACTACAGGATCATGCAAGCTAATTAAACGTTGAGGTTTATATACATGTATACATGCAAGGATGCATCTATCAGGCATGCAAACATCTGCATGTACCTCTCCCCACGTGGTGGACTTCATCGAGCTACTCCGTAATCTTCACGCAAGCAAGGAAGATCTCCGACCACGCCGACCACGGACCACGTCGACCACGCCCCGAAAGCAGCTCGCCGAGCTCCGACCACGTCGACCACGGACCACGCCGACCACGCCCCGAAGCGGCTCCGCCGAGCTCCGACCACATCGACCACCCAGACCACGCCGCGCAATGATGATCGCCCGCGAAGAACGGCGCCACGACAACCGCGACCACCGTCATGACGACATGTTGGAAAGCTCGAGGACCGCACAACTTCATCGCTACAAGGCTTCCCGCGATTGGGGATATTGCGTCTCGACTACATGCGATGTGCAACTCGCATACGATTGGGGATATTCTTTCTCATTTAGACCTTGCTACAAGGCTCATACCTCGCCTTCCAAAGAAGCTCGGGGACTACATCGATACGATGCACTCGCCGTGCATCTTGTATCGCCTGCACGACGGTTGGATTCTCAACTTAATCGGGAATTCTTTTTAGACCACCGCACCACGTGCCTCACGTCACCTACTACCGTGCTCGGGGACTAAGTGGGCACACTTCACCTTGCGGTGAATGTGTTGTTTTTCGACCTCTACGCCTCTGATGATCAAGGACGCTACGCTTCAAGAGGCACTTACATTTCTTTTCAGAAATACAAGTGGGCACACTTCTCAGGACAGAAATCTTTTTTCTTTCTTCTTAAGAGCACCATACATTCTTCGGACAACCTCCTTCTCCGGCGACAACGGTGGTCGGAGATGTCAAGAACTCAAGCCTCACTGTTCGGAGAAGGTTGAAACGGCGTGTCGCATCAGAATACATGGCGCTCGGGGACTAGCTGTGGGGGATATACCCCCAGGTACCACAAGATGTTACATGGGCCGCACCATCCGAGGTGGCCCGGCCCGTAAGATCAAGACGTGCATAGCAAGATTACAAGTTGTACTAGATATTATGATAGTACCAAATAGGATACTTTACTTGTAACCCTCCTCCTCCAGAGTATATAAGGAGAGGCAGGGGTCCCCCTCAGGGACAGATCCATCTAGATCCATAGAGATCAGACAACATACATCTCAATACAATACACCAAAGACACAGGACGTAGGGTATTACGTCGATCAGACGGCCCGAACCTGTCTAAATCGCTGTCTCTGCGCCTTGTGTCACCATCTGGTTCCTGATCACATGCATCCTACCGATAATCTACCACCACGGGCACCCCCCTCGGTGGACTGCCGACCATATTTCGTCGACAATCACAAATTCGCTGGTTATTGGAATCAAGAACAAAAGGGAGTCTATGCCGATCTAAGACGTGCTTGACGACCCGAGATGAGGCATGGCCGAGGCGGTGATGCCACAGGGAGGTGGAAGGCTTGACGGCAGTGTAGACTTGTTTATTGGAAAATGAAAATGATGGCGAGGTGGATGATGCATGCAACGGATAGAGCCCTCCTTCACATCGGCCTTTGTGGAGAGTTTTCATCGTCCCCTGTTCCTTGATAAAAAAATGATCGGGGTGAAACTCAAGATAAACATGATTATCTCTAGCAAGTTGATTTACTGAACAAAGGCTCTTATTTGCTTGTGGAACGTGGAGAACATTATTTAGATGAAAAACTCTACTAGGGGAAGACACGATTACTATGACCGACATGTGTAATCTCCATACCGCGCGCCGTCATGGCGTGAACATTGTCGCCGCCGTGGTACTTGTTGCGGTGGTGAGGCGCTCGATTCACGCGGTGATGTGGTCGGTGGCACCATTGTCCACATACCAGTTCGTATTCACGCCGCATTTAACCGGACGTGGCGAGGAGACGCTCTTACGAGGTGGCCCGCTGTAGTTGTTGTCGAAGCGCTTATGCGGCGGTGCAGTACGCCGGTGCCCTTCCTGCCACAGATTTGGCGAAGACCCGGGCTGGAAGTTGCGGCCATGGCCGCTCCCGCCGCCGCCATTGTTGTTGCAGCCACGGCCACGCCCCCGCCCATGACCGAAGCCACCGCGATTGCCGCCGCCGCGGCTGCGCTGGATTGTTGAGGAGCCCCCACCACCGCGGTTGCCCTTGGTGGCGGCGTTGGCGTAAAACCGGGTGCCGCCGCGCGAGTTGATTCCTTCCTTATGCCGCTCGTGCGCGATCACCGAGCATAAAGCTCGGAACGGTGATGGGCTCGACCACGCTTGGCAACAGCAAAGTAATGATAGATTCAAATTCCTCACCAAGGCCCGTGAGGATGTAGGTGACGAGATCCTCGTCTTTCAGCTTCTTGCCCGCCGACGCCATGTCGCCGGGCGAGGCCCTTCATCTTGGTGTAGTAGTCGGCGACGACGACGATGTGCCCTTGGACGCCGTGGGTAATAACGCCATCCGGGTGGAGATGATGCGGCACGAGATCGGGAGGCATGTTGGGCATGGATCGCAGCCCACGCCTCGCCGCGGTGGTTGCATACGACACACTGCGCGAAGATTTCCTTGGATAAGGACGAGAAGAGGTAGCTAAGGACCTGTTGGTCCTGAATCATCCACGTCTGGTAGGCGGGGTTGGGCACCGGGTCGCCCTTCTTGCCGGTCGCATCGACGGCGCCATCGATGAGCGCCGCGGGTGGAGCAGCGCCGGTCTTGATGTAGTCCCCCATCTGCGCGCCCTTGATGGTGGAGGAGACTTGCGCGTGCCACATATTGTAGTTGGCACGAGTCAACTTCTCGGAGACGGGCGGCAGGAAGCCAAAAGCGAAGGCCGGCATGGCAGCGGAGGAGGAAGAGCCGGCGGCCATGAGGATCAGTTCCGGGAGGAACGAAAAAAGCTCGATACCATATAAGAAAATGGGAGAACCAGATGACCTTTCTGGTCTCTAGACTGCATGTTATATATTCAGGGAAACGCCTCCTCACGGGCTTGGATTACATCACGGTAGTTACACAACAACCTCATGTGTCTATCCTAACAACCTCTAATAATCTCTCCCTATACATATGCTGTACACCGCATGACTCGGTTGTCTAGGATAACTATGATGCATATCATCTAACAGCCTCACCGTCCCCTACCGCCTCCGAGGACCTCACCGATGATGTGCGGAGATTCACGTTGGCGTGGCGAGCGAGCTCGATCGAGCTAGGCCGATGGACGAGCATGGTGCTGTCATCTCTGTCGTCGGTTGCACTTTCACCCCCCACAGCCCATCACCACCGGTTTTAATTATCATGCTGAAGAAATAAATAAGGGGCGGTCAGGCGGAAGGGGGCAGGTCGCTGATGCTGAGAAGGTGATGGGGGAGCGAGGTTGGAGACGCGGCCAGCCGGAGCCGGAGGCAAAGAGCGAGGTTGGAGACGTACGAGGACAACGTAGCAAGGGTGCTCTGTTTTATTTTGCTCATGTTCTGTGCGGTGGCTACAATTGGAATCACAAGGCCTCCTCCTCCTGCTGCACAGCAGCATGATGCCGGTGCTTATTCGAGCGACACCCTGGTGTAACTAGCTAGCTAGTAGGTTTAATTAAACTAATTTCCAAGCTCCGGAACAGTATTACCTTTAATTTTGTTGCATGCATGCATGCTGTATATTAGCACTTGCATTCTCTAGTTTCTTTGCCTACCAATCTGAGAGTCGTAGCCATTGAATTGAATTATGGGAATATTAATCTGTTGAATTTTGTTGTTGTGATTTTGAGGAAAGGTTGTTGTGATTATTATTGTTGGGGACTCCATTTCTTTTGCAAGTACGAGTATGCTGCATCCATCGCCATCACGGTACCATCAGTAGCATCGTCGGTCCCAGTGCAAGAATGGCGGCGATGGCGTGGCGTGCCGCGTGCCCTAGTAGAGGTAGAAGGCCGGAGCTAGCTAGGGACCGCCGCCGCCAGAGATGACGACGACGTTGCCTAACCGCTGCTACAGATCAGATTCTATCTTGCGTCGTTGCCGACAGAAGCTTAGCTCATCTTTTATTTCTGCGTGCACCCGATGATGCATATTCCATACATATACTACTATATGGCGGCATCCAGTGATGCGTTGAGAGTGATCTATCTCTATCCTCCTCGCCACTTGTAATTTTCTGACTGACTGACTGACTGGGTCAGCCGGAGGGTCCAGCTATCATGCAACGTCGTCGTCTATATATCTCCGGCACCACTCACTGATACCTGCTTTCATCCCATCCACCCATCTCTGAACGCATTATTCATCGTTGCACTTGCAGCACGCACATGGGATGATGCATGCCACCATCTGCACTGCACGCTCAAATCCGGCGCCGTCTGAAAATAATAAACTTATTACGATCATCCATGCATAGGACCATAAGACAGGTTCGGCAGATCCTCACCGTGTCACAGGGCAGAGCCCGCTCTCCAGACTCCTCTAGGCCTAGGCCGGAGTGGCGGGTGACCACGGCCTAGAACCGATGGCATGGTTTGCCATGAGTATAGATGGCCATATAGGCCCGAGGCTCATCATGGGCCACCACCCCTCACGCCTATACTTGGCGCATGGCTGCCATGAGATTTCGGTAGAGGAGACGTACAAGGTGTTGCGATTGCACGGTTCAGGTCTTGTTGACCGAAAGCCGAATCATGTCCATTCTCTACCAAATCTCTAGAGTTATCTCTAGCTAACAAACGGAAGATCAGGAAACCCTGTCCTCGTCATCTTCCATTTGAGCAATTTAATGAGCTGGATTTGCATACATGGGCTAGCTGAGGTATGCTTATCGAAGATGTCCTTAGATATATGCATGTTAGAATCAAAGCCTATATATACATATAGTTTGACAGAGGGATCAATAAGCAATGTGCGTGATTAACTGACGAACGACAAACGACATGGTGCATCAGATCATCGACAAACGACTACCACCTTGTTCTCTGGATGTCAATTGGTGGATTATATATAAATATTGTTAAAAGGATGATGCATGGATCGAGCAGTATGTAGTGCAGATCATGCATGTCGTGGATTCTCTGTCCAGTTGAGAGTTGACATAGCTGGCCCGGCAGGTTTGGGCTGGCCGGTGCAGGCAGGCGTGGACTTGAAACGACTTGACCCCGATATTAATAAGTATAATGCATGCATTACGGCTGTCGTATTTTCATACTGATCGAAGCGACGACGACCGAAACTGATAGACTATCGTCATTAAGGGCTTGTTTGAATGTACTTGTATTCATCTCAATCCATATGTGTTGGAGTGGATTGAGGTGAAACTTAAACTTTTTTTTAACTGAATCAGTAGGGGAACCCCTACCTAATATTTTTTTTTGTTTTTTCAATTAAATGAAAAAAAAAACATTAGGTATGAGTTTTCACCTCAATCCACTCCAAAACATATAGATTGAGGTGAATACGAGTGCATCCAAACAAAGCCTAGTTATATATGAGTATAACACTGGATTGGGATATTGGAAGGCATCCAAGTGAGTCGGTGCTCCTGAAAATGGCCAGATTATTACAGCAGGCACGCATGCAACAGCGCAGCGAGGAAATTGACGTGCATACATGGATCATGCATGCTGAGTCCGCTGTGTCCGGCAACCAACCACTGCATGCATGCAGACATGGTTTTAACTTGATAAGATCAAGTTTTTCTTCATTGAGATCGTCCGGCCGGAGACCAACCAATCAAGCAGCTAGCAGATCATATATAGAATGTAGATATCGCAGCGCCACAGGTGAGAGGGAACGTACGAGATGGGATGGGAGTAAATTTGCATGCATTGCATGTGTCTCTCTTGGTCTCTCCGATCCATCACACACGGTTTGGCTTTTGGCTTGGCATGGTCGTCGTCGGTGTGGAATATAACGCATGGATAGCTACCTAGAATGATGCTGTACTACCCCTAATAAGTAGTAAATATAGCGCTGCTACTACGTACTGGTGGTCCTTTTTTTTTGAAAGAGGGTACTTGTGGTCAATGATCGATGCATAAATAATACGGAGTATTTGCTTTTGCATATCCATATGATATGGTCAGCGGGTACTATCCATGCATGCATATCAGTGGGGATATGACCCCGTATCTATAAGACAAGACATGGGTCGCATCATCAGAGGTGGCCCAGCCCACAAGATCAAGTCGCACAAGACTTGGTTGATGTGCACCGCAAGATATTATATAGTACCAAACACTACGTAAAAAACGGTTTATAGCAACGGGACAAATTTTTTGTAGGGGAGGCTGGTGATGGAGCCACCCCTACAAATGGAACAGTAGGGGCGGCTGGTAATACGAGCCGCCCCTACAAATGGGTCGGATTTGTAGGGGCGGCTCACTCACCAGCCGCCCCCGATGTTGAGATTTATAGGGGCGGCTCAATAACTAGCCGCCCCTACAAATGCTCAAACGAATAAATACTCGGCTTCAGCTCCTCATTCCAGAGGCTTCTTCTCACCCCTCCCTCCGTTCTCTTCGCTTTCTCCCTCCCTCGCTCTCCCGACGCCGACAGGGCGATGGCCGCTGGCACGCGCGGGCAGCGGCGCGGGATTGGCCCTGGCGGGAGGCGGCGAGGGCCTTCCTGCGCCCGGCGGCTGCTGCTGCGACGGCTCTTGGCACCTCCTCCGTCGCGGCCCTCACTGGGCAGGGGCGGCGCGAAGCAGGGCGGCTTTCCACTGACGCGGCCGTCTTCGTGCATGGGCGGTGTTGATCTGGTGCGAGGCCACGCTGATCTCCTCCTCCGGGGCGGATCCGCTCTCCCGAGCCCTCCCTCCCTCCTCTTCCCCGGTGGATCCGGCGAACAACGGCTGCGGAGGGCGCGCCGGCAACGGAGGCGACGGATCTGCGGTGAGGAGTCGGATCTGCGGCGGATCTACGGCGAGGAGGCGGATCCAACGGGGCCGCACCAGATCTGGCTCTGATACAGCGAGCGAAGGCGGCGTTGCTCGACCTCCACCGCCTCCGCTAGATCCGGCTGCAGGGGCTCCACCGATGGGCGCGTCCATGTGCGGATCCGACAGCGGCGGCGCGTCCCGGCCCGGTAGTGGTGGCGGATCCAGGACAGCGGCGGCGCTCCATGAGTAGGTTTCTGTCCTCCCTAATCCATCGGTTTGGCTTTGATTTCGATATGCATGCTGCAGATCCAGTGTATTTGGCTTTGATTTCGATCTCCAGCTGCAGATCAGTGGAGAAGGGGAGGAGCAGATCAAGGGATGATTTGGCGCTAGGGACTTCAAGATGGCTCCAGGGACTTGCTTCGGAGAAGTGGGGGGACGAGCAGATCTAGTTCCCTTCTATGCTCAATTTCAGTAAAACTACTTATATTAGTTGGTGATTCCATGGTGTCAGATTTCCTAATTAGATATCCACAGAATTAATGTTTAGCAGCAACTGATGTGTAATCAGTAGCACTCTGAGTGAGTGAGCTCCTCCTTTAATTTGAGTTGGTTCTAACATTGCCTCAAAGGATATTTGCTAATCATAAGCTATGTTTTTATCCATTTGCATGACTACCGCTGAAATGTGCCTTGGGTCTTTGACATGCTTTAGCAGGGCAGATGAGATGGTTTGATTTAGTAGAACTATTTTATCGTTGAATCATATTATGAATCTTTTTTTCCGGGACAAGGTGAATATTTCAGAAGTTTCTTTTTTCCGGGACATAAATTTGGGTTTCCTGATTGTGTTGTTATCTATGATAAAGGCATTGAGCATACTAGTTAGCATTTTTTAGTTGATTTGATATTTTTTTATATTTGATTTGATATGTATTACTACAATTCGCATTTGGAAGACATGTCAGAGAAGTATATTTAGCTGAAATTGCACTTGAGCATGTCCTTTGTTCTCCAGATCATTTTTTCTTTTCCTATTCCTTTTCCTTGTTTCTATTAAGCTCAATGTGCAAATGCTGATGACAGGGTAGCGGACCTGGCAAACTACCTGGCCTTCCTCTCACTTTGGAACCATAAGCAGCTCTCATTCTAACCCTCGACTGTGGCAGCCACAGTGGTAGCCCTTGCTTGCCTTGCCACAGGCAAGGAGTCCTCATGCCATTTGGTGATGGAGGTGAACACCCAAGTCCTCCATTTCTAGCTATAAATTTCGTTACATCTGTTATTGTTTAGAAGTTGGTAGGCATATATGAATCAAAGTATGAATCAGAACTACCGGAAGCTCAAGTCAGTTAGCTTCAAAAGCAGATACTAGACTTCAAATTTACATGCTCAGGTTCTAGTTAATTTGGAAATGCCTAATGAGTAGCTCTTTACATATATGTAGACTCACATGAGGACGCAGGACGATGACTCGCTGTAATGCCTAATGGTACACTTCTCCTCTTCTTTTTCCTATTTTGTTTTTAGAAAGACACTTTGGATGCCATGAATCATGATTCATGCATGCTACAGCTTGTGGGAGCTCCATCTTGCATGCCTTAAATGAGGAAAACGAAAGGCAAGACATGCCATTAACAATTATTCTGTTTGATATTGCTCATAGATCTTTTTAGTGTCCTGGGCACAACTACATGTGTGTATATCGCTAAGATAAACTCATCTAATCAGTCGTCTCTTAAGATGTCATGTATCTAGTATAAACTTGATGGATTTAGGAGTAACACCTCATCTGTATGCAGTGTCTGTTATTTTCTGATGAAGCATAGTTGTCACATGCAGTAATTTATTGATCTTCTTTTTCTTTTGTTACTTGAGATGAGCAAATAGCAATTGAGATGGTTGTCTTCTGAATTATAGAGATTAGAGAGAAGTAGAACAGATGAGTTCTCATTCGATCTATATTTGCATGCTTCACAGAGTTTCAATGTCTAAAGTTTCATCAACGTTACATTTGGGTCAGCCTATTAGTGACACATGCAATTTCTGAAGTTTCTGAAGCCAAGTCTCATGAGGAAGTGAATGTGCTGTTTTATGTAACTTTTGATGTGCACCTTGTTGCATGCTTCAATGTCTAATACCGTGTGTTATGATGTTTGCAGCCTTCTGCTGCGACCACAGACACGAGCTGTGAGTCTGTGGTCACAAGTGGTCAGCACCACCAAGAGGAGATCTGGGCTTCCTGAACCTGACGAGGATGACGGTGGAATGAAAGAGCTTGTCGGGACATTTCTTCTTCCTTCTCTGTTCAAACTGCCTGGGTGTGTCTTGTTCTCTCTTGTGTTACTTGCATCGAGCGAAGATTGGTTTTCACATTACTTTTCATATACCTATGTGCAGTCTCATAGTTTAAATGAACAGCAAACACAATAATTTGCACCGTGTATTGTCATGGAATATTTGTTATAATCTGGTATAAATAAATGTGTATTGTCATTGAGTTGCAGTACAATCGCAGAAGAAGATAAATCATGATGGAGTTGTGCATGAAAAATATATGTTATGGTCGATTTTGAATTGTAAATTTAAAATTTTTTTGGCGGAAAAATAATTTGTAGGGGCGGTTGGTACTGTAGCCGCCTCTACAAATCGATTTATAGAGGCGGCTACAGTATCAACCGCCCTACAAATCGATTTGTAGAGGCGGTATGGTAGGGGCGGCTGGCCGAACTGCCCCTACAAATGCTTATTAGCCGCCCCTAAAAACCATATCTGACATAGTGAAATAGGATACTTTCCTTATAACCCTATCCCTCCATAGTATATAAGGAGAGGCAGGGATCCCCTAGTCGAGATCTACATACGTCTTATATTCAATACAATACACCAAAGACACATGACGTAGGGTATTACGTTGATCAGATGGCCCGAACCTGTCTAAATCGCTGTCTCTGCGCCTTATGTCACCATCTGGTTCCTGATTACGTGCACCTCCACCGATCAATATACCTTCGTGGGGTACCCATCGAAGGACTACCGAGCATCTTTTATCGACAGTTGACACGTCAAATAGAGGTGTACGTGCTGATCCATGGCGAACCAGATGCCTTACCTCAGGATCAACGGCGTCATCAACTCGTCGTCTTATCGTGGTGATCGTCGCGGCCACAATACGACAGCAGCATGATGCCGATTTCTTCAAATCGGCGCAACACGACGTGACGTGCGCCGAGACATCTAGTACTGTGTTCTGCAAGAATCGATCCGGTCAATCAGGCCCGGTGGCGTAGTTGGTCCCGCTTCGTTCGGCTCAAGGGATGGTTTATCGGTCTCCACGGCAGCCACAAAACGCGGTGCCCGCCTGAAGGTCTACGACAGCAGATTTACATCATGGCTCCGGTCGGCAACTACATACACGTACGATCTACAGATGCCATGCAAAGCTAATTGAAGTAATCAAGATATGCAGCTTGCGTGTGCGTATACGATCTACATGCATGCAAATATGCAAATACAGATCTACAAGGCCACACACATGTGCACATGTACACGTACGTGTGCATGCATCATGTCGCCGCAACCAAGCCAAGAACTACAGTCTTGGAGTCGAACAAGCAAGCCACCTGAGCCGCCAAACGAGCCACTAATATAAGGACGACGTCGCCCGAACTATTTACTCCGACCACCAGCCGCGTCGCAACGATGATCGCTGCGAAAAACGACGCCGTGGCAACCGCGACCGCCACCATGACGACAGTTCGGAAAGCTCGAGGGCCGAGCAATTTCGTCAACACCGACCAGATAACGCCATGCGCTGCTGACCAGATGTTCTGTCTAAAGCTAAGTCAAGCTTTAATATTTTTCTAAATATTCTCCAATCTTCGTATATCGCCATAATGTTTCTCCGAGTTGTTTTCTCCATGTTTGCTCTCCAAACGATTTTCTTTCATGTATACCATCTTAAAGATGACATACATCTAAGTCTAAAACAAATCCCCGAACAGTCATGTTGATGCTCGGATGTCTCTAGAGACGGCCCTGTCTCCGGCTCATCTCTATACGTGCACGAGCATCTGCCCTTTGCGTTATGGGTGGTCGGCAGCGGCTTCTTAGCGACGCTTTGTTCTTCCTACACGCACACGGGCTCCGCGCTCCGCGTTATGGTTAACGGGCTAGCTAGGGCTTGAGACTCAGCTACACACTAACTGGTCGGGCGGTTTATATTAAATATAAATACATCTTCATAATAACACTAAGTGTTCACACCAACCAATCGCCCAGCTGCATACACTATTTCATCGCCATTGCTGATTCTTCTCCGGAGTTCATATATTTTACATCATGTACTACCCATTCTACATATTTGTATTGCAGGATCATCGTACAGGTAGTCGGACCACCTAGTGCTCGGACTTCTCCACCGATCAACTAGTCAGACCGCTAGGTTCATGGACTTCGTCGCCGATCAGTTGATCGAACTGTACGCCGGTCGCTTCTACTCAATGCTCACTTCACCGCCGACCAGTTGACCGGACTGTTCGTTGCTCGTGCTTCATCATCAGCTACGCTGGGGGCGTACCAGCTAAACCGGGGACTCCTCGGTGCTCGGACATCGCCAGCTACGCGCGGGGACTCCTCGGTGCTCAGAAATCGCCAGCTACGCCGGGGACTCCTCGGTGCTCGGACATCGCCAGCTACGCCGGGGACTACTCGGTGCTCGGACATCGCTAGCTAAGCTGAGGACTCCCTTGGTGGTCGGATCTTGCTAGTCTTATCGGTGTGGTATCAAGGTGCTCCATGCTGTTTGGATCAGGGTGCTGATCTTGGGCAGCACGTCTGCGGTCTTGATACATGCATATCGGATGACAACGGCAGCTTTCAGACTTCTTTTCTTTGACCTCGCTACAAGATTCATTCTTCATCATTCAAAGCAGGCTCGGGGACTAAGGGCTACACTTCACTGGCGGTGAATGTAGTGCTTATTTCTTGATTTACCCTCCTTATTGACTGAGTCTAAGTGGCTACACTTCTCATAAGTGGAAGAATTTTCAAATTTTATCTTGAGCCCCTTACATCCTTCTAGCAAGCCTTACTTGGCTAAGTCCGAGATCTCATAACCAGTTAAACTGGTCGGCTTTAACTTTTACCGCCCAGGTCACCAGTTAAACTGATCGGCTTCGACCTTCACCGCTTAGGTCACCAGTTAAACTAGTCGGCTTCGACCTTGTTTACACCAAAATTTGGAGAGAAAAATACAGGAACTCGAAGCTTCCAAAATTGTGTCGATCAAGGAATCGATTGCATAAGGATCGATATCAACTGATTCAGATACGACTCTAGAATCGGATCGCTTTGGATGACGTCAACAGATAGCGATGATGAGCTACGGTTGGCGCTAGAAAGCTACGTATCAGACTCTACAAAAAGGAAAAGATTAGGATCCAAGTTATCTTAAATTAGGAATGTTTTCGTCTATGTCAAAGATTGTAATGAGTCATGCTCGAGTAGGATTCATGTTTAGGCTCCGGGTATAAATATTGGACCCCGGCTATTGTAAGAAGACACACAATCAATCAAATACAAATTACTTACTTTTTTCGGCTCCGGCCACCCCTTAGGAGTAGGAGTAGAGTAGATCTTGGCGAGTTCTTCAGCGAGCAGGGCTGCATCGATCCGGCCGACCTCCGACTTGTCTGTAAGTACCGTCATGGCTTATACTTCTGTTCGTATGGCTGCATCGATCCGATCGACCTTCACTGCAACTCTGGTATAAACTAGTTATCGACTCTTGTTTAGTTCAAGTACGGCTGCATCGATCCGGTCGACCTCCACTGCTCGAACTAGATTAAGGTCAAGTTATCGGCTCTATCTAAGGGTGACGTTCCTTCGGATAGATTCATTAAGTTACCGATATTGCTTATTGCTTTTATTATTTATTTAATTACAACAATATCACTTTGTTCGATTGGGATTGATCTAGATCGACCTTATATCCTATTTAACCCATCGTTTATTCATCTAAACTGATCTAATCTGCACTTTAAACGATGAGTTATGTTTTATCCTTTGTTTTATGTCAATCTTGATCGTGCATAGTGTGCGGTTAAGACATGTCTGGTCTTGAATAGATTTATTGGCTAACGAAAATCGTTACATGGCCCATTATCATGGCCTGTGTGATTCTGCCTCACCCCACTGTTAGCATCATGGAGTGAGAATCGTTATTTGGTAGATCTGTTCCTGATAGGGCATGACCTTAACTGTACGTTATGCCTGAATCGGCTGTTTTAGCCGATATCAAGTGCTTTCACATATGCAGTTCACGTCATGAGACCGTTGAAGTAAAGATAGGTTGAAAGATGTGTTAGCCCCATGATCTTATTATTGTATTACGGCCTGCATGATTCTGCCTCATGCCCCACTGATATTAGTAATAAGTTAGGGTCGTCGAATTTATCGCTGCTTCTACGGCCTGCATGATTCTGCCTCTTGTTCCACTGGTCATAACGATAGATGAGATCTAATATGTTCATTAGATTTATCTCTATTAAATGGTTAAATAATGATGAGCTGCTTCTTTTATATAAAAAGAGATTCAGTTACTTGTAGTCATTGGCTTAGCATAAAATGATTATTGTTGACATCCTATTGCTATTGACTAATATTTGTCTAAACAACGATGTTCATCCTGAATGATAACCGATTTTTCTTCCATAATTCCATGAGCTTTAACTGATTTATTCTTATGAGTATACTGGAATCGACTCTTTAGTCGACCTCCTTCCATATTGGCTCTCAGAGCTGCATACTCGGTACTGTCTGGCAACACCGGCATGTTCCGCCTTAAATTACTGATTAACTTTCTCTCTTTGTCAATTGCAGGGTCAAATTGACTGGCACGTCTCGGGAGGAGTGCACATGATCGATAATTCCTGCGTTGAAGCTAGGTGGATCTTCAGCTCCATCGAGCGAACTCTTCCGTCTTGCTCGTGTGCCCTCGGCACGGAACAAAATTTCGTGCCGACAGACCTTCACCGCCCAAGTCACCAGTTAAACTGGTCGGTTTCGACTTCCATTGCTTCGATCACCAGTTAAATTGATCAGCTTCACGTCAAAGTGCTCGGACTTGTTCAAGACAGCGTTGCTCAAAGGATATAAGGCGCTCGGGGACTAGCTGTGGGGTATATGACCCCCGGTATCCATAAGACAAGACATGGGCTGCACCATCAGAGGTGGCCCAGCCCACAAGATCAAGGCGTGCACGACACTGATCGACGTGCACCGCAAGATATTGTATTATACCAAATATGACACTTTCCTTGTAACCCTACCCCTCTAGAGTATATAAGTAGAGATAGGGTCCCCTAGTCGAGATCTACATACATATCATATTCAATACAATACATCAAAGACACAAGACGTAGGGTATTACGTCGATCAGACGGCCCGAACCTATCTAAATCGCTGTCTCTGCGCCTTGTGTCACCATCCAGTTTCTAATTACGCACACCTCCATCGATCAATCTACCTTCGTGGGGTATCACTCAGAGGACTACCGAACATCTTTTGTTGACGGTATCCATATAATATTTGCTTTTGCATATCCATATACCGTACCTACCGCGCACAGCTAGCTGCGGATGCTTTTTTGAACGCAAGCCTTCTTTTCCTCCGGCCAACGAAGATTTATTATCTTTTTTCTTGAATACGTAGAAGGTTTGCATATATTTATATTAAGATCGAGAAATATTGAAAGTTACAACAACGCGTCACGGACATGGCACACCAGGGGGAATAGTGTTATACAATCAGCTCTGCCCTCCCTAACATAAGGAGATCATGGACTATTACTCGCTTAATCAAACTACCTAGTCATCATCCCCGATCAGACGCGCTTGCTAACGAAGATTTATTATCAAACTTTCAATAGCACAATAACTCTTCTGACGTCTCCGCCTAGCACGAAGCATATCACCGATTGTTAGCTATTTGTTGAATATTTTATATATTTTAATTATGTTACGGCTTGAGTTGTATTAAAGAGAGTAGAATAGAGTTAGAGTCGAACTCTGTATCTATGATGGCTATAAATATGAGATAATTCTTGCTGTAATTGTAACGGCAAAGTGACCACTTGGCGGCCGGTTTAGACGGTGGCAAGGCCGTGGGAGTCGGTTGCCCCCTATATATTTTAGTACGGACGGAGAGAGGAGAAAAAAAGAAGAAAGGAAGATGAGAAAGAGGAGGGAGATGAAGAAAAGGGATTTGCTAATTTTAGCTTCCTTCCATACGACAGTTTTACACATATCTTATACTAAATTTGCAGGTTTAGTTGTTGCAATTCATGTAAGCATAATCTGTAATTTTTGATTTCGAGAATAAAAAAACTCTTTAGACAAAACCAGAAACCCGAGAAAACCTGATCTATGTTGGCACAAAGATAATTAATAATTTATAATTATTTTTATAGTAAGACGAGGTCAAAATTTTGATATATTATGATACAAAGGCAAATAACAAATTATAAATGTAACAATTTACTTGTGCTAATTGGTTGTATAAAAGTATTGAGTAAAATTATCTTAAAATTTAGGCACCTAAAATATAGGAGAAGTGTGATGAAAAATAGAAAGCATGACGTAAATGAGGTCACTTATGCGGCACACCTGTGTCCACTCTGAAGATAACCTTAGTTTTTCTCTTAGGCCTTGTTTAGTTGGTGATTTTTTTTAAAGAAATGGTACTGTAGTATTTTCGTTGTTATTTGATAATTAGTGTCCAATCATAGTCTAATTAGGCTTAAAAGATTCGTCTCGTGAATTTCGTCTAAACTGTGTAATTAGTTTTATTTTTTATTTATATTTAATGCTTCATGCATGCGTCAAAGATTCGATGTGACGAAGAATCTTAAAAAAATTTGCAAAATTTTGGGAACTAAGGGCCTGTTTAGTTCCCCTCGAAACCCAAAAGTTTTTGCGCAGTATCCATCACATCGAATCTTGCGGCACATGCATGGAGTACTAAATGTAGACGGAAAAAAAAAACTAATTGCACAGTTGGGTGAGAAATCGCGGGACGAAACTTTCGAACCTAATTAGTTCATAATTAGACACTAATTACCAAATACAAACGAAAGTACTATAGTAGCTAAAACCCCAAAAACTTTGGACGTAAACGGGGCCTAAACAGGCACCTAGTGGACCGAGATGGACGAGGATGACAACAGCACTGCGGTGTTCGTACGTCCCCGCACAATGCACACCACAAGAAGGATATAGCGGTCATTTTCAAAGGACGCGTCAGGATTCAATTCTTGGTTGCTAAGCTAGCTGGACAGGACCCAGGAGTCGTTGCTAGCTTGAGGGTCTTGCTTCTTTGTCTGAATCCAAGCGGAAATTTAATTTTGTGTCCACACATATACTCTCTCAATCCCAAAAATAAGTGCCCAGCCTGCTTCGAGGAGTCAAACTTTTTTTTAAAAAAAATTAACTAATAAACATACCAGTCCTTAAACTAGACATCTAATTAGCTTATCAATTATTTGTGATTGTGTGAAACGCTATATATTTACCATTACCATGTTCTACCATCAGACTGTCTACAAAAATAGGGTAAAGTTAAATATGCCCTTAGAGCATATGCTCTTATCCCCATAGTCCCTGGATGTGTATGAGAATAGCTATGGCATTAGTTTGTATTCCCTCCGTTCCTAAATAACTGTCGCTGTTAGTGTGCGTGCCACAAGTTTGACTCGATTTATAGAAAATATGTGCAACATTTAAATCTCCAAATAAATTTATTAAAAAACTAGATTAAAATATCTTTCCAATGATCCTAATTATATATATATATATATATATATATATATATATATATATATATATTCAAAGTTGTTTATTGGGAAGCGAAAACGACAGATATTTAAGGACAGAGGAAGTATGATGCAAGGCTCTACTATACTGCACTACCTCAGATCTTGACATCACTATCGATTCAAAAACCCCCTTCACTACCAGATTTTGAACCGACAGTAACATACCGGCAGTGATGTGTGATTGACATCATTGTCGGTTATTATGAATCACAACGATGTGGTTTTCAGGAAATCCAAAAAACAGGCTGAAAAATAGAAAATATATTTTTTTTAATTCTAGGAGAGTCATGAGTCACTTGATTTTTCACGCGAACACCGCGCGCTTCGCGGCCACCGACACTCAAACTCCTGACCTCTTGTTTCGCATCTTTAGCCCCTAACCACTCCACCTGCAAGTTGTTCGTGTCCAAATGAGATTTTTGTTGTAGCCATTTTATATTTATCTGATTTTAAAATAAGTATTTGGGACCCTAAACGAATTCAACTGAAAAAGTTGCCAACTACAAATTTTTATAACTTTTTAGGATCTACAACTTTCATTTTGGTAGTTTCTCCATCCGAAGTCATTTACAAAATTTGAATTTCAAATTTAAGAAATTCAAATGTAGTTTTATATAACAAGATGATTTCAAATCAAAAGGTTGTCAACTATAAAGTTTTTTATCTTTTTGAGATTTACGACTTTCATTTTTACTGTTTGTCGATCCGAGGTCGTTAAAAAATTCAAATTTCAAAATTTTGGAAATTCAAACGTAGTATTCCTTGATAAATGAATTTAAATCAAAAAGTTGTCAACTATAAAATTTCATAACTTTTTGGGATCTACAACTTTCATTTTGGTAGTTTCTCCATCCGAGGTCATTTAAAAATTGGAATTTCAAATTTTAGAAATTCAAACATAATTTTCCTTGACAAGATGATTTTAAATTAAAAAGTTGTCAACTACAGAGTTTAATAACTTTCCAAGATCTACAATTTTTGTTTTAGTAATTTGATCATTTATTCATCTGATATGTAACATTTGTGAACAATGTTACTGCCACTTTATCGGATGAAGAAATGATCAAAATAAAAGTTGTAAATCTTGATAAGTTCTACAACTTCTATGTTCATGACTTTTTCAGCTGAAATCATTTATTGCTCCAAAATGACGTTTGAAGTTACCATTTTTTTAAATTCAAAATTCAAATAGATAAAACACAGTCACATGAAAAAGATGGAAAAAATAATAGCTGTAAGAACGTAATAAATTGATAGAGCATGATTTTAGAAATTTTAAGGAAAAAAACATCAAATTTGAAGTTTGTGTGAGGAAGAAAAATTAGTTATAAATTTTCGCCTGAGATTAAAAAGAGAAATCAAAGTTCTTCAATAATTTCTAAATTTAATTTCAAATAATATTTTAAAGTATTAAATGATTTCAAATGAAAAAGTTATCGACTACAAAGTTGCATAACTTTTTGAGATCTACGACTTTTGTTTTGGGCGTTTTCCTATCAAGGTCGTTTTAAAAAATTCAAATTTTAAATTTTAGAAATCAAAAGTAATTTTCGTTAGATAGATGCTTTCAAATGAAAATATTTGAACATCTAAACGATCTTAAATTAAAAAGTTTGAACTACAAAGTTGTAGATCTCGTCGAGTACTACAACTTTATATAAAGTTCGTCTTCATCGGACGTCATATGAGAAACTTATGAAGTTTTCTTGTAGCATATCACTGTCAGTTCAAGCTACGAACCGACAGTGATAGTATCGGTGTCGGTTCTTGGCAAAAACCGACAGTAATGACCTAATATCACTGTCGGTTATTGTCTAAAATCGACAGTGATATGAACCAACAGTAAAGACCCGAATATCAGTATCAGTTGGTCCTATCACTGTCGGTTTTAGCAAAAAACCGATAGTGATGGGCTATCACTGTTAGTTTTTTAAAACCTGACAGTGATGAGACCGACAGTGATGTTCAGTTCTGTAGTAGCGTTGATACTGACAATTAAGTGTTGGCCACGTCTATTCACGCTAGTTTGCCTCGCATCTATCCAGGTCATTGGACACTGTGGCCTCTACTTTCTTAGTTGCAGACAATTAGTCATGAAAGCGAGAAACCTCTCGAGTTGTGCCTGCCGGTCTCATATTCCCATGTGGTTGACCGACTAGAGCACACCAGACTGCAGACAGTGTGTGTATGCACGACTCAGCGTCAACCTTTGCCGGTCAGTGTGACCCAAGAAGCAGCACGTACATGAGAAGCCATAGAAACACGCAGACAAACTTGCTCACCGACTAACCGACCGTAGTTCAATTGCCGGCGGTTTCCACTCGCGGGACAAAATCTAAGCTTGTACTTAGCACAAATAATTGTATTTTTGTCAATTGTGGATGATGTGTTAAGTTACTCTCTTGGTGACGTTATACACTACTACAGTGGGCCCCATAACTAATAAGAAGTGCAACTAAAACTAATTCTTAGTGAGGTGAACATGCATGATGCTAAAGCACTTGTATCTTACTTTTCTGCACTTTACTTTCCTGGGCTTCTAAGCCTTGTTTTAGGAATATACTCAGCATCCACTTTAGTGGTTAGAATATGCTTGAGCAGGTTGGGAGGTCCTCTGCCTATAAAGCAGGGGCAATGTCATTGTAAAAACCAAGTCATTGCATTTCCTTCAATCCAAGCGGCCAGAGGCTAAGCTGTCCTCTGGTAGTTTCCAAATTTGAATCTAAGATCCAATCGTGCCAACAATTGGTATCGGAGCCGCTAGGGTTATTAAGTGAGCAGCCATGTCCACCGTCAGCCAGATTGAGAGAGAGAGCGCTGCCGCGGCTGCTGGTGCGGTGATCAACGATCGCGCGATGCGCCTTGCTGATGCAGAGGCAGCGGCTACGGCGGCGACCGAGACGCCCAGGCAGGCAGCGGCTACGCCCAGGCCACGGTGGCTGCAGCTGCGGCGCTGTGCGCCGAGATGGAGCGGGAGCCGGAGCCAGCTAGAGGATCACGTAGCCCGGTCGGGCGCCGCCACCAATCGCCGTCACCAGAGCGGCGTCGTGGTCGGCACGGCCATTCACCGGTGTTGCAGACAGTCTACCGCGACTCCGGAGCGGGAACACCATGGGCGATGCTCACCAACTCGAATTACCACGAGTGGAGCTTGTTGATGAAGGTCAAGCTGTAGGTTCGGTGGCTGTGGGAGAAGGTCCACGTCGGTGGCGTCAGCTACGATGATGATCGCCGGGCACTGGAGGCGTTGTGCGCCGCCGCCCCCACCGAGCTCGGCGCCTCCCTCGCCAACAAGGCCACGGCAAAGCTGGCGTGGGAATCGATCGTCGCGGCACACATTGGTGGAGATCGTGTGCGCCAGGCAACGTTGCAGCGCCTCCGAGCGGAGTGGGAAGGCTTCGCCTTTCAGCCTAGTGAGCAAGTCGAGGACTTTGCCCTTCGCCTGACCAACCTGATGGAGCAGATGGCGCGCAACGGCGACACCGACCTCACTGAGGAGCGCGCGGTGGAGAAGTTCATCTGCTGCATGCCGACAAAATATGCGCATATCGTCATGTCGATCGAGATGCTCCTCGACTTCAAGCAGCTCACCATCAAGGACGTGACCGGGAGGCTCAAGGTGGTGCGAGGCCACAAGGAGGGCCCTCACGCCGAGCCGAGCGCCGCCGGAGGCAAGCTGCTGTACACGATGGAGCAGTGGCGCGCATTCGAAAAGAAGAAGAAGAAGGAAGGATCTGGCTCGTCCGGCTCCGCCAGGGAACGTCGCTGACGTCCACGTGGCGACTAGAAGAAGGAGCCCTAGGGCCAGGCTGGCGCTAATGGTGGTGGAGCCGGTGAGCGCAAGGCGACCCGGGATGACACCTACAACAACTGTGGCAAGTCTGGCCATTGGGCCATGGACTGTTGTCTTTCTCCACACCGTGGTGGGCAGGCTCATGTCGCGCAAGCAGAGGAGCAGGATGCTGCCCTATTCCTGGTGCATGGGTGCATCGAGCTATAGCAAGAAGCAGGGGAGGGGGTGAAAGGTCCAAGCTTTCCCCTTTCTGCGTCGGCTGGCTCCACACATGTCCACCTCGACGAACCGCTAGCCCACGCCTTCCTCAACAAAGGCGCCGATGATGACAAGATCGACGGCTGGTACCTCGACACTGGTGCTACGCACCACATGATTGGTCGACGCGAGTTCTTCTCTGACCTGGACTCCGACATGAAGGGCTCCATCAAGTTCGGTGATGCCTCTACCGTTGAGATCAAAGGAGTTGGCTCGATCATCTTCAAGGCCAAGCGGGGAGGACCGCCTCCTCACCCAGCATGTACTACATCCCATCCTTGAGAAACTCCATCATCAAGCATCGGGCGCAATTTGGATGAGAATGGCTCGTGGGTGGAGATCGAGGATGGCGTGCTACGCATCTAGGATAGAGGTTGCGTCTTCTTGCCAAGGTGAACCGGAAGCAACCGCCTTTGTGTGCTTCATGTGCGGTGGTGCACCCCTTTGCCTTCCCAGCGTCCGGGATGATGAGGCGTGGCAGCGCACAAGTGCTTGGGCACCTTCACTTGAAGCCACAAGCATCTCAAAGCAAGGAGGAGATGGTCAGTAGCATGCCCTACGTCGACCACATCTAGCAGCTTTGCGACACCTATGTGGTGACCAAGATAAAGCGCTGGCCCTTCCCGCGTCAAGCCTCCTTTCGCGCCACCGAGCAGCTCGAGCTGGTGCATGGTGACCTCTGCGGTCCTATGTCACTGGCCACTCCTAGATGTCGGCGCTACTTCATACTGATCATCGACGACGCCACCCGCTATATGTGGGTCGTGCTGCTCGATTCCAAGGCAGCAGTTGTAGAAGCCATCAACTGCCACCAAGCAGCCGTGGAGAAGGAGTGTGGCTGCAAGCTCCGAGTGCTTCGCACAGACAACGGCGGTGAGTTCACGACGCCCGAGTTCATGGCGTACTGCGTCGATGAGGGGATTCAGCACCACTACTCCGCGCCCTACTCACCGCAACAGAACAGCGTGGTCGAGCACCGCATTCAGACGGTGGTGGCAGCGGCGCGTGCCCTCCTCAAGCAGCGTGGCATGCCGAGTACCTACCAAGGCAAGGCCGTTATGACTGTCGTACACCTACTCGACCGCTCACCGACCAGTTTACTCGATGGCAAGATGCCGTATGAGGCCTGGCACGGGCCCAACCCGGCAGTCAGCTACCTGCGCGTCTTCGGCTGCCTTGCCTTCGTTAAGGAGCTGAATCACATCAGCAAGCACAACGATCGCATCTCACCGAGGGTCTTCATCGGATACGTAGAGGGGGCCAAGGCCTACCGCGCGCTGGACCTAGTGACACGGCGTGTGCGCGTGGCGCGCGATGTCGTGTTCGATGAAGGACGTGACTGGGCATGGGACAAGGCGGTAGACGATGGGTCTAGACCTCTGTAGCACCCCAGCCGACCGCTGCAGCATCTTCTGCTTCGCCCGTTGCAGCCCCAGCGCATGCAGGGCAGCTGGAGATCAAGTACATGATGTCGCTGGAGGACGATGAAGATCGCCTGGATGCCTACTATGACGATGAGCCCCTCTGGTACCGCATGGTGGCAAACATCCTTGGAAAAATAGTCTCCACTAGACCAGCCTGAGCGGCTCTTCGCCCGCACGCCGGTGAGCCAACCACTTACGCTGAGGCATAGGGTGATTCGGCATGGTGGTAGCGATAGAGTAGGAGCGCAAGTCCATCGAGTAGAACCGCACCTGGGAGTTAGTGCCACTGCCTGATGGCCATTGTCCCATCACCCTAAAGTGGGTGTTCAAGCTCAAGAAGGATGAGCTAGGCATGGTGATCAAGCACAAGGCGCAGCTGGTGGCACGCGGCTTCGTCTAGCAAGAGGGGATCGATTACGACGATGCCTTCGCCCCTGTGGCGCGTATGGAGTCAGTCCATGTCCTCCTCGCGCTGGCGGCTCAAGAGGGGTGGCAAGTCCACCACATGGACATGAAGTCCACCTTCCTCAACGACTGACCTCAAGGAGGAGGTCTATGTGCGTCAGCCACCTGGCTACGCCATTGCCGGAGAAGAGGGGAAGGTGTACCGCCTGCGCAAGGCACTCGACGGCCTATGCCAGGCACCGCGCACCTAGAACACGAAGCTCGATGCCACGCTCAAGAAGATGGGCTTCAAGCAGAATGCGCATGAGGTGGTGGTGTACCGGCGAGGCAGCGGACACAACGTTCTACTGGTCGGTGTCTACGTCGATGACCTCATCATCACCGGTGCTGAAGAGCAGAAGGTGGAGGCTTTCAAGGCACAGATGAAGAAGGCATTTGACATGAGCGACCTTGGCCTCCTATTCTTCTACCTCGGCATCGAAGTGCACCAGGACGCCAATGGGATCGCCTTTCACCAAACCCACTACGCCAAGCGTATCCTCAAGCTTGGCGGCATGACAGGCTATAATCCGGCCCACATCCGATGGAGGAGAAGCTCAAGCTGAGTCGGGAGAGCACGTTGAAGGAGGTCAATCCGACCCATTATCGGCGGCTGATCGAAAGCTTGCGTTACCTGGTCCACACCCGGCTGGACCTCGCACTCGCCGTTAGGTACATGAGCCGGTTCATGGAGCGTCCAACAATAGAGCATCTGCAAGCCTTCAAGCGAATCTTGCGCTACGTGGTGGGCACCCTCGACTACAGTCTTCACTATGAAAGGGCCCCTGACACGGCATGTTTCGTCGGCTACTGCGACAGTGACCTCGCTGGCGATGTGGACACCAGCAAGAGCACAACCAGGATGATGTTCTTCCTCGGTGATTGCTTGGTCAGCTAGCAGTCCCTCAAGGAGAAGGTGGTGGCCCTCTCAAGCTATGAAGCGGAGTACATCGCCACCACCACTGCAGCTGCTCAGGTCCTATGGCTGTCAATGATGCTAGCAAAGCTCCTTGGCAGGAAGGTGGATGCGGCTAAGCTAAAGGTGGATAGCAAGTCTGCCCTAGCTCTAGCCAAGAACCCTATCTTCTATGAAAGAAGCAAGTACATCCGTATTAAGTATCACTTCATCAGGGATTGCTTGGAGGATGGGAGTATCTAGGCCAACCACATTGCCACTACTGATCAGCTTCCTGATATTCTCACCAAGTCGCTGGGGAAGTCCAAGTTCCAGGAGATGAGGAAGAGGATTGGGCTACAGTAGATCACCTCCAGTGCTCGGCACAAGGCTTAGAGGGAGAATTGAAAGATAAGCCTAGTGCTAAAGCACTTGTATCTTACTTTTCTGCACTTTACTTTCCTTAGCTTCCAAGCCTTGTTTTAGGAATATGCTCAACATCTACTTTAGTGGTTAGAATATGCTGGAGCAGGTAGAGAGGCCCTCTGCCTATAAAGCAGGGGCATTGTCATTGTTTTTTTAGAAATGGCATTATCAATTTAAAAACGAAGCCATTGCATTTCCTTTCAATCCAAGCGGCCAAGCTACCCTCTGGTAGTTTCCAGATCTAAATCTGAGATCTAATTGGGCCAACAAACTGGTCTATTTCTAGATGTGGATCACATAAACGATTGTCTATAGAAACTTTTATTTTTGCAAGTCAGGCCCATTTGAGCAACAATGGATATGAGACGGTGGCTTGCACTGTTAGGCATTTGGTTGTTGTAGGGTTACCATCATAGGACCTAAAGACAGTGCCAAATTTTGGCATGATTGTTGAAAGGGACGTGTGGATTCTACCAGAGTAGGTGAGCCAATGAGGTGGAGGTGCACGGATTGGGGACTGTGAAAGGGGTAGTGTACTTTAAAAACAATTTTCATAGGCAAGTGTCTTAACCATGCATCTCCATAAATTGATATCCATATTTGGGTGTAGCACTCATGGAAACCATGTTTTTCGTGGTTGTTGACATTTCTTAGCGTTGCTACTAAGAACAGAGTTTTAAATCTAGTCCCTAGCAACAACGCCAGAAATGCTTGTTAGTATTTATTAACGTGTTACTTGTTTTTAAATAGCCACCTATTATAAACATATATCTTCTAATTTTACTAGGTTGTCATCCCTAGTGATGATATTAGAGATACTTGTTAGTATTACATAGCATTATTACTAGAATAATACTAAGCAATTCTTTATTAATTATGTGACTAGGAAGAATAAATAAATATATAAATGAAAAAGGATCTGCAAGTGCATAGATAATATACCATTGTAGCATTTTACCCAAGAGTATTCTAGGTATTGTTATTTATATTTTTATCACAGGAAATGTCTAGCATGGACATATATTGATAACTTATACTATTGAAGGAGAAGTAAACCATAACCAATATTCTACTCATAACAGTATATATATATATATATATATATATATATATATATATATATATATATATGATGAGTATTGATTAATGATAATGATAAATCACTCAGAGTACTCCTTTCTATGGCATTAGCATGGTCAGGTAGAATATTAGAGAAATAATTCTTAAGTCATTCTTAATTACAAGTCAAAGCATGCATTGATTAGTGCAATTATACCTAGTAATCATTGCTAAGATCATCGTCATATCTACACATAAGGGATATTACTAAGGAAGATTAAGAACAGAACTTGCTCTTCCTTCGTAACCGAACCCTACGTGCGCCTATATTCGAGGAGTGGACTACAAAGGACTCAACGGGAGTGTCACATCCACGATTTACCACATGACCCAGAATATAGGGTGTATCCGCAGGTAAACAACGTGTAAGCACCACGCTTACACAATGTCGACCACCCACCCATGGATCCTTAGAGTGAGCGTTGTACGAACTTATGCATCAACATAATGATAATCCAACTATACTAATCATATAATCAAAGTAGACCATGAACATTATAATAAAGAACATGAATAAGATGAATACTGATATTGTCATAACAATTGTAACTAGCATATAAAAGTAATGGAGATACAAACAAGAGAGGGGTACAAAGATTATACCAAACCACGCTTTTGATAAGATCGGGAGTCCAAGCGAAGCCTGCTTGCCTCCCTCTAGACCTAGCCTAACTAGCTATGCCCTAGAATATGGTGGAGCTCTGAGGATGATTAGGGTTTTTGTCTTCTCAAATAACTTATCTACCTTTTCAGGGGGGCGGCGGCTGATATATATAGGCCGGAGTGTCCAACGTAAGCTCTTAGATCAAACCGACTTAAAGGACGGCGTAGATGCAACCTAGGAGGTGGTGGAGAACCGACATAATAACGAGAGGTTGACCTGGCGGCGTCTCGCTCTCCGCTTCGGTGTGGAGTCCTCCCGAGTCTTCTGGTGTCCATTTCGCTACGGATAAGCGCATTTAAATCTGACATGTAGGTCCACCTTGACGGTTTTCTAGATAAACCCTGCCGAAAATACATATTCACAAAAACTCGTGGAATTTGTTAGTTTAAACCCATAAATCTTTATTGGTAATTATATTTATGCCCTTATACATGTTATATTGACTTTTTATAATGGTTGTTAACTACCGTCAACAGCGGTCCTCGAACCAACAACGAGTTTAGCTTCGCTTTTCTTTGGCATCATTCGATATGGCTAGCTATTTTTAAAGCTATAGTCGTGGGCTCCATGACTACTAGGTAGATGGCTACTGCCAGGTGGTGCAGGACTTGCAAATAAGGCTGAGTTATGTGTGATAGTTGTAGGCTACGATGATGGGACAGTGGCGGAGCTAGGATGAACTTTTAAGAGGGGACAATTTACATTATAGAGATTAATGTGCACACAATTGCTAGAGCAATTAGTCACTGACAACATAAATACCTAATATTAAATAACAGAAAGACTGTATTAAGTACAAATATTTACCATTTAGTATATTGTATAGGTTATATAGCGAGTACAAATTAGTATGAGATTGAAAAAAATACCAATTGTACATTGATTATTAGTCTATAACTACTACTTAGGTTGTGGCAAGAGGGTGCCAAGGCTGAGGTTGGCCTAGCCTTAGCTTCACCGGTGTGGAGTAGGTTAGAGGAGGCGTTTGTAGAGGTTGTTGGGAAACCCACCTTTGGTTCAATGACTGTGCAAAAGGAAATACGACTATGCCTAGATTGGCAGGGTTATGCTTCATTCCACTCCACTATAAAGATTTGGGCAGAGTGTTGCAAAATGCTACTACTCCCGGCTGCTTCGCCCATTTTGCGCTATGGGTGGGAACGAAAAAACCCTGCTCCCCATGCTCCAATCCTGCTCCCATCATCCTTCTTCTTTGCCACCCTACCCTCCTTCTCCTCTGATGACTCAGCCTCCCTCACCTCCCTTGCCACCCTTCTCCCCCATTGATTTGGTCTTCCCCGCCCTTCCCTGTCCCTCTTACCAACCTTCTCTATGTGGATTCGGTGGCGGTGGACTCCATGTGCCCTCGTCTTCCTCTACTCTAGTGAGGAGGGCTCCTGAGTTGCGCCGATGTTTCACCGCTCTCCCTCCTTGTCTTCCTCCATGGAGGTGGCCTAGCTCACCCCCATCGTGTTCCTCTGCCGCGGTAGCCGCCTCCTGCTAGCCCCCTCTTCTTATGTCGTTTTGGCCTCCCGCACCGTCATCGAGCATGAGCTAAAGCTGATGGTGGAACAAGTTGGAAGTGTTACAAAACATTTGGGTGCGGAGCAAAGCATACCTAGACCCTATTTGGAGCCGCTTTTCACTAGCTTACAGTGAAATAAAGTGCACCAACCCCTCCAAACGACACACTTTTGAGGCCGCTTTATCCATCCACGATTCTTCTCCCCATGCCTTTTTCAATATAGATGCAGAAGTCCTTCCCAGACCCCAGTAGGAAAAATCCCAATTCTCTTGCGCTCGTGCCCCTCCGTCGTTCACCCTTCGTTGCGCTGCCTCTACTCCCTCTGCCTACTCCCTCTGCGGTTGAGGTCGCAGAGGGAACCCCTGCACCCACTGCCGGATCTCATCCTCTGAATTCTTCTCTCTAGAGTCGTCATTACAAACAAGAAGTTTTTTTATCTAGACTAAATTTTTTAGAAGTTTTTTTTGTTGCGAGAATATTTTTTTGTAAAGTTAGTTATGGGAGAAAATCAGCTTTGGTCTAAATCGCGATCCAAGGGGCAAGAGTGGATTGGAGCTGATTGGGTGAATATCCCTACGGCAACTAGACCGTGAACTCACTTGTCAAATAGTTATTTAACTAAGGCCTAGTTTAAATTAAGAGTGTAAAATTTTGGGGTGTCACATCAGGTGTCATATGAAGATGTTGCATGGGGTGTTTTGATACTAATAAAAAAATAAATTACAGAATCCGTCACTAATCCGCGAGACGAATTTATTAAGCCTAATTAATCTGTTATTAACACATGTGTTAATGTAACACCACATTGTCAAATCATGGACTAATTAGGCTTAAAGAGATTTGTCTCGCAAATTAGTCGTAAACTGTGCAATTAATTTTTTAGTCTATATTTATTACTTTATATATGTGTCAAATATTCGATGGGATATGAAGTAAATTTTAGAGTAAAAAACTCAAGAAGGCCTAACTTTTAACTTTTAAGGTGTGCTGTGTGCATGCGCGCTTTCATTTGTCTTTTGTTCGGCAGAAGAAGAGAAAAGAAAGGACTTTCTCTTGTTTCCTTTTTCTTTTTTCTTCTTCGTCCGCCCGCCATGATAGACTTGAGTCTGAGTGAGACGAGACGAGACACGAGCAAGAACAAAAAAACGAAAAGGCGGAGTGGCTTGCATCGCGCCAGAGGACAATATAGCGAGTAGCGCAAGTCGGCGGTCGCCTCCATCCTCCTCCTCCTCCCCTGCGTCGCAGACTCGCAGTTGGTTCCTCCCTCCCCTTCCTCTTCCCTTCCTTCCCGTGGCTCTACTCCAGTGCAGTTGCAGTCGCGGTTGCGGTTGCAAATCGAATCTCCCTCTCCCTCCAGCAACCGCTAGAGCCTCCTCACCCCAGGCCTTTCTCTTCTCTTCTCCAACCGCTGTCGCCTGCTCCCGCGCGCCGGCCGCCTGTCATGGGGAACTGCACCAGCGCCATCGATGCCTTTGTCCAGCGCGGCAACAGGGCGTCGCCGTCGCCGTCGCCGGCCGCTACTCCTGGTACGGTAACCCCCGCCAGCATTTCCTCCTCTCTTCTCTCCTAAAGCTTCAATCTTTGGCATGCAACCGGCACCGCCTTGTAATGCAACCGGTGGTTCTGTTCGGGTTGTTGCTTGAAATCCTCTGTTTTTTTTCCTCCGTCACGCAACGCAGCCCATCCTCGGAACATGCCTTTGTTTATCTGATGGCATATGGCGTGCAGTTGTTCTCTTTACCCGCACATATATTGGACTCATACCACCACGTCGTCTTGTTCTTCTTGGTGTTGTTTTACAAATTTCTGTTACATCATTAACAAACCTACTTTCCAAGAATCACATGCTTTTGAACGTAAGGCGCACGTGCTCACCAAGTCCTCATGTTTGGGACAACTTCAAGCTCTCTGCAACTATATTTATTTAATTTGTTATTTTGTTGTTCTCTGGTAATTGAGACTTGTCTGTAGAATAAAAAACGGACCATCTCTCGTTCTTTTTTTTTTACCGTATAAGAAAATTTATCTCGGTCCGTCAACCCTTGGCCTCTAGCCTCTGTACTTGCACCTTATATATCTCTATATGTAATTACAAACTTGGAGAGTATCATTTTCTTTTGCTATCCAAATGGCAAAATTTGTTTCCCAATCTTGTATATCTATCTCGGAGAGCAAAATTAGCCTCTGTTATATAAATTCTAATGCCATGGTAGATTATTATGCATTTGAAACTTCTCACTTCCTATCCAACTAACTCAAGACCTCACATTTTTTCCTACCTCACGTTCAGGAATGTCTACATCGAGGAGGACTAGTAGCTCTGCCACCACCGGGAAGCTGTCAACGCTTAGCAGTACCAGCACCTTCATGCCGTCCACAGTTAGTGGTGTCAGCGTCGACGGCGATTACCCAGAGGGCCAGATTCTTGAGTCTCCAAGCCTCAAGATATACACATTTGCCGAACTCAAGAGCGCCACCAAGAACTTCAGGCCTGAGACTGTGCTTGGGGAGGGCGGATTCGGCAAGGTTTACAAGGGATGGGTTGATGAGAAGACCCTCAACCCGTCAAAGGCTAGCACTGGCATCATGGTTGCCGTCAAGAAGCTCAATCCTGAGAGCGTGCAGGGAATGGAACAATGGCAGGTACAGAAACTGCCGAGTTGCTAGTTTTTCATCACATTATTATTTATTAATTGCAACAACAACTACGACAACAAAAACAACAAAGCCTTTTAGTCCCAAGTAAATTGGGGTAGGCTTTATTTATTAATGGGATAAGTCCAATTTACACTCTCCAACTTGTAGCAAAGTTCGGATTTCAACCTCGAACTTCAAAACCGGACAACTTTGGCCCTCCAACTCTCGAAAAAGTTCAACTTTTAACGGGTGAACAGTAGCTTTTGATATTTTCGGGAGCGCCGAAATTTTATATTATTTTTTCGAGCATCTTAACGTCCTCAAATGAAAAAACTCAAAACTACAAAGTTGTAGATCTCATCGAGGTCTACAGTTTACATATAAAAATTATCTTCATCCGACATCGTATTGAAGGGTTTTCTATTTTTTGAAATTTGAGTCTCATCACGCGTGAAATAATTTTGTCGCGTGATGAGACTCAAATTTCAAAAAATAGAAAACCCTTCAATTCGATGTCGGATGAAGATAATTTTTATATGTAAATTGTATACCTCGATGAGATCTACAACTTTGTAGTTTTGAGTTTTTTCATTTGAGGACAGTAAGATGCTCGAAAAAATAATATAAAATTTTAGCACCATATTTTATCGCGTGATGATACTCAAATTTCAAAAAATAGAAAACCCTTCAATACGATGTCGGATGAAGATAATTTTTATATGTAAATTGTAGACCTCGATGAGATCTACAAATTTGTAGTTTTGAGTTTTTTCATTTGAAACGTTAAGATGCTCGAAAAAATAATATAAAATTTTGGCGCTCCCTGTTCACCGGCAAAACCGGCCAGAAGGTTGAAAGTTGAACTTTTTCGAGAGTTGGAGGGCCAAAGTTGTCCGGTTTTGAAGTTCGAGGTTGAAATCTGAACTTTGCTGTAAGTTGGAGGGTGTAAATTGGACTTAACCCTTTATTAATTGCAAGCTTTAGAAAAATCTAATAGATGCAATCTAAGGTGGTTCCGGGTTTAATTATCAGGGAACTAGGGAAATGAATCAGTGAATGCTTACACATTACACAATAGTGCAGCTTGCTGCCCTTTTTAGCTCGTTTCAATTGTGTACTGATTTTTCTCTATGGATTGTTAAATCATATATTGGTCTGCTTTTTGTAGGATGAACCTAAGAAATCCCTATGTGAGTCTAGTTATTTATCAGTATTCTTTCCTGTTTTATTTACAATCAGAATGATCTAGTTGTTGGGAGTTAGTGCATGCTCCTGTACTCTCACCTTTTATTTTGTGCTTTTTTTATTCTATCTTTCCTACTTTTAGTCTTATCAACATATAAGGGTTTAATTTGCTTGTTCCCAAATACAGTCTGAAGTCAATTTCCTTGGGAGGATTTCGCATCCCAATCTCGTCAAACTCTTGGGCTATTCCATGGATGACAACGAGCTACTACTCGTGTACGAGTTCATGTCAAAGGGGAGCTTGGAGAACCACCTGTTCCGAAGTGAGTATATTTAGAAGATATTATTTTCCTAATGATAGTATTTCATCCAGAAACATCTCTTTATGTCACATTAGTCAACACTCTTTATGCCAACTTCACCTGCAGTAGCGCACTTTGCAAATGTTGGTGCTTCATCTGCATCTACAAATCATTTTCATTAAAATATTATATATGAAGCACCATAGTCCATAGTGCCATACAACTAACGAGCATTTTTGGAGGATGCATGTCAGCATCAGCTAAATTGCCCAGACCTGTACGATATCTTGTTGCTTCAGCTTTCAATTATCCTTGCCGAGTCAAAATGGAAATTCATGATGAAAAAGTTGGCTCCACTTGTTTTCCCTGTTACTATTTCTGGGCCATCCAGGGTATTTTGTTTGTGTGAAACATCTTATTTTCTAGTCGTAATATTAATACTGATTATTCACCATTGACAGGAGGGGCGGTTTACGAGCCGCTGCCTTGGAGCCTCAGGCTGAAGATTCTCATCGGTGCAGCTCGTGGCCTCGCATTTCTTCATTCATCAGAAAGGCAGATCATCTACAGGGACTTCAAGGCTTCCAACATCTTACTGGATTCGGTAAATACTCTTTCCAGAGCTACTAATGACTAGCTGTTGTTACCTGACGGATACTATAATCAGTACACACCAATATCATGTTCAGCACTTCAATGCGAAGCTCTCAGATTTCGGATTAGCCAAGCATGGTCCAGATGGTGGGGAGTCTCATGTGACAACAAGAGTCATGGGAACCTATGGCTATGCAGCTCCAGAGTATGTTTCTACCGGTATGTGTCAGGGTTTTTCTCCCCCCGACATGTCTATCATTTTATCCCTTATGGTTGACAATTTGTGTAAGCAGTATAAGGAATATGATTTTTTCATAGAGCTAAATGATAAGTGATCACATCTTTCATGAACTAGGCCACCTGTATGTGAAGAGTGATGTGTATGGCTTTGGCGTTGTACTGCTGGAGATGATCTCTGGCCTGAGGGCGTTGGACCCGAAACGCCAGAGCGAGAAGGTGAACTTGGTAAACTGGGCAAGGCCATTGTTGTCTGACCGGAGGAAGCTTAGCCAGCTGATGGACAGTGGGCTGGAGGGGCAGTACAATCCCAAAGGAGCCCTCCTGGCTGCTCAGCTGACCCTCAAGTGCCTGAACGGTGACCCAAAGTGCAGGCCATCCATGAAGGAAGTGGTGGAGGCACTGGAGAAGATCGAGTCTGTGAAGAGTAGGGTGAGGGAGCCCAGGAACAGCTCCTCGTCCTCGCGTCGTGGCCAGGTGCAGTCCCCTAGGAGTGACAGCGCTAGGAACAACTCCAGCTCCAGGGGCAGGTAGATGCATGGCATGGTCATGAGGATATTTAGGATGAACTGATCGATTCTGATGCGGAGGTTGTAAAGGTAGTAGACCACAATTTTTGTTGTCATGACAAAGTTTACGCAGATCATGATGATCAATGTAACAGTTACGTTTAGCGGTACACGAGGATGACTTTGTAGTTGGCATATGCATAAATTCAACCATTCTTCCATGGAAGTCTTGTCTGAGTTGAGTTGCATCAGATTGCACTTACAATAGTTCCAGTCATGGTCATTCACTCCATTTTTCGGTTAGTCATGGTTCTGTGCAAGTGCTGAACTTTTATAGCCGAATATGAAGAAAACAAAGACTCTAATCATTACAAGAATTCAAGAAAGATTTTATCAACGTTTGCTATTATATAGAAAAAATATTTATTATAATTGCTGAAAATCTTGAGACAGAAAGTGATGTTTGATCATTGCTTGCCCATACAGATTTGGTCATACTCCCTCTGTAGCTGGCTTAAACTAATGTAATACTAGCTAGTCCAAATAAAAGCAACGTGGTGGCACTCTCCGTTCCTTTGTTGTCGACGTTTCTAGTGGGATAACCACTAACAAAGGCTGTCCAGAAACGCTTTAGATTAACAAGCAATAACTTTTGGTGGTAATGGGGATTTATAAATGGTTTCGAGTCACTTAAGGATTTGGTGCCCTAGGATTTAGGCCTCCAATTCTGCATTTCCCACTGGATGGTAAAAAGTTCTGTAACTTGGTTGGAACTAAGCCTACCTGCAGATGTCATCAGTCGGCACAAGGAAGTGTGTTTCAAGTCCATCTCTTCGCACTGCTAAGCACACATGTGGATTATGTATGATGATCCCACGTTAAGTAGCATTATTACGGAAAGGAGGTAGGCATGTCCCAGGAGTGACTTGACCATTGACCCACCTTTTGATCCTTGGCATACTAGTACTGCACCGTACTATTCTGCCATTGTTATTTCTCTCTAGAATTTATATTCTGAATGTAAGTTCAGAAAGTAGAACGGTTTTATGCTAATTTTTGTGCAACCTAGAAACTTCCAAGTGCTGGCTCCAATGCACAAACCTCAATTGTAATTTGGTGCAACATTTTCCTGAACTTAATTGTAATATGTCCCATAATCTCGGAAAGCAGACGAAACTTTTTTAGAGGAACTATGATGGGCAATTGTTAGGTTGTAGATACGTTGTAAGGTTCAAGGTATACTTATATTTAAGAGTACAAGCTAGGGTTTGTTTGATTTGGTAGGAATTAGAGGGATTAAAGGAGAATTAAGGAAGATTAAATCTCTAACAAGTCATAATCCCTTTCAATTCCTTCTAATCCCCTTGATAGAGGATTAACCGAACAAGGCCTAACTAAAGAATAGCAGCACACTCTTGAGTCCAAAGTAATATGGTTTTGTATCTATCACAACCTCAGTCCCATTTACTCCACTCTCTACACTTCATGTCACTAAACTTTCTCTATTTCCACCATCCTATCCTTGTCCAGTGCTCATGCAATGTTTCCATGGCGAGTTAGTGATATCAACTCTTTACACATTACACCATGTTCTTTGTGAGATTTTAACAACATCGTCATCTACACCTTATGGAACATATGAAAAGATTCTAGAATGCTTTCTTACCCCTTTTAAAGTCGCCTGGCGCATCGAAAATGACATCTCCTAGAGATGGCATGCAATGCAAGCACACTAATCTTCCTAATAAGGCACTGCTTTTCTCGTAGGTCTTTGGTTTTCGCATATAATTTGATAGAGCACTCTAGACCTGACATGAGACTTAAACTTTGTTTTCTCTTCTACCTTAACTAAAAGGTAGATGTAACACAACCATTATTATTCCGAATCACACCGTGTTTATCTAACCCTCACCATTCCGCCCTCGCCTAGGCATTGCCCCATCTCTCTTTCCTTGCACCCAACTCCTCTAAGATAAGAAGGAAATCCTCTGTCCAAATCAAAATCATTGCCGTGCTCACTTGTTTAGCACATCATCACTCTTTTAGGTCCCGTTTGGCAGGGCTTCTCCACCGGCTTCAGGAGCCGTTTTCTACCAAACGGGATAAAGTAAAATAGCTTCACTTGTGAAGCCCCTAAAAACATGCTCTCACAGTGATTTGGGGTGGGATGGAGCCAAAAAAAAGTGGCTTCTCCTAACTCCTCTTCCAGGCCCCTAAAAACATGCTCTCACAGGGAAGCCATTTTGCCAAACGGTTTACCAAAACCGCTTCAGCTTCACCGGTGGAACTGTTCGTGAAGCTGAAGCCAAAAAAATGGCTTCACTAGTGAAGTAAAGTCCTGCCAAATAGAGCCTTAGTACGGATGAACGTGGCATTTTTATATAGGCCAGAGGAACTGTAATCCCGACAAACGTGCCCTCCATTCCCGTTAACCGTTATGGCCAGAAAATAAATAAATAAAAAAGAAAATGAAAAGATTCGTTATTCTTCCTGCTACCTACACCCAGCTCTCGTCCCCCAAAATCCATCTCTCCCTAAATATTTTTTTAATTAAAAAAATCCACATCCACATCCCATCACTCCACTCCCCGTCCATGGCGTCCTCCTCCTCCTCCGCCTCGTCGGCGGCGGCCGCGGCAGCGTATCCCAGAACCACGCTCCCACTGCGGCGGCGCCCGGGCCTGCTGGCCCTCCTCTTCATCCTCCTCTGCTTCCTCTCCTTCCAGGTCTGTACCCCCCCACCCCCGACCCCACCCCACACACACACACTATTCACTGCAATGGCGAAATGTTAGGTTCATCGCGTTCCAACCCTCGGAGCCAGGGTTCCTTCCTTTTCTCATTGCTCCCGCTGCTCCTCCTCCGCAGGTCGTGGTCCATGTGCCCGCCGCCAGATCAGCGGTGTCGCAGTGGCTCTTCTCGGGTCACCGAGCGTAAGAACCCACCGCCATCCTTCCTTCCTCATTACTACGCGATTCGGTAAAGGATCTGACTTTGGTGTTGCGGTGTGATTTTGGACTGTCAGCGACCGCGGGACTCGCGAGAACTGCCCTGGCTGCAGCAAGTTACAGGTCACTCTTTATTTATCTGAATCAGGACACGTGATTGCACTGTGTTGCTTCTCTCGCCACGCTAATGTTCGCACGGTGAATGGTTAGCAGGATGTGGATAAAGCTGAAAAGACGATTGCTTACACCGACCAGCATGGCCAGATCAAGCTGTTCAAAGTCACCGCCAGAGAATTCGGTTCGTCCTCTATCTGGGAGAACCCTTGGTTGCCCAGAGATAGCCAGCCGGTAGCCAGAACAGTATGTTCTGAAAAAAAAATTATCTGTGTTGTTTGTGGGGACAAGTTGGTAGGTTGTTCTATTTTGTTTGTAGCTCTAATGGGTGTTTCTTCTGCTGTTGCGCCAGCAAGTGGCTGCCAGGGATCATCTACTCGCCAGTGGATCAGAAACCACCAATCTTTCAAGTGCTGAAACTCTGGCGACTACAATTGTCGATCCGATTAAATTAAGGCGACAGGTCGATTCTGTCCTCCCTCTGTTGTAGTGACTATGAAATACAGTGCAATGGTTACTTGTGTTTTGAGATTTTTTGTTTGGCTTACTATGTGATGTGTTAATCCTGCCTATCTGAGTGTTGGTGTGCCGCTATTGCTCCCGCAGGTATTTCGACGCAGAAGAAAGGAGCGGAGGGTTCAGGAGCTGCTTCAGATGGATAAGAAGGCTGAACTTGAGATGCAAAATGCAGCAATAAATAGCTCGATGAACTTTAATAATAAAGTTAGAGGCAGCTACAACATATGGAGGCAGGAGTTCCGCTTTATTAATACAGATTCAACACTAAGGCTCATCAAAGATCAGATAATAATGGCCAAGCTATATGCCACTATTGCACTCTCCCAGAAGGAACCAGACATGTATGCCTTGCTCATGAAGTGCATAAAAGAAAGCCAAACAGCTATCGGGGATGCACTTATTGACAGTGAACTCGATTCTAGGTACTTCATTTCACTTCTGAAGATTAGTAATCAGTTTGGCTCTTTGCCACTTTGGTGTTAAAGAGTAAGTTGCTTATGACCCCTTATTTCTGCAGTGCCTTAGAGAGAGCAAAAGCAATGGGGCATGTGCTATCTTCGGCTAGAGATGTTCTGTACAGCTCGGGAGAGGTGTCAAGAAAATTGCGTGTTATGTTGCAGTCAACGGAACTAAATATCGATGCAGTGAAGAAACAGAACTCATTTCTGGTTCAGCATGCTGCAAAGACAGTACCCATGCCCTTGCACTGCCTACATATGCAGCTGACAACCGATTATTATTTTCGTGATGATGTGACCAAGGAACATTTTGATGATGATGCTTTGAAGGCGAAACAATATAAAGAAAAGCTTGAGGATCGGTCACTCTATCACTATGCTATATTTTCTGATAACGTGCTTGCAGCCTCAGTAGTTGTCAGATCAACTGTGACAAATGCCAATGAACCAGAGAAGCACGTGTTCCACATTGTCACTGATAGACTTAATTTTGCAGCCATGAAGATGTGGTTCATTGCTCATCCTCCTCAACTGGCAACTGTTCATGTGGAGAACATAGACAATTTCAAATGGCTCAATTCGTCATACTGTTCTGTTCTTCGGCAACTGGAGTCAGCTCGCCTCAAAGAATATTACTTCAAAGCACACGATCCATCATCACTCTCAGATGGACACGAGAATATGAAATACAGGAACCCAAAATATCTGTCCATGCTCAACCATTTGAGATTCTACATGCCAGAAATTCACCCGAAGCTTGAGAAGATACTGTTTCTTGATGATGATGTTGTTGTACAGAAGGATTTGACACCCCTTTGGGATATTGATCTTAAAGGGATGGTAAATGGCGCTGTGGAAACCTGTAAAGAGAGTTTCCATCGCTTTGACACTTATCTCAACTTCTCACACCCAAAGATATCAGAGAATTTCAATCCACATGCTTGTGGGTGGGCTTTCGGAATGAACATGTTTGACCTCAAGGAGTGGAAGAAGCAAAATATCACTGGAATATACCATTATTGGCAAGATTTGGTAAGTAGTGGCATAAGAAATATACTGCTGATTGCATTGTCTTGTTGCATTTTGCCCATCATTTAGTGAACCTGTAATGAATTGTGTTGTTTCACTTACTAAGAGAAGACCTGTTGCAGAATGAGGATCGTAAGCTGTGGAAGCTGGGTACATTGCCTCCAGGTTTAATTACTTTCTACAACCTGACATACCCGTTGAATCGTACTTGGCATGTCTTGGGCCTGGGCTATGATCCAGCTGTTGACATTGCTGAGATCGATAATGCTGCAGTAGTTCATTACAATGGGAATTATAAGCCCTGGCTTGACCTTGCCATTTCCAAGTACAAGCCATACTGGTCGAAGTATGTAGATGTTGACAACTCGCATGTTCAGCATTGCTATGAGGGCAAACAATGACATGTAAATTTCATCCAGTTTTGTTTTTCATTTCAGAGCATAAGTTATTCCCTACGAGGGTGTTAGGCAGAGTAGTGGTGTATTTAGCATAGTTAAGTCTTCATAATCTTGTCATTATGCTTCATAGTTATCTAGCTATTATATGAACTGGTGCATAAGGTGATTTATAATTATACCTGACAACAAAGTAGATATTGTTTTGTTTACTTTAGAATTTGCTGTACCTTGAATGAATTGGCCAAAAAGATAAAGAAGTTCAACGTCCTGTGCTATGGTATGAACACTATTATAATGGAGTACCGAATACTGATGCTTAAGATTGAATGGCGAAAGAAATGATAGTAAAACAAAGTTTCAATCTCAGAGATGTGCCAAAGGCCTAGAACAAACGGTAATCATACCCTCAGGGCGTCCGTCCTTTTCCGGATCTCCCGCGCCGCGCACCCTCGCCCGCGCTGTGCGCCTTCCACCGTGGCCGCGGTCCGTGTACCTGTCGACCGTGGGTGACCTCGAGCTCCGCGCCGACGTCGAGCTCTGTGTCAACGAGCCTCCATTGGAGGGTTGCAAGTAGATAGGCACATGTTATAATCGTATGTTTCATGCGTTTTAGATGTGTGTTGCATATGTTTCATCTGGATGTTTTAAAAGTATATCTGTTGTTGCATAGGTTGCAATGGCTATACACATATGTTACAAGTGTGTTTCAAATATTTCAACTGTTTTAAAAATATGTTGCAATTGTTTTTATCTTAATGCTGCAATGGCTATACACTAATACACGTATGTTGCAAGTGTATGTTTCAGCTGTTTCAAACATATGTTACAAGTGTTTTATCTAGATGTTGCATTGGCTATATACGTATGTTGCAAGTGTATATTTCAAATGTTTCAGCTGTTTGAAACGTATATTGCAAGTGTTTTATCTGTATGTTGCATATGTTGCAGTGGCCATACATATATGTTGCAAGCGTATGCTTGTAAATGTTTTCGTCTGTTTTGGATGTGTGCTGCAGCAAATGCTTTATGTTGCATGACCAGGTGGGTGTAGACGGAGGTGGTCCCCTTCGGCGTAGTGGTCCCCGCGTGCGCGCAGGGTGCGAAGCGGCCCCACATATGCATGCGTAGGCGCATGCGTACAACAGCAGCAGGCGGGGTCAGGGCTGGCAGGAGCGCATGGATAGGTGCGGCAGCAGCGTGCCGGCAGTGGGCAGGAGCTGCATGCATGCCCTGTGGGGCTCGCACAGGCAAAGGGCCTGTTCGGCAGGACTGAAAAATACTGTTTCGGCTGATTGTTGTGAGAGAAAAATACTGTTCTGGCAGGACGTAAATAGTGATTTTGTGAGGTGGCTGGCTAGCCGGCAATCAGCTAGCCAGCCAGCCGAACACCCCCAAAGTGGGAGGTGGAGGTGTGGTGCACGTGCACCTTCTGTTGGCTGCATGCATCCATTCCAGGGAAGTGCGTCGCCTGCACCGTTTCCTGCCGCATGCAGAGGGTGCATATCTGGCGCGTGGGTGGGCAGTAGGCATGGGTGTCGGACAGACGCCGCGTTCAGACATCTGGGCGCTGGTCTTTCCCTAGAACAGAAAGGCCCTGTTAGGGATGAGTTTACCGGATGTCTCCGAAGAGACAGGGATGATGTTGATCCTACCCAACCATAGATGGCACCAAAAGTGGTTTTGCTAATGACATATAGCCCGTTCGGCTGGCTGGCCAGCCCTCTCACACGGGCACTGTTCACATGAACAGTGCTTTCAATCGGAACCGTGTATTTTTCTCACACAAACCAGCCAGCAGTACTTTCTCACGAACAAGCCACTCCAGCCGAACAGGCTAATAGTGCCTCTGTATAGTGTGTTATCATTTATGTTTCGTACAAGATTGGCTTCTGAAAAAACATGCTTTTTCCTTTTTAAGTATTTCATTGTATGACACGATTGGAACATCTATCTCAAAACGTAACTAATGCGAGCCCTGAAATTAAAGACATGGAGTCCAGGATAGCTCCTGTGTTGTGTCGTAGGCACTCTTCTAAAGAGACATTTTCTGTTCGTTTGTCTCATGAGCCATACTATTTCATCGAATGAACAGTATTTTTTTTCACAACAAATCAACGAACAATACTTTTAGCCATGGTTTTTCAGCAAAACGAACGAGGCCATTGCCATGACTTTCTCATTAATTGTTTAGCTTACTAGATCAATTTTTCACCAGGGTGCAGCTTAAATTTTCGTAGCTACAAGACAAGCATATCCCCCTCTAATTTGTTCTAGCTTCATCACTAATGGCACTGATAGTCGCAGCTAATAGGACGACTTGATAACATTGACTGCAATTTTGTACAAGCAGTGCCTTTCCCACATGGATACCGTAGACAAATCAAAGCTAAAGCGTAATGGACAGTAGCGAATGAGTGCTTCTGGTTCAAAGTCCTGATTCTTTGGTACTTTGACCACAAAGAGTGCCATAGATGATCCACAATAAACCTAGGAATTATCTACTTCATCTGAATGAAAAAGGCAATAAACTCTACGAGAACCAAAGAGTAGTAAATTAAAAAAAAATCAGCTGACGGCCATGCTCACTGGAATACCAACAGTTCAGAACAAAATTTCGGCACATTCTTCTGTGCATCATATCCTCACGCGGGAATTTTACATACTGGACAGCTAAATCATAAAGGCTCACTAGCCATGCATAACAAACCAATTTGAAATCCCTACTCTGTTTTAACGACGATTATGATTGTGGTTTCTTGGCAAACCGCTGCAAGGCTTTTGGGAGTTCGACCTCTTCGCCTATCCGCTGCTTCTTGTCAGGTCGTCCATCGATCTTATCAGATTGCTCCAGGAAGGGCCTCTTGGCTTTGAAAACATCCTCCTCTTTCTTCTTGGCCCGCTTGCTCGGTTTGCTCCTACCCTTGGTCTTCTTCTTGCGCTCAATGTTCTTGGCGGCCTCAATGGCATCTTCCATCTCTTCCTCAATCTCCTTGGTCTTCTTCTCTTTCTTCTTTGGAGCTCTTACAGTGGCTATCATGTTTGGGTTGAGCATGATAGTCTCCGGTGGGAGTTTATCAAGGAGAGCATGCACCTCCTTCTCACGTTTCTGCTTGGTAGTTTCCATGGGGTTGTCAACAAAGGTATCAAAGTTCGGCTCACCAGATCCTGGAACAAGGATGGAAGAAAAGCCCATTGAGTGCACAATCCCCAGAATATCTTCATAGGGGCGGAACAAAACCTTCCCAACCTGATAGCCCTTCATTATTTTGTGCTTCATGTAAAGCTTATAATCATGCCCACCAAAATCCTTATATATCTCTACCTGAGATCCATTGCTGCAGGCTAACAGCCCCTTCTGGCTAAAATCCAAGGACTGAGCACGCGCCGGGTAAGAATGCACAACCTCATACTTCCTCAGGTCCCAGATCTTTATCTTCCTGTCAACACCTGCTGTTGCCATAAGATTGCCGCCCCTATCAAATGCAACAGCAGTCACCGGGCCATGATGACACAGCATGGTAACAAGGGGTTTCACACTGGTTGGTTTCCACATGGTAACTTTGCCACCAGCATGCCCAAGGCCGATGACAGCATTGTAAGGATTGGCCCGCATAACATCGGTACGGCCCAGACCTGTCCTATAATTTGCAACCATTTCACCAGTGCTCACATCTTGGTAGTGGAGCTGCCCAAAGCTGTTTATTGATGCCAAGAGGAATTGCTTAGACAGAAATTGGAGTTTCAATGCTTTTCCATGTTCCTGCCAACATAGAAGCGATCACACTCACAAAAGAAAACATCTTCACTGAGTTTAGGATGATAACACGTCTATGCATTGAGGACAGGCTGAGACTGATACACATCTCTCAAAATCTATGTTGCTAAACTGTTACAGTGCTCATCAGCGCACAATATTATATTCCAAAGAAATTCTGTCTAATAAGTTCATTTGAAGGCCCATGGGATTTAAAAGGAAAATAAAAAAAAAGGTACTGAATTGATTAAGTGACAGATGATCTCCTGGATGCAGGGCATTTGATGACTGAACTGTGAAGTACTCCCTCCATTCCAAATTGTAAGTCATTCTGGCTTTTCTAGATACATAGCTTTCACAACGATCTAGATATAATGTATATCTAGGTACGTAGTAAAATCTATGTATATAGAAAAGCTAAAACGACTTACAATTTGGAACGGAGGGAATATGTGCTAATTATTGTATAAAGTACGCAAACTTTTATTTTCAATATTGCAGGAAAATTAGCCAACGGAACTGTAAGGTATGTGTTCTTGGAAAATACCAATGTTATTGAGACTCACATAGTCACATGTAGCTGAGATCCACTTTCAGTTTGACATACAGTGCAGATTTCATGAATGCAAATAAGGGAATATGATTCTATTATCGAATATTTTCTTCTATAATTTTCCTATAAGCATGTGAAAACAACATTTGAACAGTAATATCATAACAGAAATATCCACAACTACTATATTCACCAAAAAGATATTGCCATCATGCTTACCTTCAGACAGTGAATTTCTGTACCATGTCGATTATAGATGTAGGGGTACCTGTTTGAAAAATGTTTCATGAGTAACTATGGACTGTTAATAGTAGACAGGAAACAGAGACCAACAGCAATAATCAACTGCCTAGAACAGTAAAGCATCAACTAAAAGCATATACAATTTTGCTTGATCTAACCTAGTACAAACATATCAAATTATAGAATAATTCAATGGCTCAGTAAAGCAACGATGAACAATTCAGACAAGCAATCCAGATCAGTCAGAGCTCAGACCTCAAATGGCAATTCTCAGCTGCTCCTACCTCACATAATCAAGATTCAGATTATGTACAAGAAGTTCAATGAGCTGCCAAAAATAGGCTTATTGTTCACAAAAATGAATGTTGCATGAAATAATATGACTTCAGGATATTTCTATGAGGAACATGCAGCAACCATTTGAAAATAATTTCATGACCTGGTTGATCAACAGATTTCACAACAATTTGGTATATGTTTTGAGACCCTGAACAGCAATTTCTGTGAATTTTAATATTCCTTTATTTCATATTTTTCAGGCCAACAGTTAATACATGTTAAATATTTCATGAGCAATGATGTCATAGTACACAGTTCCAGCAAGGTAAAAAAATTACTTTTTTTGAGCGACTGCATAAAACTGCTCATTGTGTAAGAATGTCACATCACGAACAGTTTCCCTCACCTAAAGAAATAAAAACCAAATCAGATAAAATGTATTATCCACGAAGCACATCAAAAAGAAATAACAGATGCTTATTGCGATTATTAAAACTGGGAGAGTGGCCAAAAATGGGTGATGCTGGAAAAATTTCGACAGAAATTGAAAGATACATCGGCATTAGAGCACGGCCACTGAAAATTGTTCAAAATAATGGAGGTCATCTTAGTAAACATGGACCATAAACACAAAGGAAAAGACAGGAATAGCCTCCTACTGTTCTTAGAAAATGACAAGCCTGGACTACAATAATTAAACTTGGTTCACATGTAGCTGCCACCATTCAAAGCATATGAAATGGAAAAAATTATCAGTATAAGTTACTAATTGCATAATGTAGATTTTGCATCTTGATAGCTGTTTAAAGTTGCCATGTGTTTTTTTACAAAGTGTGTTCATGCTACCCTAACAGACATGATCGAATAACTTGGAGCTTGCTAAGCTTGACCAACATAATTTTTGTAACCAAACCCTTGATTAACATATGACTCAGCTTCCATATCCGCCCATTCCCCTCCCTCTCCCTCCTCCCAGAGGTGCCACCGTCGAGGGATATTTGGAGATCAATGGGATGAAAAGAAATAAAAGGAGACTTGAAAGGATAGAATATACCCAAAGACTTAGCCTTAGATAGGAGTGCTTGGAAAACAGCTATTCACGTGCCTGAACCTTGATTGCTTCTGCTGGGTTTCAACTCTAGCCTACCCCAACTTGTTTGGGACTTAAAGGCTTTGTTGTTGTTGTTGTTGTAATGGGATGAAAAGAAACCCACACACTAATGACGCACCTCTAGGTCGGTGACATCCCAGCCCCATCTGTACAAACAAGGTTCCAAAGGGCACTAGGCAGGCACCAGGCCGCTGCCTAGCACCTAGGGTAACTAAGTGGAAATGAAAAGGAATTAAGCATTTTTTTTTCTTTTTGCCGGGATGTGCTTGAGTGCATAACTAACTCACAGATTTAGCCCATCCTTGATAACAATAGACCCAGCAGGCCAGCAATAGTATCCCTTGGCCCAGAAAACATGAGTAACCCAAGCCCATCCTATTCTCCTCCCATCTCTCTCACACACACATCGCCCTCCGGTGCTGCACCTCTTTCCTCTTCCCAGAGCCACACGCTTGCACCGCACTGCCAGCCACTTGCATACTGTAAGGTCTTGCATCACCGACCACAGGTGGCCTGGCCTCGTGATAGCATGCACCAGGGAAGGCATGCATGGGGTGGGGGTAGGCTGTGCTGTGCTGGCCGCGACATAAGAAGCTCAAGCTTGAGATTCGTCTCACAGTTCGTAGCGATGCAAGAAGATGCGACCGCGACGACTGCAGCGCAAGAACTTTGGCAGTTAGCACATGAGTAGCCCAAGCTTCTCTCTTCCCCTAATCTACCTGCCTGCATTTCTGTGCTACCACATTTCTTATTTCGCGCACTCCCGCTTGCCCACCCATGCTCGTGCTAGCCTGCCATGCTCCCGATTTTCCCTGTTTCCATGCAACTTTACCTGCTAGGCTGCATTTAATCAGACACCTGGGGCCTAGGTGATGCACCAGGGTTCTGCCTTGCATTTAAGCATGCCTAGGTGAGTGCTTAATCTGTTTTCCGAATACTGTGTGCAAGTTAGGCCAGCATGTCTGGTTTTGACATGTAGAGGATGGCATAAAGAAGTTCCGACAAATTTGAGTAACTTCCAAGATCTTTGATCTGGTTGCAACCATCTCTCGAGTTCTTATGTATATGCTGCCTTGGTACAATTTACTCCAATGCCATCTTCCTCATTATTCATCAATGAGGATAGCATAAAAAGTAGCCATTTCTAGCATAATTTTATCTTTCACTCCTATATCACTCATTATGATTTTAGCCTTCTCTAGCATCTAGTTCCTACACTTACAGAAAACAAGTCCAGTCTAGCAGAATTACGATTTTTTTTTTCATAAATAATACTATTTTAATGAATATTTGTAGAACTGGGTGCTACTTTTATGAAATTGCAAAACTAGCAGCCTGCCAGCAGTGCAAAGGACAATACGCGGCAGCCAACTAGTCGTTCAAGTCAGCCTGTCGGCCTAGAGCAGACTCCTATCGGCAATCCATGGGCCGACAGTCAGCCTGGAGCAAACTCCTATCGACAATCCATGGGCTGACAGGACCTATTGGCAGTCCATGTGCTGACAGCACCTATTGGCTCTCTAGTTGCCTACATGTTATGTAAATTCCGTTTCCCCTTACTTATGTCTTCTCTTATTGATCCAAAATAAAGGACCTAAGGACCCCCAAAAATCATGTGATTTTCCAAATAGATGATAAAAATCAAGCACAATACATTTTGCTAAGATCTGGCATTATAAGTTTTGTAGTTTTGAAATTAACATTCTTCCCAAAATGCTACATGCATTCAGTTTCCCTTTCATTCTGTCTTCTCCTATAGATCAAAATAAAGGACCTAGGGGGCCTCCAAAAATCATGTAATTTTCTAAATAGACGATAAAAAAAATCAAACAACATCCATTTTTTCTAAGATATGGCATCATACCATTTGTAGTTTTGAATTAAAATCTCTTCCTGAAATCCTATATTTGAGTTTTTTGTTAAAATGTTTGGCTCTAAATCGGTTTCCAAAAATACAAGAAAAATAACCCAAATCAAAGGTTTAAAAATTAGTATTTTGTCATTCAATTTCCCAGTATGTGTTCAGGTAAAATCCAAAGTTCCTTAACAAAACAAATGCTTGGCAGATGCTAAATTAAATGACAAAGTTCCATAACAAAGCACGTATGCTACAAAATTACATGACAAAATACTAATTACCTTCTGGGAATAGCTATGATACCAGATCCAAGAAAAATGGATCCTGCTTGATTTTTATTATCCAGTTAAAAAATTACATGATTTTTAGAGATCCCAAGGTTTTGGATCGACAAGAAAAAAATAAAGGAAGAGATCTAATCAGCAATTAGGATGCTGATAAGTCTTATCGGCAATTGTAGGGCCGACAAGTCCTCCACCAGGCCGATAGCTGACGTAGTGACGTGGAGTCTTCTTATCGGCAATTGGAAGGCCGATATGCACGTATCAGCCTATGAAGGGCTGATAACTCACCTGTTGGCTGCCGGCCGACATGCCACTAGATCTACAATTTTTAGAATTTACTATCTAGTTTTGCAATTTTCTATTAAAATAATATTATTTTAAAAAATCGAGAACATGGCATAAACAAGGGTATGTGAAGTAAACCCATGTGGAGGGAAATGCTTCAATAGTAAAAAAAGAACTTACCTCAAACTCCTTCATAAGATCCATATGCAACATATCCATCATTGCAAGGTGGCCTTTTTGTCCGCCTACTAGCATGTAGCGGCCATTTGATGTGTATCCTATATTATAAGGACCGAGTACTGCACAATACAAGGGTCAGTCAGACCCCCTAGTAGCCGGTAATCGTATATTCAGAAAAGTTAATAGTAAGGTAGGCTAATAAAATTGAATATGCAGATTTCTGGATCAATCAAAATTGGCACTGGACATGCATGTGGGATTCAGTAGTGTCATGCATAATACTATAAAAATCAGCAAAAAGGGGCAATTTTTGAGACATTTTAGACTCTAAAGGATCATATAAAATCAACAAGGTTGTTATTATCAAACAGTTAACGACTGGTTTAGGTAAGAGCGACAGACAAGTTATGTTGACAGAAATTCTTAGGACACTAACATTGACTAAAAGATTTACCAGGTAAGATCATATCAAATGGTTTTCTTGAACTCAAAAGATCCACCTCCGTCAATATATCCTCTTGTGAAATTCTCTATGTCTTCTCCAAATGATCAGGCTCTAAAATACCTCCATCATTAGGCATAAGCCACTGCAAAATGGAGTAACAGAAATCAGACAAGGACAAATATTTGAAATTAACAACAGCTTTTTTTCCTCAAATGGGCAGGAGAGCTGCATGTTATTTCATTAAAGAAGAAAATTAACAACAGCTAATTAGAGAGTATAACCATCAAGAACGAAGGTCATGAGCAAAGTGAATCAAACTAAGAAATTTAAAAGATCAACATATTTAAGTTATGCAAGAGAGCCCCTCATGCTGTCTTCAAAAAGGTACGCATGCCATTTCACAAATTGCTACTTCATATCTACTCCCTCCATTCCAAATTATAAGACATTTTGGCATTTCTAGATACATAGCTTTTGCTAAGCACTTAGATATACACTATGTCTAAAAAGGGCGTACCCAGTGCAGAGAGCTCCCGCTCTGTGCAGGGTCTGGGGAAGGGTGTTAGTGGCAAGCCTTACCCTCGCCTATGCAATGCGAGGAGACCGTGACTCGAACCTGGGACCTTCCGGTCACAGACGGTAAGACTCTACCGCTTGCACCAGGCCCGCCCTTCATATACACTATGTATAAATACATATAAAATAAATGTATCTAGAAAAGCCAAAATGTCTTATAATTTGGAACGGAGGGAGTAAAATATTTATCTAGATTGATAGGACTAGATTGGCATTACTAGCTTTATTAGGAACACTACTTTCATAACGTATATCTCTATTTAAGATAATATACTTTTATAGATATTGGTAGTCAAAGTGTTATATTAGAAACCGCGTCGATGTCCAAGTTCTGTTCAGAGGAAGAGCTAGGAGCTAATCTAAGATAACAAAGCTCTGCTCCAAAGCAAGTCTTTTCAGCTCAGCAATAGTACTCTTAGCAAGACAATATGAACAAAAAGATATATATATATATATATATATATATATATATACAGATCTTCCTGAGGCTGTCCTTTTTGCCAGTAATGTTTCAGGCTTTCAGTGACTCATATAATGCTTAAAATGCTAACTCTGTATGTGTACGAATACTCACTTTGTCAGTTCATCCAAACTGGATTCCCTTGAAGTCAAAACAGCTAAACATCAATTGTGGGGTACAATAGCATACATATACAATACCAACCACAGGTTTTTAATATCAGATTATCTTGTTCCACCCACATAATGTTCACCTAAGATTTCTAGTGAGACAGACACCAATTGCATATTTTGCAATCCAAATCCACAACAAGGCATGCAATGAAAAGAGAGGTGACCTTTTCGGCCTTTGCAGCAGCTTTTGCAGATTGGCCATATAGCTTCTCTTTTACACTGAGCTGCCCTTTCAACTTCTTGTCCCGCAGCGCCTACAAAGCCATTCCAAAACCAAACTAGTCAATGTGCAGTTTCAAGAGAAAATGACAGTAGCATAACTGGCCAGCATATTCATCCTAAAGTAGAATGATTAACACTTGCAGCTTGTTTGCAAGAGCATAATAATGGATTACCTTCAAGTCAGCACCCTGCCCCCGCGAATACTTGGCCACCTCCATCTCCAGCTCGTGCTGAGCGTCCTGCTACGGCATCGATGCAGTGGATGATAAGAAGACACAGGGGTGGACCCAGTAAAGGGCATGGGTGTACACATGTACACCCGATAGTTTTTGCAAATCAATCCAAGTTAGTAGGCATAATACATGCATATTATGTGGTGGATACAGAAACAAGGTAAGGAGGGCTAAATAATAGAAGGCTAGAAATCTTACTAGCCATACACTAGTAGATACAATATAATAGATACAATAACAAAGAACACATCTTATATGTTTGATACATAATTATGTCTTGTTTTTCTAATAGCAATTTGTAAGTTCAGAGAGCTCATAACCGAGCCTGAGGTCTCATGTTCATTGAAGAATTTCTCCTAAATCCATCCACGTGTACATGATTCAATCTATCATAAACAAATGTGTTGTGGACATAAAGGTCTACCAATCTTTTGTAGGGACATGGATCAAAATCTGCATGGTTTAGAAGTTGCAGAGGCTCAAATGCGGCAAAAACACTGTACATTTGTAACAAATTCAGAGTTCAATGTTCAGCCCGAGGGTGCCTACATACGGCAGCTGTTTAAGAGATCAAAATCTATATCTATAACTGCGTAACAAGAGTCAAAAGCTACTTACGGCAGCAGGCAGCGGGGGCGGGGCAGCTGGCCGCGCGGGGGCGGCGGGCGGATCCTGCCGGGTGCCGGCCGCCATGGAGAGGAGAAAAGCTGGAGACCAGACGCGCGGCTGCCGATTGGGGTGGGAACGCGCGGTCGCAGAGGCTGGACTGCCGGAGGCGGAGTAGCAGAGAGGAGCGACGGGATGGCTACCAGTCGGGGCGCGAACGGAGCAGCGAGGAGCCAATACGAATAGTATGTTAGGGTTTGGGCGCACGGCTTCGCCCAGCAGGAAGGGAAGACCAAGTGGAGGGCGTAGTAACTGGTGGTGCTCGTCGCCGGCGAAGGTGCCGAAGTAGGGCGGCGGCGACGGCAGGCCCAGTCGTCAGTGGGTGGGAGGTTGTGCTTGCGCGCACGCTTGTTGGAAGTAGGGTTGCAGCTAGGATGCAAGCGCCACGGCCCACGGGCCTGCACGCAAGCCCACTTAACCCCCCCGCAAAAAAGGCCCGCTGGACAACTGCAAGCCGCCTGTTTGTCTGATGCGGGTTGAGGCAGGTCAGCTCTCTTTGGAAATTGGGATTTTTTTTCCTATATTAAATCATATACTAGGTTTTTACTGTAAAATTAAACTAATTTCAATAAAATTCCTATACAATGCTTATAAAATCCTGTCAAATTAAACTAACTTCCAGTAAAATTCCTATATGATTCTTTCTGCGTTCCAACTTCCAAGAGACCCTTTACTCCTTGCCGCTTCTCTTCTGCCTGGAATTCTGTTCAAAGAGACCCTTGAGATGGGGATGTGATTTTCTGGGTGCAATCACCACACAACTGTTCCTTCACTTTCCTTCCTTCTAGACGAACGTGATCAATCAGAGATCTACTCTCCTAGTAAATAAACTGTCAAAAACATACTGTCACTGCTTGTCGGGGACCTAATACCGAGGTACCCAATGAGGTGGAACTAATGACCATCGAACGTTGACACTTCCGGTCAGACGAGAATGCTAGTGTGCTTCTTGCTCGAACGACGGAAGATTGGTGTGACAGAAACGCCCAATTTATACAAGATCAAGTACGGCTGTCCCCGCTAACACGTTGACACGCGTATACTTTCACTTATATAAACCCGGTAGTCCGCCGAGTGTCACGAAGGACCTCGGTAAATCAACACCACAACCAAGATCGCATGATTAAGCAAATACACATCACATACGCAGAGTTGCAGCAGAAATAATATTACAAACGGGTTCACAAATAATATTACAAGTTTGGTTTTAAAACCGATTAGAGAAAACAACATAGCTTTCAAATGATTACATTAATATAAGTTCCAAATATATGGCTAGCATAAGTGACATCATCCGACAAAAGCATATAGATGAAAAGTAAGTATAGAATCACCGAGCCCACCGGCAGTTAGCCACCATCTTCCGTAGGCCAAGAACTTCACCTGCAACATGGTGGGATAAACCCTGAGTACTCGAATGTACTCAGCTAGACTTACCCGTCAGAAATCAAAACAAATGACAACAAGGATTATGCAAGGCTTTCTTTAGTGGGCTAGCTGTCTCGTTTGTGAAAAGCATAAGCTATCATGAAGAAACCATTTTAAGTACTTTGCTTCATCTTTATTATAACCTATCCATCTAGGTAAACACCTGTACTATAGCAATCACTTGATTAACCAACAACATCCAGTTACCAATTTAGATTTAGCATATCCCATATCATCCAGATAACCATCATTGTTCCATAAGAATTACTACGATGCCGTAGCTCGAGTCAAGTGCTCACTATCCAGTAAACGATGACGATTCGAATCGATTATTAACCAGCTGATAATTTATTCCTTACACAAACCTCACTCACCCACTAAAGTGAGGTATCGGTCACCGAGTCAACTATCCAGGAAAAATCTCGAGTTTGCCAGGAACCACATGTACCCGAGGGCCGACCGACTGCCTTTCGGTCTTATCATCGCGCCCCCGTGTCCTACCACGCCTGCTCCGGTACAGTGCGCTGCGGGCAATCCACTCGGCCCGAATAATCTCCCAGCTTCGCGGTCGAAAGGTACGTTATTCGGCCAGCTAAATGTAAGGCATGCGTTCAACATGACCCGAGGCCCAACAACGGTCGGTCTTTAATCGACACAGACGGAAACTAACAGCACCCCAGAACCCTGTCTGGTTGCCTCCAACTTTTCCATCCGGTCTCCAATTATCCATCACACATGGTTACTTCCAGGATATCATTCTTTCCATAGCTAAATTCTTCCAGTAACCACCTATAATGTAGGTGACCGGATATCACCGATCGCTACCGGTCTAAGCAAGGCTAAGCAGTTATTCGATCCTGACCTAACAGGGTAAAAGGTAATAAGGTAGGCAAGGATAGTAATAAATGCATCAACGGTTTCAATCAACTCCTACAACTTAATGCAACAATATATAAACTCATATATATAGAACGAATTACTTTTATAAATTAGGAGACTTATAATGCTTCGGGGCTTGTCTGGGATCTGACACAAGTCAGTTCAGTTAGCTTGCACTGTCCTGGTGATATCTCAGGTCCTAGCACTTGCTTAGTCCTTCCATCTTCGGGATAGATCCATCAAACACCGTCTTCGGGTTTGGCTCCAACATCTCATCCTTCATGTGGTGCATCTAGTGTACCTAGATGAGATACAATATGCAAGTGCATAAATATGAAAAATAGTACCATAAGACGCATCACAAAATAGCAAGCAAGACAAGCATAGTTTACACTAACACACTTAAGTACTTCGCGATGCTTAACTTAAACATCACACAATCTATCATGCTAAGATGAAAAAGAAGACGACAACACCAAGCATGACACAAGTTTCCCAAGATCTCAGGTGCTCTAACTCAGTCATCATTCAAAGCATACGTCACACTTAACAATATACAAGCAAACACTATAATTGGAATCTGCCAATTTCTGGACATGCAAATAGCAGCTACAAGATTTAGCTATAACTGGAGTTACACAAATCCAAATGACTTGCAAGAAGACATTATGGAAAGCTTATGAAATTATCTATATTTCATCAATAACCATCATAGCATGATTCCCAAGTTAAGTAGGTTGAAATTATACCTTTACAGAAACTGGTTCATACAAAACAGAGAGCAACAAATCATGTATTCTAACTTTAAACAGTTGTAACTCAAACACTACTCAGCCAAATGATACCAAATTTTAACAGCAGCTAGATACATAAATTATCTACAACTTTTGTATAAACAAGTTTCACAACAAAGCACCTTATCATGAAGAACTTTGCTAAGTTCCTAAATCTGTCCATAAACCACATTTGCAAGAAAATAAATTTTAACTTATGTTGCAAACACATAATTGGGCAAAACCAACTTTACCAAAATGTCACACATGACTAAAGAACACCAGAAAACCTAGTGTCCATGACCAAATAAATTCTTTTAATGCATTTCTTAATTTATTTTAGATAACAAGGTGACTTAATAAACATATACCAAAAGTGCACAATAACTTCTACAAAAATTACAGTGGCTCACATATACTCTCAATAGTATAATGTACAAATTTTACTCCATTTGAATATGTATAGCAACCTCTATGAAAAGGACAAGTTGCTAAAGCAATAAATCATGTGAGAGAAAAATATACCAATAACTCACTCATGCAGCAACCAATGACCATGAAATTTTTACCACATCAAACATCACATGAGTAGCATGCCACAAAAATTTCACTTCATTTGGAGCCCTAGATCTGCAGTTATGGAAAATAACAAATTCAACTAGCATTACAACCTTACTGCACAAATCTATTTTTTACAGCAAAATATTTAAACTAAAACATGTCATATTATGGATCTAATGCATAGACAATTTCACAAGGATTCCAAAAAGTCCTCATTTACTATTTTACGATTCTTATACTAATTACTATGAATTTTCAAAGTTCATCATTCAAATCTGCCAAAATCAAAGAAAAGCAATGTAAATCTTGCATCGGGGTCCCTGCGGAAAACAGAAATCAAACATCAGCGAAGAGGTCCTCAGGAGCACTATTCAAATGAGTCATGGCTTCGTAGAACGACCCTTCCCTTATGTCGAATTGTTGCGCACGGTCCTTGACGGGATTTTGGAGCAGAGGATGCGCGGGAGCTCGCTGATTTCGGCCGGAGAAGGCACGTCGTCGACGTAGAAATGGCGGGGGAGAACCAGGTGGTCTACGCGCACCCAAAGGTTGCCGCGGATGGCTGGGAGACGGACTGTGGCACCCTGGCCATGCACGCTGCCGGCATGCAGCGGCGGCGCGCGGCGGTCCTCCAGCCTCCTGGCCTGGGTTGGCTCGACGAAGGAGCGCGCGAGAACGAGGAGAGGTTGGCAGAGCCAGAGACACACGCAGAGGGACACGAGGGAGCTCAGGGCGGCGGGGACACGGCGGTGGCGAGCTCGGCCAGCCGGCCATGGTGGACGCGGCCACGCGCGGCGTTACAGTGAGGGAGAGCGAGAAGAGGCTAGTGAGGGAGTGGGAAAGAAGCTCGGCGTCCACTCGGAATTAGCAGGGCACGCGGCAGGGCTCGCAGGGACGCGCGGTGACAGAAGGAGGCGCTCGGCTCTGCATGGTCGCCACGAAGGCAAAACATCGGACACCTGGTGGGCGTCGGCGAGGGTGAGGTCGGCGCTGGTTTTGGGCCGGATCTGTGCCGATTTGGACCTTGGGCCCAAAATGAAGTTTTCTTAGTTCCTGACGCTCTACATTTCTTATTTAAGGAACCAAGTCATTAGAGCTTTGGATCAGCAGGTAATTAGGCCACAAACTGCTAGTGTTAGCGTGTTGAGAGCGATAAGCAAACATTCTTGACGGTGAAAACGAGGTCAAACTGGTGCCATCTTTTTACATGCTCTTCTCCATAATATAACCTTCAACTTTTATTTTTGGACCAACTCAAGTTGCTTAGCAAAATTTGGAGAACGCGGGATGTCAATGTCGATGTCGGTGAATTTCGGACTTAGAATATTTCTAAGTGCTGAAATCAGCAGCAGATTCCAACTTTGAGCCACTGCTAGACTTAGTTCCGAGCCGATCCATGGTATACTCCAAAAACGAAGTTTCTTCTACATAACATGAGCTTCAACTTTTATTTAATGTCCAACCTTAAAACAGGTGCAGAAGCTATAGTTCTACTTTGACCAAAGTAGGATCACGATAAAGCTTAAATTATCCTTCGTGATCCATTGAAGCATTTTCTTGGCATTTGCTCAACATGAACCTTTCATGACTTTTGTTGTAGAGTTCATCTAGAGTCATTTGGGCATGGTTGCAAGATTTGGTTGACGATCGAGAATTCCATTCACTTTATAAAATAATTCAAGCAAGGACATAACTCGTCATTTCATGTGACTTCTTGATTCCAAACTTCACGAAATTTTTCCATGGATTAATATAGATGGGTATTGATGTGAGACACATGAAGATATTCCAATAACACCAGCCAAGCATATATCTTGAAAAGGGCCTATATGTAAAGCAAGGGTGCAATATCCAAGTTCAGGTTGGGGCTCATTTCCATAGGTTTGACCTTGACATCTTCATCATCACTTAATATGCCATGTTTGAGCTCAAACCCATTGCTTAACTGGTGGCAAACACCTGGGGTGTTACAATTGGTTCCGCCTCGCTCGACCCCCGAGGGCTAGGCTCCGCCTCGCCTGACGGCTAAGGGTGGGCCCGCCTCGCCTGACGTCCGAGGGCGGGCCCCGCCTCGCCCGACGACTCAGGGTTAGACTCCGCCTCGCCCGACCCCTAAGGGCTAGGCTCCGCCTCGCCCGATGACTAAAGGCAGGCTCCGCCTCGCCCGATGACTGAGGGCTAGCTCCGCCTTGCCCGACGACTGCACCCTGATCCTTCATACAGCCTATTCGCCTGTTGGTTTCAGCCAGCCCAAACCAGCCAGCCAACAGTGTTTTCCTTTCACAAAAAACCAGCACCAGCCAGCCCAAACCAACACCAGCACCAGCACCAACCAGCGAACAGGCCCATAAAGACAAGCACAGGGTACGACAGGACATTCGAGTCAACCGCAGTACCGAGGACCATGCCCTGCACGTTTGCAGGAAGGTACCGTCAGGATACGATGGGACGGGCGCTTTAAACCCTTTCCGACATAACAGTGCCCGAATAGTATTGTAGACGCCGACTTTTGTCCTACAGTGTTGTAGGCGCCGCTTTCAGCCCTCGGACGCGGATACTAACACAGGCATACGACAACCGCTATAATCCAAGGAAGAACTCACATCATCTACAGTCACAGGCGTATAGCCATCTCCCCGTCCACTCCCCGTAGAGTCATGGCTCGGCGCCCTGACACCCCGCACCGTCTGCCGGGGAGGATGGAACGTAACCACTCGCTGAAGCAAGGCCAGGGCGTGGCCCTGTCAGGGTCAGCGGACATGCTATCCCTGGCATGGTCTGCCCTGACAATGGTACAGGCTCAAGGGAAAAGGAAAGCTCGGCATCTTCGAATGACGACCTCCACCTTAGGTTTTTTTTTCTCTTTCTCCCATCTGTAAACCCCCTGCTCCCCTTTATCTATAAAAGGAAGGGCAAGACACTCCACGAAGGGAGATCAGTTCGACACGCAACACATCACGCACGCAGCCAAGCAACAACCAAGCTCTTGACGTCCTTTCGACCAGGACATGTCTCTCTCTCGACCGTTTGTATCCCTACTACGAACCTTTTTTGGTACTAATAACACAAGCAGCAGCAGACTAAATACAGGAACGTTCAGCCCGAACCAGTATAAACCTTGTGTCCTTTAGTGCATCATCTGGACATAACACGTAATAATTATAAATTCACTAACCGGTGTTTGTTCGAAACACCGACACCGCTCATCACTGTTTCTTATATAGACAAGCGAGCACACAGACACAGCACGGTTAAAAGTATTACAGGCGACAAAAACAACGCCACCGTAAACTACATCGTTTGCTACCGTTGCCCACCACATTGACACATTCTTCTTTATTATTATACGTCTTTCCAGATGAGAATAGTGTCCACCAAAAGTTCCAGGACATATAACCACCACCGATCATCAGCATACGTAGGACGCGCACATCCCTGTTTATTCAATTATATAGGTGTAACAGCCATTCTCAACATCACAAGCTCCATGTTGTGTTGCATCCTCAGCCACCGGGGCCTGCTTTTTCTCCCTTGTCAATCTTACATGTTTGGCTTCAGGTTCAGCCTAGAAGCCAGCTCCTGGCCAAGGGAGGCGTCACACTGCAGCGCATAGATAATATGTTTTAAGTACCAAGATAAAACATACGAATGTCTACATGGTTAGCAATCGCCCAAGTGGCCACTGAGCATTTTACAACAAACAAGCAACAAAATGAATACCTGAGACCAGTAGGAGATCCAAATGGTATGGTGTTCATGGGTAACGCGAGGGTCTGACAGTGCGTCAACCCATCGCTGGATGAACCGGTCTTGCCTGTCAAGAGATACCAAAACACTAGGATTAGGCAAACAGTAGCTTAAAGTCTTTATATGCCTCTAAACCAATCATCCTGAGGTGTGGGGGCAAACCTGGCAGGGTCAAAGGATCGATATCTCTCGCCAGCCTGCTTGAAGTTGTTCTCCTTCTGGATGATGCACTGCAGATTTCAACAGCACAAGCCAGGTTCTCAGAATCAAGAAAAATTCCAACAATGATTCACCTTCGCCATTATATAGTACAACGATGTAGCCACAAGCCCACCATAGTATAATATTGTAACATAAAGGCACTGTTAGAATTTAAACACACTACAATACACACCTTCTCGCGGCAGCCTGTTAGTACACGTGGAGGAATAGGGACCTTCTCAGCATGACGGGCAGGATCAAACCTTGAAGGGAAGTAGTTCACCTAAAGAAGCAGAGAAAATAGATATAAGTGCTAGGGAACTCCCACATGTTACTTATGTCAATAGGTAAGATGCATCCTAACACACTTGCATGCAAAAGGAGAAAAGAACTCCAAAGAACATAGTACCTCTTCATCCCTGTGCATGAAGTTCATGAACCCTTCATGGTGGTTGTTGTGGTGGGCACATTTTGGTGCATTCACAGGAAGCATCAGATAGTTTGGCCCAAGGCGGTGCCTCTGGGTATCAGCATAGGAGAAGATTCTTGTCTGGAGCAGCTTATCATCAGAATAGTGGATTCCAGGGACAATAATCGCTGGGCAGAAAGCAATTTGTTCATTCTCTGCAAAGAAGTTATCAATGTTCTTGTTCAGGACCATCCGTCCAACAGGTTGCAGCGGGATGATATCCTCAGGCCAAGTCTTGGTGACATCGAGTGGGTCAAAGTCAAACTTATCCTCATGCTCAAGATCAATAGTCTGGATGTAGAGCTTCCATTCAGGGTAATTCCCAGCTGTGATGGAATCATATAGATCCTTTGTTGCATGGCTGTGGCAAGTGCCTCCAACAGTGACAGCTTCATCATCAAGCAAGCATTTCACGCCACAAGTAGGCTTCCAATGGAATTTCACAAGGTGAGGCTTTCCATCCCTGTTGATCAAGGTGTAGGTATTGACACCAAAGCCCTCCATGTGCCTGTAGTTGAGTGGGATGCCAACATCATCGAAGAGGAAGGTGAACATGTGTAGGCTCTCTGGGTGGTGAGAGAAGAAATCTACTATTCTCCAGTTCTCCTGCAAATTGGTCTTTGGGTTTGGCTTGAAAGCATGGACCATGTCAGGGAATTTCATCCCATCTCGTATGAAAAACACAGGCATGTTGTTACCCACAAGGTCAAAGTTACCCTGAAAAAGGCATGGAGAAAATCATAAGATACTATCCCTTTGGATATCAATATAAAGTGTTCTAAAAATGGGGTCACTAAGGCATCAACAAAAGTAAAAAAAAAGAAGTAAACAAACAGCACAGCAATCTGTAGGTGAAACTGGACAGAGATGGATTCAGTTATGAAATATCTTTGATTATACTGTTTCTGCTGAGAATCTTTGACTATCCATGTGCACATTATGGAGGCACAGAGTAATGTTCTTTTAAGCAAAAGACACTTATATCTGTGTCACAAATGGGTAAAAAAAGGAAAAAGGACAGACCCAGTGCCGGAGGCTCCCACATGAGTGGGGTCTGGGGAAGGGGTAAACCGAGACAAACCTTTCCCCCGCAAAATCTGCAGAGAGGCTGCTTCGAACCCACGACCTGGTGACTCAGTGAGACAGCTCTCACCACTGCACCAGGCCTGCCCTTCCAAATGGGTAACCAGAATTTAATTTCATATAAAAGAAGTTCATCATGGCAAGGTAAAAGGTCAACTTAAACAGGAGGAGGTAGCTTTCAATCAACTACAACAACAACAACAACATAGCCTTTAATGGTAGCTTTCAATCAACTAAGGGAAAAAAGAAAGAAAGATGCAGTTCATTCCAATGAGTAAAAGAACTTAGAGCTATCATTTCATCTGAATAACAGCTCATGCCAAGGACATCATCTACATGGCTAAAGTACACATCAAGTTACTAAGCAATAGTTGAAATCAGCTAAACATTTGATATTACTTTCTTTGACGAATGCATACATCATACAGACAGAAAAAAAAAATACTTGCCAAGATGTGCCATATAACTCACAACAGTCCTAAAAAGAATGTTTCTTTTCAAGACATAACAGAAAATAGAACAGCTAAGATGTATATCTTTTCCCCTTAGGAGGCGAGTTAAAATTTATCCTCAGTACCTCTCTGGTGTAGAACTTGACAGCAAAACCACGTGGATCCCTCAAGGTCTCAGGGCTTCCACGCTCATGCACAACCGTAGAGAACCGGACAATGACAGGAGTCTGGACCCCAGGGGCCCGGAGAAAATCAGCACATGTAAGGTGAGAGACATCATGAGTGACCTCAAAGAAACCCTTGGCACTGGCTCCCCGTGCATGCACAACACGTTCAGGGATACGTTCCCTGTCGAACTGAGCAAGCTTTTCAATTAGATGATAATCCTCAAGGAGGATGGGTCCTGCCAAAGGAGAACACATCGTGTGAAAGTGTAAATCAGCGATTGCACCAGAACAGAAAGTGAAGCAGGTAGACAATAAAATAAACTCCTAAAACAGAAGGCTTCTCATTATTCTGACATCACTGATAGAAACATATTGGTTACAGATAGGTGTACGTATCCTGTTCCTGTAATTGATGGACACTTTTTGTGACAATGACATTCAGAAGAACCAAACTGGATTTACAATCACTTTCAAAGTTTTGCCATACATGCTGAGGAGAGAAAATCCAAGGGTTATGCTTTCTGGTAGTGATTCAGCACTAGCCCATTTAACTGTCAAAAGTAAATATACCGCACCACGCACCAGTAATAATCAACTGTGATTACCCTGCCTCGACTTTACTACCCTGCAATTGCCCCTCACCTAAGATTATCACTATGACTCCATGATGCATTTCGTAATGGAAAGGTACTTTCTTTCCCTTAAGCAACTTAATGGTATGACAGCGACTGATAAAAATATCAGGACAAAAGTTTCACCTTACAGCTGATCCAAGGAATAAGACCTTTGGGCAGCACAGGAACAATAAGCAAGTCTCAAATTCATCGACGAAATTATTTGACAGATGAATCAATCCGTATATATAGAGCAGCAAAATTATTCACTGGAAATCAACCGAAAGCACATCAAGCCGCAAGCTTTGAACGAATTGGAGGTCAAATACTCAGGTCAACTGCTACAGCCAAGCTTCCACAGTGCAATACTGGTGCATGGATCATTACTTACAGAAAAAAAAATACTGGTGCGGGGATCACAGCAGCTAGCAACCAAAGAACGACTAATTCCCCATGGCAAGGCTAACACAGATCACGTATCGAATGAATCTCACAAAAATCAACATATATGCTACAGGATCGTGTAAGGGAAAAGGAAAGGAGTAATGGAGGCAGCAGAGCAGAGTCTGACCTCGCTGTCCGACGGTGAGAGCGGAGTTGTTGTTCCAGACGGGGGCGCCGGAGTTGGTGGTCCAGAAGCTGGAGTTGCTCCCGCTAGACGGGCGGTGCTGCAAGAAGGAAGAATCCCCAAGTCAGATGAGCGAGCGCATCTATCAAGGGCGGAAGGAAACAAGATGCGAAATTGATTTGAGGATCTAATAAGTAGGGCAGAATCGGTGAAGAAAGGACTCGAAATCGAAACAAAGAAACAGCACCTTGTACGGATCCATGGCTGCCGGTGGGATCGCGTCGAGCAGGCAGGTGGGCGGAAGGGATTGGAGGAGCAGACGCCTCTAGACTAGGGAGAAGGAGAAGGCCAGAAGGGGAAGAAAACAATGTCGGTTCGGTTGGCGACGAGGACGAGTAGGAAACCGCTTTTTCTAAGCAAAGCCAAGGCGAGGATAGCCGGAAAATAATGGAGGCAGGGAGGATGGGCACGGGGCCTCCACGTGTCTCTCTCTCTATATATAACTCGCGAGCGCGAGCGGCCATACGTGCGGAGCGCAGCTAGCGGCGAGCGTGAGGTAAGTCCACGCTCTTGCATACAAAATTAAATGGAGACAATTAACTACGTGACATCACCTAATAGCTCAACTCATCTACCAGAAAGTATGCATGTAGGAAATCTTTTGTTGATTTCAAATGAAAAAATATGATATCTTTTAAATCACATATCCGATTTTAGATCTACTTGAAGTAGGTTGTTGAAAAAAATATGCTTAACAAAACGAGATCCATAAAGGCTGTATTTGATGAAGTTTTTTTTTCAAATACGTAATTGCAATATGTTGTACTATGAGTTGCAAGCACTTCTACAACACAATTACAACTTGGCTGTAGCGTATTTAGCGTTGGTTGCAATGAAGGCTGTATTTGATGAAGTTTTTTTTTTCAAATACGTAATTGCAATATGTTATACTATGAGTTGTAAGCACTTCTACAACACAATTACAACTTGGCTGTAGTGTATTTAGCACTGGTTGCAATAAAAGCTGTATTTGATGAAGTTTTTTTTTCAAATACGTAATTGCAATATGTTGTACTATGAGTTGCAAGCACTTCTACAACATAATTGCAACTTGGCTGTAGCGTATTTAGCACTGGTTGCAACTAATTATAATCTAGTGTAACCTTGTTACTTCTGGTTGCAATTATTCACTACTTAGTTGCAACTCAGAATTGCAACTTGGCGTGATTATAGTGACCAGATGCATATAATACACAGAGTTATTAGTAGTTGCAACTAGGTGGTAGACAGAGTTATAATCGGTAGTACATTGACATGCAACTCGCTTAAAGGATAAAAAATATATCCATATTGGATCTAGTTTTGCTCAGAATATTTTTTTGAGTCGGATGCAACAAACGGTTTATCAATCGGGGTTACGGTTTAGGAGAAAATTTGTTACAAAGATTCAAACCAACAAAAAATTCCATGTATGCATGTATTCGCTTGGGCGCGCTGGTTGCTCCAAGTTGATGCGCCCACCGGCCTGAGTGCATTCTATATACAGAATGTACCCAAATATATTATAGCAAAATAGTATATATATATATATATATATATGTCATGAATGATTATCACGTATCAAACAACACGATCCAACCGCGCATTATGAAGACGGAAAAGCAGCAGGGGTGAGAGGCTGGGCACGGGACGGGACGGTAGGGTGGTGGTTTCGTGCTCTCCCATATCCATTGCTCTCCACCTTCGCGTGGACTTCTTGTGTTCGCTGGTTGGTTTCTGAGTTAATTTGGGCTGCTTGGTGCTGGTTTGTTGTGAGAGAAAAATACTGTTGGTTGGCTAATTTGGACTGGCTGAAACCAACAAGCGAACATGCCGCTTGTTTCAGCCCGTCGGCGAGGGTGGCCCACTTGCAGCTGCAGAGATGAACAGAACAGAGAGAACACACCCACTTTGTGTAGTAGTACGTGATTACCAATTTACCACAAACTCTTTTTCTAGACAAAATCTTAGCTACTGCTGGAGCTAAAAAAATCTTTGCTACTACATAGTTTATACTTCGGTCAATCCCTCGCTCTCATCATAAAGGGATGTGTATGGTTCAAAGATAAGAAAGATGTGATGGATCCATTTCAGGATTTTTAAGATAAAATGAACCTATGTCTCTGTTTGGTTGAGGGAAAACGGATATGTATTTTTTTTGTTGGAGGGATAAGAAGGGATTACATGCTGTTTGGTTGAGGGAATAGGGATGTGTATTTTTTTTGTTGGAGAGGGATAAGAAGGGATTGCATGGATAACAATTTTTGGTTCATTTGCCACCGTATGTGGACCCTAGCTATTTGTCTCCTAATAATCTTCTCCCTCTTGTCTAGGCTTTGCCCATGTGCACCCTATGGTGGGATTGATCGGCCACCCACCGGCCTTTGCCCATTCATGGCGCTCGCCTGGTGGGGCTCGTCTGCATCGCCCAACACTTGTCCCTTTGCGCGGCCCACACAGATGCGCCGCCAGGAGCCACCCTATACCTCTCCATCTGTGTCACTCTGCTCTATCCGGCTCCCACCTATCCGTGCCATGCACACCGACATCATCATCTAGCCCTTGCTCGTCCGGCCCCACCTTGTCTACCTAATCAATGTGGCCCTCGCCAATTCGCACCGCTCAGATTGGCTATCACCCTTCCGTGCCATGGCTTTCGAAACCCTGTCCACCTTACCCCCCATAGTCGCACGCCATGACCACTGGCATCCCGTCCACCCAACCCCTACCCAGCCGCGTGCCATGGCCACTGGCATCCTGTCCACCCGACCCCTACCCAGCCGCGTGCCATGGCCGTCGGCACCCAATCCTCGTCCAGCCACGCGACGACGAGCTCAACAAGAGAATGCGCATGGCGTGATAGAGGACGAGCTCCTTCGCTCTTTTTGGAGGGATGGGGTTGCCCTACATATATGAGAAATATTATGTGGTGGGATGACTCTCCCCCTATTGTCTCCCAAACAAGCACCACGAAAATTAGAACCATCCCACTCCATCTCACATTGTCACTACCTAATGGGTCTGAGGCTCGGGGCCTAGGAAGTTCCAAAACAAATTAAAATGTATGGCGTGATTATTGAACAAATCTCGTTAGTTGAGTAACAAATTATACATGTTGCAAAAACATATGAATATGTTTCGTAGTGTTCCCTAGAAAACAAACTTATTTTCTTTTGCTATAAATTATAGAGAATAAAGGACTACTACTGAAAAAGATGAATATCACAAATTGGATGGTTCTATTGAATCTCGTGGGCTATTAAGGGGTCGTTTGCAACGTTCCTTAAAGCATTTTCTATGTAAGCATCACTTGTCCTTAGCCAAATAGCAAAAAACAAATTGTATAGATTCTGACAGTGATGAGACAAGAATCATTTCACCATTTACACTAGAAGTTAGGAGCTAAAAAACTTGCTCCTTTATTGCTCCATATATTTAATCCCACCATAATCAATTTTCACCAGCTCTCACACCAAAATTACTCTATTAGAGAATTAGGGAACTGAAGCTAAGAGTCTATTCATTTGGTAGAGCACCTTCTTGTGGCAGAACCACCCAAATTATGCTGGCCCACGTGTACCCGTCATTGTCCTAAAGACCTCTGACTGCTGTACACGAAAGCCAGATAATCTAGTAGTCTATCGGGTGTCCTCGGGGAACCCCGAATCATCCACATTTTACAACTCATACAGGATCAACAATAGAGTTATCACAATATTACAACATTGATACAAAAAATTCATACATCGGAGTTGCGGAAGATTTACAACATTAGATTACAAAACATGTTATGTACCTTTAAGTAACACTTGAGTTCCAAAATGTTAGAGTAGAACTACGAAAGTAACTTAAGTGAAATACCAAAGATAGAAGGGACAACTAGATCATGCCGAGCCTACCGACATGACATTGATTAGCAGCACAAGTCAGAACCTGCAATAGGGGTTAACAAACCCTGAGTACTTGAGGGTACTCAACAAGACTTACCTATCTAAAATAAAAGACTCCAAGGGTATAAAAGCTTAAGGAAAGGTCTGAAGCAAGAGTAACTTTTGCAGAAAAGCTTACTACGAGTGAATCCTTACTTTCAATGTTTTAGCGGTGTATTAAGTCCATATCAATATCCAGTTTGCACCCGATCTAAATCAATCACTTCTTTAAACATCTCAACTTATTTCTTCTCATATCCATAAGTAACCATGTTCCATTGATTTACTACGATGCGGAGCAGTGATCAAGTTTCTCACTATCTGGGAGAGACGATGATTCGAATCGATGTACATCTAGCTGGAGTAAACCTTAACCAACACGATATATGCAGGTCCTGGACCTACATATATCAACCATTCCCTCGGATCCTCCAAAACATGAACGGGTTCGCGCCACCCGAGAGCACAGTACTCCACCGCCCAACCCTATTCCAATAGGGTGGGTACACGCTACTCTCGCCATCTCTCCACTCCCAGTGCGTGGTTGTCCTTTCGCATAATGGAATAGCCGAGGTACTCAGGCTTACCGAGGGCATGCAGTTAAGTACTTTCAATCTTGATCAGCAAGTCTACAATCGGAACGGTCCTTAATCGACACAGGCGGAGCACTACATCAAGACTTCATTCTTTATGCAAGCTAACACCTGCCCGGTCTCATATTAACCATGTCTCATGTTCCATTAATTTATTTCTAAGAAAAGAAAATATTAGTTCGAATGATGAACTCATCATCCGACTTCTAGAAGCTAAGCAGTGCTAAGCATCTCTAGCCTATAACTACTAAAGGGCAACAAGGAAAGTATTGAAATATCAAGGTAGGCATGCAGCAATTGGTACTTCAACCAATTCCTATATCACTTAATGCACATATTATAGGACTCGAATTATAAAAGTATTTGTAAATACAAGGAACGGTTTGGATGCTTCGGGGCTTGCCTGCGTTGCAGAGAATGTTAGAATTCACAGAAGGATCGCCGAAGTCGAACTTGACATCAACATCACTGGTGGACGAACCTCTCCAACACTTGATCAACACGAATCTTCTCAATGACGTATGCACTACACGTAAACGAATGATACATGCTTTAGCATGATGGAATGCATGACATGATGCATCCAAGGTAAAGCTAAGCAAGACTTTATAAGCTACATCAACACATACCTTCTAGTTATTACAAAAAGATATATTTACTTAGATGATGAAGACCTGGACATGGAGAAACATACCTAGCTTAATCATTTTACCCAAGAGGTTGTATCTAAGAAGCAATCAAGATCACATACATGCATTCACCAAAGAAAGGCTTAATTAACTAAAAATCATTTTTAGTGTTCATTAACTCAAGTTGATTATGATCATAACAAGATAGTAATTATTTTGCCATGAAACAGCAGGGGTGAATGTGTTTCATGGTCTACAATCAACTCCACAATTACAACCAAGTATTATTATGATTTATGCTAATCATTTTAATATTTATTAATTAATTAACTAAGCATATAATTAAGGATATAATTAAACATCATCAAATTAATCCCAAACTTTTTGTATAGGTTTATAGTAGCATAAAACAGTTAGACAAAAAGTTTCACAACTAAATGATATTTATTTTATCCTACAAAAATCATGGAATATACATTTATTAATTAAAAGAGCTAATTTTTAAACATCTAAAAACTATTGATTTTAATGGTTTCATATTTTTCCTACATAGAGCACATCATGAAGAGGCTACACAAAAAGTTTCATGATTTTATAACACTTCTAAAATTAGTTATGAAATTCATAAGTTTCAGTCAAAAACAGGAAAAGGAAAAAGAAAATTCTGTATCATACTGTTCATCTGAGTAACGGTCTGTGCAGTTAAACCCCTGGAAAAGCTTCTATTTGAAGCGCAACTCCCTGGTCGCGATTCGGAGCAGAGGAGGCGCACGGCGAGGCTCGGTTCCGGCTGGTTGGGACAATTACCGGCGACGAGAGGAGGTTGTAGAGCAAGCTCGGGCCCCTGCGCACCCTTTGGTGGCCGTGGCTTGCCCCGCGATTGCCCGAGGAGGCGTGGCCGCGCGGACAGTGGCACCGGCTGCACAGAACACGGCGGTGCGGTGGCGGACACGACGCTCAGACGGTCCGCTGGACAATATAGGGTTCGGGAGGTCACGGAGGAGCTCAACATGACTTGCTCGGTGACCCAGGGGAAGCGGAGGCGAACCCGAGCTGCGTTGCCGTCGACGTAGTGGATGATGGCGGCGTGAACCGAGCATTGGACTCGCGTTCCGGCGCGTCCTGTGTTCCAAACAATAATGGACGAGCCTATGAGCATCACGGAGACACAAGGAAGCTAAAATGACAATAGAGAGGGCGGGATCTGCTCCGTAGGAGCCTGGCCACGGTGAGGGGCACGCGGCGGCCATGGCGGACCGGCGTGAGTGGGCTCAGGCGATACGCAAGGATGATACGATGCTTCGGCGGCGAGCAATTGGGTGGAGGTGCAACGGCGGTGGCTAATTTTGCCGTCGAGCAGAGCTCTGCCGGCGGTGAACAGAGAGAGAAAAGGACAGAGGCGGTGGCGGCGCGGCTATTTAACGGCGAGGATGAGCCAGGAGAGAGCGCGGGCACCTTCTGGAGCGAGCCACGCGGGCGGCCGCACGTCCAAACGCGAGAGGTGGCGCGGAGTTGGCCAAACGGTGCACGGCGGTGAGGGAGGCAGGCGAGCTGCTGCCGGTTCTACTGTAGCCGACTGAACCCTCCTCTTCCCTTCTCTTGTTCTCTGGATTAGGCTAAGCAATGTGATCCACTCCTTTAAACAAAGTTGTTCATCCCTCTCTGATCTTCATCTTTGCTTCAAGGACCTACATCTAAAACTAACTGGTTTGGAGGTTTTTGAATTTTTAAAAACATGAACATGAAACTGTGAACTGCATTCAGTTTCAGGATTTTCTAAAATCAGTTTTAATTAGCAAACTTTGGGAATTAATTAGTGAACAATCATTAATCAAACATCACAACCAATTACATATTATCAAAGTTCAAACATACTACCAATCAATGAAGCAAAAGTTGTCCAACTTTTATTTGTGAAAATTCCTTTTATAAATTCCCAAAAATTGAACTCCGAAACTGATTTTTAGGGACAAGCAAAAATGGCTTGAATTCAGTATTGAATTCAACCTTTGAGCTCAAATTTAAACATGTTTGACTTGAAAACATTTCAGCACTTTGCTTCTATTTCACATAGCACATTTTGAACAACAAAGTTTGTTTTAGAAAAAAATTATTTGTTTAAAGAATTTCACATATATAAATTCACAAAGTTCCTTAGTTGATATTATTGATAGCATTTCAAACACACATATACTTTACATATGAACCAAAATGCATTTATGATTAATGCATCCAAAGCATGTTTGATACCATGTTTGATGATTATGCATAATGATAATCATGGTTAAGTTTTTTAATTGCTTCTTAACATCTAGGATGTTACACTTCTCCTGATTCTCTACATCATGAAGTTACTATCCGAGAGAAGTGATTCTTCTGGATTCTCTAAGATGATTGTTTGTGAGAAGTGAATTAGAAAAAGCTACTTTTGTGAGTTCCAGGACTCATCCTGACTCATTTTAATTAAAGAACTATTTCATGGAACCAGCACAAAACCACTTCTCTATAAAATTTGATAGAGCTTCTCATAACTACTCCTTCTAACACGCCAGGAATTCCTGGCCTCTGGTGTCGACCACTGTTCGGCACTGTTCAATTCTATTTTTTATTATTTTATTATTTTTATTTTTTCTTTTTTTCTTGAATTCGTTTCCCCTTCCAAAACCAGCGCAGGGTAGCGCGTCCATCGTATTAGACTATTAGTGTATTTAGTTTGCAAGTTATTTGAGATTTGAGAGCTCTGTTAAACACATACTCCTACGTGTTTACGTATATATACGAGATAGAGTTGCTAGATAGGACGGCACTGCATTTTGTAGGTAGGGTTGACGCGGTATGCTCATACATGCTTTGTAATTCGTACGCGACGTGTACGTACTACAGTACGTGGTGAAATGCAGAGCACGGGCGACGCGGCGGCGATATGCAAAACGGTAATGCTGCTGGACGTCCGGAAGTTCGGACACCTCGCTGCTTACCGCTGCATGCGCCGCTCGTTAAAAAAAAAACAAAATCAACTCCTGCATGGCTCGCTCTGCTCCCGCCCTTACCCCTTCTGCGTTCTTTATCTCCAGCCGCAGCGCACCAACGCCGGCATCCTCTCCCGCAGGGAGCCGCCAATGCTCACAGATCTAGCAGCCTTCTCTCCCACCCCGGTAAGATCTATGGAGCAGGAGCGAGATCTATAGAGATGGCGCTGTGCTGTTGCAGGGGAGTGGGCAGCTCTCCTTCACCTCGGCGCTGCTCCCTCCCGCACTGGCAGCCATGGAGCTCCTCGCCCCCCATCCCCACCATCGCTGTCGAGCCAAGTCTGGTACTGGTGGCGCTGGTGGCGGTGGTGCTCGTGAGCCGTCGCTTGCCGCCGGCTCTGACCTAATGGCTGAATCGATCGGCCCAAGCTTCTCCTCCCCTATGTTGTAAATGTATGTTTCAGGTGTTTTAGTCGTTTAAAATGTATGTTGGTGTTATTTCTTATGGACATTGCAAAAGTAGATCAGGAGATGTTGCGTATGTTGCAAGTGTTTCAGAAGCATGTTGCAAGCGTTTTCCAAAATATTTCATCTATTTCCAGATGTATGTTGCAATCATTTTTTATCTAAATGTTGCATATGTTTTCACTCATATGTTGCAACAGTATGCTCCAAAAGTTTTAGCTGTTTCAGTCTTATGTTGCAGTAAGTGTTTTTTATGTTGCAATTATTTTATCTAGATGTTATACATATGTTCACACACATGCTGCACATGTATGTCCCAAATGTTTTATCTGTTTTAAATGTATGTTGTATTCGAGTGTTTTATACGTGTTGCAATTGCAGACCGCTAGCGTTGGTATCCATGAGGGCGGGCAGGGCCAAGCCGCGGCCACCGACGCGTGGAGGAGGCATCGGACGCCGCTAGTGGTGTGAGGAGGAGGCACAAGCCGCGCGGTGCTGTTGTAGAAGAGGTGGGGGCGAGTCTTCCGAGCGGCCTAGAAGAGACGGGTGTCGGCCGGTGTGGAAGATGACGGGGGCGAGTCATCAGAGCAGCGTGGGCAGCGAATCTGAGACGAGCGGTTCGGATGCAAGCGCAGAAAATGGAGCTGCCATGGGCAGCCAGAGCAGCTGCGGGCGTCCGGATGTTAGCGCTGCCGTATGCATAAGCCACAAGCGCAAGCGGACAGCTAGCCCGCATGTAGAGTAGTCGGCGTCCGGCGGTGCATGTCGATCGCCTTCTTTTGATTTGATTCTCTCATCGCGTGTACTACTGTGGAGAGTCGGTGATGCTACCGAGGCCATGCATGGAGGGGCGTGCTAGAGACCGGTCGTTCGGACCTTACCCTACGCCGTGCGGCAGCGTGCGCAATAATTTCCCGCGCAGGTAGCGCGCGCTTGAGCGGACTGGGTGGATGAGGTGGGCGGATGCAATAGGTTGATGAGGTGGGCCCTGCGTGACGAACCGTAGTCAAAACATATATTATCAGGTTTCTAAAAAATGTCATAACTGCTAAACTAAATATACAAATTAAATTCTGATTATATCATCGGTTTCTTGCAATAAATCCTTCAAAATAAGATTCCACATGGATATATTAAGATAAAATTTATTAACGAACATTTATCTTATAAAGATAGAACATTTTTCTTTTATTAAGCAGAGACAATGTTCTAGGTTCAGAGAACAATGTTTGTGCTTTGTGAGAAAAATATTCTCGGTTTAGAAAAACAGTATTCTAGTTTTAGATTCAAGAAATTAGTATTATAATATACATAAAAATAAATAAATACATAATATAAAAAATGAAATCTAGAGCAAAAGCATAAGGGAAAAAATAAAAACACGTAATAGAGAAAAAATTAAAAGAACATCACATGGATACATTTCAAACATCCTAAAATATACTATAGAACATCACATGTATACTAAGTGAACATGATTAACTACACCATAGAACATCACTAAATACATTATAGAACATCGCATATATATTACGCGAACATCACTAAATACATCATAGAACATCACGTGTATCACAAAAAACATCATAGAACATCACATATATAATACGAGAACATCACATGTATATTACGCGAACATCGCAAAATACATGATAGAACATTACATATATACCACGTGAACATAAAAAAACATTACAGAACATCACATATATAACATATAAACATAGAACATCAAATGTATACTACATGAACATCACAAAACAACATAGAACAACATAAAAAATAATAAGAAAAGAAAAAAACAAATAAAAGAAAGGTAAAAAAATATAAAAAATGAAAATAATAATAAACACATAAAACAGAAAAAGAAAATAAAAAATGAATGATGCACGAAAAGAAAAAAGAAAAAGATAATAAAAAAATAAAGAAATATAAAAAATAGAAAGAAGAATAAAAAGCATAGAAATAAAAAATAAAGGGAAAAGGAAAAACAAATTAGAAGCAAGAAAAAGAAAAAGAAAACAAAAATGAACAAAATAAATGAAAAGAAATAGAAATGGTAAGATAAATAGAAGAGAAAAAGAAAGAAAAACGAAAAAAACAAAACATGAAATAAATAAATAAAAATAATCAGTACATGCTCATTATCTTATTCGTTCACGTGAGATGTGGTCTAATGGACAGCGTCACTGCGTGAACTATCTTTTGTTGGGCCAAGAAGAGAAGGGAAAAGACCCAAAGAAAAAAGGAAGTGCTCGGCTGCAGCCCATACCATCGAAGCGGAAGAAATAGGAGAGTCCGCCGGCGCGACGATTCGACTTGCGGCCCCGAATCCAACGAGCCTTTTGCGCGGGAAAAAATGGGGGGGCCAACACTGTTCGGCGAAGGCTTCCGGTCCGACCATTCGGACCAGGGGAATTCCGATGCATGGAGGCCACCGCTAGCTCTGGGATAACGATAGATGCTGTGTGCTAAGCTATTGTTGCTATGCACTACTCTACTCTGGATTAGATTGGATTATATATATTATTACACAACCTTACCTCATCCATGATGTATCATGTATGTAGTATATGCATAATAATAATAAGGCCTCTCACGTCTGATTAAATAAGATTATCAGCACACGCTATCCTCCATAGAAGTTATTCTATTTTTTCTTTAAAATAATATTTATCTATATCTATATTATCTATATATTATATAATAATTTTAAAAAGCAAAATTTTTTGTCTTCCGTCTCTCACCATCTCTCGTGTCCAATATCAGAAATAATATAACCTCCTCAATTTTTTTCGCAAAAAATCTCCTTAAATAATAATTATATAGATCATGGTGTATTTGTTTTACGCAAATAAAATTCAAGTTTCTCCTGCTATATATATATGTTTCTAATAAGGTATCTTGAATATTACAAGGTTCTAAAGGGATATTTACCACTGTTTATGGACAGCTTGATGGTACAATCTATGCGCCCATTGATCAAAAGATTTACACTATTTTCAAGCTCTTCCTTCGTCGATCACTAATTATTTGTCAAGTATGGCTTAGTTATTTCTCAAGTAAGCTCATTTTCATCTTAAGGGGGAAGTGATGAAATAATGTAACTACTGCCATGCTTCTGAATCAAAATATCGACAACATGTGTATAAACGTTAGGGATAAGGTTGAGTTAATTAGTACATACTTGTGAGATATATATATATATATATATATATATATATATATATATATATATATATATATATATATATATATATCATACCTTTTTGTTACCTACGTGTTAAGTCAAAACAACATATCATTAAATACGTTCCCAATTACAACAACTAAGCGAGCACTCATAGCTTAGTGGCAGCGTCTCCGGGTGCGAGCGCTGCCCGCCCGGGTTCAATCCTTGAGATCGGATTCTTGTGTCTCAACTGGGGATTCAGAAGGACGTGTGGTGTGGCTCGCTTTGTGGAGCCCATGACTTTATTGATCTCCAAAATGACATGTGTTGTGTGTATAGTGTGTAGGTCTAGCGTGCGGGTGTAGAATGACGTGTGATGTGTGTATAGTGTGTGTAGGTCTAGTGTGCGTGTGGGTCTGAGTGTGTGTGGGCGTGCGCGTGTGTTTGTGTGTGCATTTGTTACATGTGTATGTTCAGTCAAAACAACATAAATACATTCCTAGTTACAACAACAAAGTAATGGAGGGCTCATAGCTTAGTGGCAGCATCTCCAGGTGCGAGCGCTGCCCGCACGGTCGAGTTCCATCCCTGAGATCGGACTCGGGTGTCTCACCTTGTTATTTGTTCCCTAAAATATTTTTCCGGTTATCCTGCTGGGCGTATGCGTGAAGCCACAATGATAGTGTGGCGTGCACGTCGCATATGGAGCCCCATGTGACTTCGTTGATATCTAGAAGGACGCGTGGTGTGTGTCGCTTGCGGGGCCTGAGGGACTTTGTTGATCTCCAGAAGGACACATGTGGTGTGTGTATAGTGTTGAAAGGTCCTAATGGTAGTGGGGGAGAATAGCCTATAAAAATTTCTACAACAACACTAAGTAAAGCGGTTAAACAAATATGAGGTGAAGCGAATGTTGCGCTAGCCTACTAAAAATGCAAGCCACCTACCATAATTCTAGTCACTATAGTCTCTAAGCATGTAATGTTATGCCACTACCACTAAGTTAGTGAGCTCTCAAAGACTAATTAAAGAGCCTCACTAACCACTAGCTCCGACACAAGCTAGCTCTCAAAACTAATTACACTAAAGAGTATAACAACACTAGAAATGTAAATATAAGAGAGGGGATGTGATAGTTATACCACCGTGTCAAAAGATGATCAATCAACCAATCACAGTGGATACTAAGAAATCCTCGGAGACAAGATGACACAATGATTTTTCACCGAGGTTCACTTACTTGCCGGCTAGCTAGTCCCCGTTGTGGCGATTCACTCACTTAGAGGTTTACACATTAATAGACATCACACGCCTAACCCGCAATTGGGTGCCGCACAACCAACACAAGATGAGAATTACACAAGCCACAAGCAATCCACTAGACTACCTTTTAGCTTTCCGCCGGAGAAAGGTCAAGAACCCCTCACAATCATCACGATCGGAGCCAGAGACAATCACCTTCCTCCGCTCGACGATCCTCATTGCACCAAGCCATCTAGGTGGCTGCAACCATCAAGAGAAACAAGCGAATCCCGCAGCGAAACACAATCACCAAGTGCCTCTAGATGCAATCACTCAAGCAGTGCACTTGGATTCACTCCCAATCTCATAAAGATGATGAATCAATAATAGAGATGAGTGGAAGGGCTTTGGCTAAGCTCACAAGATTGCTATATCAATGCATAATGGCTAAGAGAGAGAGAGAATTTGAGGTGGCCATGGGGCTTAAATAGGAGCCCCACGAAATAGAGTCGTTGGGCTCAAGATGATCGGACGCTCGACCCCCTATGTCTGGTCGTGGGATCGCTGCCACTTGTCACCGCTTTGAATGTGCGCCACCCGATCCCAACGGTCGAAATCTCGCCGCGCTCAAGTTAATGAAGGACCAGACGCGCTAGCCCCACGTCAGATCAACGTAAACCAGCGCGCCAACAGTTAACTATAGCACCTTATTTTAAGAACAAAACCAGATACACACCGTATGTGAGACCAGGAAGTCAAATCTCACATATAGCTACAAATAAGGGTAATATCGAAAGACAGTGCTCAATATATAATGTACTTAGTATAAAGAATATAACCTTAGATAGCAAATAGCGAAAAGACAACTCCGATCCTCGGGTGAAGACTCCAATTCTACAGGAACAACTGACTGGTTGATCATAAGCCTAATTCCTCCAAACTCTAGCAATCTGGTATCCATCTAGAATTTTTCCAAAGATTTAAAAAGTAAAGCAAGCGTAAGTATATGTCGTACTCAACAAATATATCATGGGGTTTATGAGGCTCAAAAGGCTGACACTGGTTTAACTGTGATTAGGTTTTAATTGTCACAATTTTAGCAATTGAGTAGCAACAAGTTTATCACCCGTTCATGTAAACACATGATCAGGTAAACATGAATAATGAATAGCAAAAACAATAATCATTAGTGAGAATCTTTATCATTAGTGTTCATCATCTATTCGTAAGGGTTCCAAGATCGCTTCGTGACCATGAGCACTACCGATATACCGCTTTTACACTCTGCAGAGGTTGTACACTTTTCACTATGAGTCGTGATTTATCCTTTCGCCCGAGGTGATCGACCTCTTGACCCACTACCAAGGAAGGTCGGCGGGGTTCACTATGAAGCCTTTCAAAGGTTAAATCTAACAAGTTAGGACCGCTAGGTTTTCCCATCAATAAGCATGAACTCCTCTCTAAGGAGTGACTGACAAAAGGTCAAGAAACCAAAATGCACTCAACCTGGTAGGCAAAGGTCATACCTGTCGGAGCCCCTCTTGCACCATAAAGGTAACCACTAACAAGCTAGAAAAGGTCATCATACTTGACTAAAGCTAGAGCCATGTAGCCCTCACAGTTATACTATAAGTCTCGGATGATCACTTACAGATAAGTCCTTAGGGAGAGAAATCTAGAGCACCATAAAAACAGCCTAATGCTTTAGCCCCCTGATTCCATGTTGCTAAAAAGCATCTTTTAGTGTTTATTGCATATACCATTAGTAGTTACAAGATCATGGCTTTGGTTGAGCACTAGCATCATACTACCCAATGCAATACCCCATAGGTACAAGGAATCCAGGATATTAAATAGCTAGGAAAATTACTACGGTTGCCAAGGTAGACACATGCATATGATTAAAATGATATTAAGGTGAATAGGACAACAAGAAAGATCCTATTCTATACTTGCCTTAAACTCTGGTCTTCTTCTAGTGAATTGTAACCTCCAAAGGACTTCTTCTGTATCACCAACTTCTTCTATGTCACCAACGCAAAGCTCACCGACTGGATATGATCATAAAGCACCACACAAGCATCCATGCAATCATACACGAAGCAAATAATAGAACTAAATTAGAACAGTACACCAAACATATGAAACAAGTAAAAAGGTTTTAAAGATGTTCTACACGTCGCTACGAACACATAGACACGAAAAGCACGCTAATCGAAACTGCGGTTGTAAAGAAACGACTACAGGGTTTTATTATATTATAAAAGAAAAGAGAAGACTATAAGCTTGATTTATGTTAATTAGAAAAAACTATATGAGTATCATTAATTTAGATTAAATAAATCATATTTATACTTAAAAACTGAGTTGAAGCTAATCATATTTTATTTATAAATATTTTGATATCATTTATGTCATTTCAACTTTAACTTGCAAATACAAACTGACATGTGAGAACATCTAATCAAATTTGATATGTGTGTTTAGACTAAACATATTATAATTTAGAAATATATTTATGTTAGCAACTAGTCATGTTAAAACTTATTTGCAAAAGAGCATTGTATATAATTATGTTGCTTTTATTTATAAAAACTAGTTGTATGCATATGAATCAAATTAATATTTAAGCATATATATAAAAGTCACTTGACATGAAAAACGACGACACTAGCATGTAGATCACACGATACGAATCTAACGCAATTGGAACGACTCGAAACGGATTTAAAACGAATATACGATTTACGATATTATTTAATCGGGTGGTAATTTCATAATTACCTCGTCTTCATCCTTTGGCCTCCCGTGACAGCCACCACCACACGGCCATGGCAACAAAGAAATGGCACGGGTGGGCTCGACTTGTTGCACTGAAGGAGAGAATGGTCGGGTTAAGGCCAAGCCGCGTGCACACGCTGCACACGCGCCGCTTCTGCGTGAGGGTGGCGGCGGGGCCCGCCCGACAAAGTTGCCGACGACACGCACTGCATTTTGAGCAAAGACACGGCACGTAAGAGAAAAATAAACAGAATGCTATACAACACACGTGTGTTTCTTGGTTTGTTGGCACATGGATTTTCTGTCCGTCGGATCGTCTCGCGCGCGTCACTGGACGTTGGATGTGGCGTTTCTGTTTTGTCCTCTGACCTGCGGACCTCCATACGGACCTCAAGGCCACACACATCGACTCACTTCTCCACTGGGTGAGACCGGCTGTAACCTTTCCCCTTGCTCTATCCTCTTCTCGCCGGTAGCAGTAGCAAGACATTTCGGCACGACGCCCCACCGAAAGGCAAGGGCAGGGCAGTCCTCCCATGGCATGGCCGGGCGAGGGCCCGTGCGAGGTCCCCCCGAATGGCGGCTGGTCGCGACCAACAAGGTCCCCAAGCTACCTGTGTTATTTTATTCATTTCTCTCTCTTTCTCTCTGGAAGTATCCATCCCACTCCCGCCGTTCTCCCTCCTTGGGCTTCCTATTCATCTTCCATAAGCGGGTGGGATGCGCCGCTTTTGGCTGTAGCCGTGGGGTAGTGCCTATGCTGTAGCGCCTCTCCCCTATCCTCTGAATCGATTTATCACCGGTTTTGGTTTTGGTGTCTGTCGATTCATCTCCTTCCCCAAATCGTCTGGTGGAAGATCTGGTTTGCCTCCTCCAACCCGCGCCGTTGTTTGAGAGTTCGTTTGTGCATTTGTTTTCATAGCGCAGGTACTCTCCCCCCTACCCGAATCCTATGTGTTTGTAGTTTGCTTCCTTTTTTTTGTTTTCTGAACGGTTTTGGTTTTCCATGTGCAGGCAATGTTTCCTTAAATTTATTCAGTCGTCTATCAATCAGACAGTTGTTTCTGTAGATTATCGTTCTTGATTCATCGGATTGTAAAGGTATTTTTAACATGATATCATGCCTTCTCTCCCTCCCCTGAAATATGCAAAAAAAAAAAACTGATGCTCATATCCCTAATCTGTGTGCTGTGCTCTAAGTTACTGTGGATCTATGTTATTTTTAGTGTCCACTTAGCTCGGATCTATAGTGTTTTTAGTGTTCACGGTGGTTTGGATTTTTTTTATTCTAGTTTCAGTTGTAGTTACTGAACCCATCCTGATTCAGTATTTCAGGTTATTGAGTTTTAGTGTATTATGTTTGGCACTCGTCTGCTGCTTTTTGCTTGTTATTTTTCGTGTGCCGTAGATGTTGGTTTAGTTGTGTGTGCTAAGCATCTGCTACCGCTATCCGATCCATTGCATTTCGTGAGCGAGACTTTGCTGTGACTGTATGTGTGTAAGAGGATGAATAAATAAACAAGGAGAGGAAATCATCGGTCATCAGCTTTATTAGCAGCATGAGCTTGCGGATCATCAACTAGTGGTTCGGGTTGGCGACACCTCTCGCTTGCTTGAGATCCTCTCTCATGCAAATCTCTCGTTCTTTGGTGCTGTGTTCCTATGTGGTGTGCTTTTTGTGTGTCTCTGTGTGTGTGAGAGAGAGATTAGCTACCTATGCATTATATTAACAAATAATTCATTGCCGCTATACTGCTGCTAAATGTTGAGAACCATGATGAGTATTTGCTTTATCTTTCATTTCATTGGATCAAATTTGTGGATATGGCTTATATAGTAGTATTTAGCAATTGATACTACTATTTCGTATGTTACTTATTTTTTGTAGGCACCAGTGCATCATATATATTTTGTTCAGCAGCAGTTTTACTTTGTTCTTTTCATTTTGTCCCTAGTCCAAAGTGGCATGTTGCCTCTCTCTGTCTAGTTCATTGCCAGAAATTAGCCATGTTTTGCTCCCACAAGTAGAATTTTTGTTTAAGTTTTGTTCATAAGTACATTAGGATGACAGTGGTTCAGTGAGTTAGAGAAAATTCGTAGTAGTAGCTGACTGAGGTGAGTGTGTTTTTTCATTCCCTGTGCAATGTAACTTTCTTGATACAACAATCTACATTTATAATTCATTTCATGCTTGCCTTTTGTGCTTGTTTTTTTATGGTTGTTAGTTCCTTCTATTAGTTTCCTTTTTTAGCTTCAGCTTCATGGATGCTCGGCCCATTAGCGTATGGGTAGCTGTAGTTTAGTTGCAGATCCATATCTCACTGGTTATTACCTGAGACTTTCAGTTGAGTTATTAGTTTACTCTAGTGTTTTTTTTAGTTTTTTTCAGTCTTAGTTTAGGTTTTAGGGTACCTAGTGACGACATCCATTGTCAAAGGATTAGAAAGTTCAGTTCAATTCCAGAGAATTTATTTTCGGTTTTACTTTAGTTTTCAGTTCAATCTCAAAGTTAAGTTATTTATAGCCCATTTTTAGTTTAAGTTCAGTTGAAGTCCAACAAGTTAAGTTTAATTTTCAGTATAGCCTATTTTCAGTTTAAGTCTTGAATATTAATTTCTTGTTTGCATGTTTTTTGGTTCAAATATTTCAGCAGTAGCCTATTTATATTAAATATTTATTATTGAGATATTAACTATTGGATGGTGATTGTTTATTTGGTTTGAGAAAGATTTGTTCATGCTGCTTGTTGTTAGTGGCGAAGAGTTGGCTTGGCTATTAGCGCCTTGTTGTGATATATGATTGACCTCATGCATGTGGGCTTCAGCACTCTGTTTTTTTTTGTTTCAGGAGATGTTTGGTCTGTTACGTGCCTTTTTCCTTGCTCTGTGTTTCAGTATATGTATCATGGCGATAATTTCATGTGCTTCCGCGTGTGCTTTAGTCACTGTCTAACAACTCTTCTATGTTGTTTGAGACAAAAAAACGAAAGTTGTACTAGATTTATTAACGTTGATATTGGCCTATCTGGTTCACAGGTAGCTGGAGCTGCTGTTGATGCTAGGTTGCCCCTTGAAAAGGTAGCTAAACAAGCAAGGCATGCATCTAAGTTGGTTGGTACAATGGAAGTTGCTCTGTCATGGTGTACACTTCCTGGTAAGGGAACCTTAGATCGTCTAGGTCGAAGATCAAATGGAGCTTACTTGTGATGATATGTATTGGGAAAAATTGTAAGTTTACTTGCCATGATCCTCAAGCTACAGACCGTTGAGATGTAATGTACTACTACTACATATTGTCCTTTGGTAAGATTGTATACATCAATTTTTAGCTGCATCTATTCTTCTAAACATTGGGTGTCTGTCATCTTTGCTAAAGTCCTGCAATGTCCATTCTAGAGGTTGTTGCAACTATGAGATGGCTGCTTTGAGGCCTGCATTTTAAGCAATTGTGAGTACATTTCATGTCTCGATAAAATCTAGTTTACTATGACCTGTACCTTCATTGCCGATTTTCGAATCTTGTTGATTTTGTTATCTGGAAACTACCAATAGAGTATTTTCTCACATACAGAATACTCAATTTTGAGTTTAGAAAACCACACAGCTTGCAAAATATGCTCCAGCTACTTTAAAGTTGTGTTAGTGCACTACTGCACAAATAAGATGCATCCATAGTATATTATTGATTTTTTTTGTTTATTATTCTTGTCCATAGTAGTCGCAGTGCTCTGTTCCTATTAATCTTTCCTATTCACGAAAACAAAACAAATAAAACATTTTCAATTAATTGCAATAAGCAATAATATAAATTGCAACTACTGAGCACCGCAATTGTAGTTTTGAGCATTTGCAATATGTGAAAATTTTAGTTACCTCATGACTGTAATTGGCATTTATGTTGTTTCAAGCAAATTTGTGATAACTTTCAATGTTCATTTCCAAATCCCTTGAAATACCAACCTGCAAATCAAAAGAGAAATACCAACTTAGTAGTTCATATATAATTCGATGCCAAAAGGTTTTCCATAGTGTGAGTATGGGCCTAAGACATGTCTGGATGCATAGTCGATGGACCTAACTTATTAAGAATCTATGTTAACCATTTTATCTGAAACATCTCATTGAGCTCATAGTCTGTCCCTTTGCGACTTGCGACTTGAGGGTAATTATTACATTGGGATGCAACCCCAGTGTGATGAAGGATCAGCTAGATATTTTGTTAACCATTTTTCTATATTCTATAAATTAAAGTTGTGTCATCGTATTGTTATGGTTTATACTCGAACCTAATCTATCTGTCTAAAGAAGAAAATGTTCCACTTCATCGGCTCATGACACTGATCGAAAAAGAGTAGTTTTTGTTATTTAGAAATTATTAACAGAGAATTTTCTGTTCATGAAAACAAAACATATAAAACATATAGTTAATTAATTGCAATTAACGATGATGCAAATTGCAGGTATTGAGCACCGCAATTTTAGTTCTGAGGATACGCAATATGCCCAACACGTACCATATTTTTGTCCTTGTCATCCTGTAGAAAAAAATTGTAATATGTTATTTGTGATTTGTGTCAACACATTTCAGTTATTTGTCTTTGTCCTTCTATAGATAAAAATTATAGTATGTTAACTGTAATTTGTGCCAACACAGACCACATTTTTGTCCTTGTCTTTCTATAGAAAAAATTGTAATATGTTCACCATGATTTGTGCCAGCACATACCATATTTTTTTTCCTTGTCCTTTCATAGAAAAAAATTATTTTTTTGTGATTTGTGCCGACAAATTTGTGTTTGTGTTTCTATAGAAAAGTTGTAGTCTGTTCATTATGATCTATGCAAGCCCACACCTAATTTTTGTCCTTGTCCTTTCATAAAAAAAATTGTTTCTTGTGATTTGTGCTAACACAGACCATATTTTTGTCCTTGTCTTTCTATAGAAAAAAATTATTACTTGTGATTTGTGCCGACCCATTTCAGATATTTGTGCTAGCACACACCATATTTTTGTTATTCTTTTTTATTGTAATTTGTGATATCCAATAGCTTGATCTGCTTTTATATATAAGATTTGTACTATTTTTTAGCTTATCACTGTCCATACTAATTTTTCAATAGTACTTAGGGAATCTTTGTCTGCAATTGTGTAGAGGTTGTGTGCCAGGTTATATTTAAATATGAGCTGAACTATAGAAGTACGTACGCTGCTACTAGTCCCCACTTGTTCCTAGGCACCTGTGTCCCTGCACCACACCACAGTCTGCAGCACTAGTTGGGCTTTTGTACTAGGGAGGAAGCTGCTGAGTAGAAGCCACCAGAACTGAGCAAACAGGATAGAGAAGGAAGATAAGATAGAGAGAAAGAGAGAAAGGAGTGTTGTTTTTTTTTCTTCTTTTCTTGGCCTTTGTGTTTGTGTAAGGTGTGGCTGAAGGCCCTGAACCCTGCAGGTGTGGCCCTTTTCTTTCTTGTGAGGAAATGGTAGGCTGTAACTGAGATTGTGTCAGCGGGGGCAGGATTGAGGAATTTATGGTTGATTAGATAATTGGGGCCCCGGGATCTGCGTGTGTATGTGTGATGACAAGAGAGTGACAAGGGAGAGGAGAGGTCGTGCTGCTTTGAATTTGATGCCGAATCGAAGCTTATAATTGGGGCCCCTGGGACTACGTGTATGTCCTGTTTTGTAGCTTTAGTCCATGAGAAATGTGATACCCATACCATAAGTGAAGAAAACCTGAAAAATGAGTTTTAAGTCGAATGAATTATCCAAACCGAAAAGCTTCAGGATCAACAACACAGGACATGCTTTTCTTTATCTCGCTTGATTGGCGAATTGACTTATATATGAACCTAAATGTTGGCAAAGAACTTAAGTGCGGATTCATGGCATCTGAGTTTTACTTTCTAATTGGAATTTTATAAATTTCCTATGATGCAAATTAATATTTAACTGTTTTTTCTCAGGAAAAAGATGCAGCTCTAGGAATTGGTGGCTTGGGTAGGCTTGCATCTTGCTTTTTGGATTCAATGGCAACATTGAATTTGCCTGCTTGGGGCTATGGCCTGCATTATTGATATGGACTGTTCAAACAACACATTGCCAAGGAGGGCCAGGAAGAAATTGCAGAAGATTGGCTTGATGTATGAACAAAAAATGCACATATAATTCTGTTGATATTTTTTTCTAGACCTCTATAACAAGTTCTCCTTTTTTCCTTCAGAAATTCAGCCCCTAGGAGATTCCCAGGCATGATGTGGTGTTCCCTGTCAGATTTTTCGGCCATGTTGAGATTTTGCTTGATGGCTCGTGAGTATAATATGAACAACACATTTTTTGTTTGACGAAATTTATTTTTGCTGCATTTAGTTAAATTTGAAGTTTTTAAGGCTTCTCATACTTACTAGTCTAGATAAAAAAGAGAATCACATTCCTTCGTTAGCTTGGTTGAACCATTCTAAACTCCTAGTTCTAAGAAATATTCATTTATCTCTTTTTACCGTCTACCTTCCACAACTAAAAACTGCAACTATGAGGTGTAATGTGGATGCCTTATTTTTGTGTAATCCAAAAGCTTCGCTAATATGAATTTTAAATGTCCGAACCACAAACTAAGTTTGGGTTTGGCGGATTTGCTTATACTTCAATGATAAATCCATTACATTTAACTTACCTAGATCTTCGTGAGATCCTTCTCCCGAATTTTTTTTTCTTTTGTTATTTATTTCATGTTATGGGTGGTTATTTGAGGGCCTTGATGTAACTCATCATATGATTGCTTTCTTTGTCGGTGATAGTCGGAAATGGGTCGGAGGAGAAGTCCTGAAGGCTTTAGCATATGATGTGCCAATCCTCGGATACAAGACAAAAATGCAATCACCCTTCGCTCTTTGGGAAGCAAAAGCTATCATGAAGATTTCAACTTATTTCAATTCAATGATGGTCAATATGAGTCACTGCCCAACTTCATGCTAGAGCCCAACAGTGATATTTCATTCTAGAGTGAAACTATCGGCTATTCATAAGATTCATTTTCAAAGACTAAAAATAAAGAGCGATGCCTTTACTTCATCAAAATTTTTATTGATCGATGATATTGCATGTGAAACCTCAGTAACTTATTCCTTCATGGTACTAGTTCTATCTAGAAAAGAGACTTACGCCTTTGAGTATCACATTGCTGATATGTGCCGTTCTTTATCCCGTGATGCTATGTATAATGAAAGCTTCTAAGGTGAAGCAAAGAAGTTTTTCCTTTGCAAAGGCATCACTTCGTGTAGTTAATCAATTCATTTCACTTGAGCAAGGTTCCAATAAAAGGGCCAGGCATATATGCCCACCTTGTGCTTTTCTATATGTTTGGCAATGATCTATGAGATAATTGCAAACACAATGTTATAATTTTCTTGTATTGTTTGAACCATCAATATATCAGGATCAATCATGTTACCTCTAGTATATGCACCACCACCTGAACTGTTTTCAAATTGTACTAGGATAATGAGATTTAGATCATTTATCCTGTTTTCTTTTAGTTGCAGTGTGCCTTTTATGGTTCTAGTTTGTTAAAGATTTATCAATATCTTAAAAAATATCTCTCTGACGATTATTGATGAGCATAACTGAAAATGGGTTATTTCCAGGATATGATTGCCAGATTTAAAGAAAGGAAATCTATGTAGTATTTGCACCTAGTGATTTATTGAGGTGGATTATATATTTTTGTATTCTTGTTTTGTAATATTTGAAGATGATATTCATTGTGCATTTTTCACCGAGAACTACTCTTTGCTGATATTGGGTCTCTATGTCTTCTTAGTTAGTGGGCCTCTCTAGCATGTCTTTATTGGGCAGAACGACAGCTGTGGGCCTTGTTTGCCTGATGGAATTTGTGTGTTGCATTCTCTTAAAACACATGTTTTTTCTGGTGTTTCAATTCGTGTGTTTCTTATGCATCTAACAACCATGTGCTAACTAGTCCAAAAACACGTGGTTTTTCCTATGTTGAAATATGTGTGTTTTACAAACAGCAAACAACCATGTGTTGGTTTATGTTAAAACACACATGTGTACAGTAGACAGACTCAAAATAAATGCCGAAGCATCATCAAGAGCAACGAGAAAGGAAAAAAAGGAAAAATAGCAAATGAAAGCTCACGGAACTTTGATATGGCCATAGTCAAACTCCTGGGGAAGGTGGCCACGATGAAACTCCACGCGGTTGGGCAGCGCGACGACGACGGCGAGAAAAATCTAATTTACAACACGAGAGATTTCCTAAACTAGGGGCTCTCCTTACGGTAGTTTTGGTTTGCTTTGCCCAAGGGGTTGGAACATATTTATAGGGAGAAAAACTTCCCACATCTACATCAACTAGCAATATAGTACTTATTGATGTTGCACCCTCCATATTTACTAATGGGCCTAAATAATCATTAAATCCTATTAGTAAATAAATGTATGGGCCTTTAGGATTTATTAAGATTATTACACATGGGCTTTGAGCGTTGGAAAAGATGAGAGATTTATTATTTTTGGAATTAATTAATTTTGTGGATAAAATAATTCCAGAAAAATCTAGAATTATTATTTAAGCCGCGAAAAATATTCTGAAAGCTCTGAAAATTCGAGGAAAATTTCAGAGACATTATGAAACATGATGAACCCAAATAAAGTATTTGGAGCCCATGATAAGATAATTTGAAGCATCCAAAAATTAAATTATGCTCATAGACAAGTAGGAACAAGTTCTAGAAAAGCTGAAAATTTTCGCGAGAAGTTTGTAGAGATTGATTGACGGACGAGGATCTGAAAGGAGTGATTTGCGTTACAAAGAAAAGATTTTAGGAAGCTCCCAACAAAAACTTGAGCGGAGAAACAAAGAATTTGATTGTAGAAAAAGATAAAGACGTGCTGGAGAAGAAAATTTGACCTACTAATGCATTTTAAAGACTTTACCCACTCTCAACACACAAAGAAGCAACAAGCAAACATCACATCATCCAGACGCCTGTCAAAATTAGAAAACTTTGAAAATTCATATTTTTCCTATAACTAAATTTGCGCTAGCTCAAACTAAATTTGGTAAATTTTATCCAAATATTAAAACAATTCATTTTATTTAGTGTTTTCTATGCATAACCCAGAATTAGAAATTTTGAGGTGTGACATTAATGACCGGACTTACTGATCTCTTCTCCAGACGTCGAGCTGAGCCACGTCAGATCATTTTCAGAGAGCTCCTAGAGCGCTCAAAACGCGATAGGACGTGTCTGTTTGGCATCGATCGGACGCACGCCAGCGTCCGCTCCCCACCTTCTTGCGAAACTGATTGCGTCAGCGTACGTCATCCCTGATCGGACATAGGCCCTGCATGTCTGGTTACGTTCACTGTGCTGCATTCGGTCATAGACAGATACCGCACACTTCACTGCAGAGTTGACCGGACACGTAGGTCTAGGGTTAGGTCCTGTGTCTAGTCACTCCCAGTGACCTCCTCGACTTCACAAATTTTGCCATCCTTGATCAAATGTGCTAACCACCAAGTGTATCACCTTGTGCACGTGTGTTAGCATATTTTCACAAATATTTTCAAGGATGTTAGCTCTCCACTTGATCTAAATGCATATGCAATGAGTTAGAACATCTAGTGGCACTTTGATAACCGCATTTCGATACGAGTTTCACCCCTCTTAATAGTATGGCTAGCTATCCTAAATGTGATCACACCCACTAGGTGTTTTGATCACCAAAACAAAATGGCCCTATAGAATTCACCTTTGCCTTGAGCCCATTTTATTTTTCTCTTTCTTCTTTTCCAAGCCTGAGCACTTAATCATCATCATGGCCATCACACCATCATCACGATCTTCACCAATTGCTCCATCACTTGGAATGTGCTACCTATCTCATGATCACTAGAGCAATAGGTTAGCACTTAGGGTTTCATCAATTCACCAAAACCAAACAAGAGCTTTCAATCTCTCCCTTTTTGGTAATTGATGACAACCCTTTAACAAAGATATGAATTGAAATTCAATTTTAAATTCATGTTGCTTGGCCAAGCTTTTTACCATGTGTAAAGGATATGGATAAGTTTCGTGAACCCCAATTGGTAGCACTAGCTCCCCTACATATGTGCTAAGAGTTTGGATTGAAGCTTGCACATATGCATAGATAGGAAATATGGGAGGACAATGTCTACCAAATGATGCTAAGGTATAAGAGATGGACCTTTGAAGCGTGATACTAATCAGAGTGTACCAAATATACCATCCTTAGCACCAATGCTAGTTAGATACCATTTGGAATTTATTGCAAACCACAAACACTAGATACCTCGTGAGATCAACAATATATGCAAGGTTCTAGTACCATTTGAAAAACAAAATCAAGGCATATCTAACTATTCTATGCATGCTAGTTTCTCATTTCATCATTCAAACCTACAGCTAGCATACACCACACAAGTATGGAATTTTAATTTAGAACTTGTGCCATGCAAGCAAACACATGAAACGCACATTCAAATGCAACATACAAGTTTATGAGCTTGCTCTCCCTACTTGTGTGCTCAAATTTTAATTGATCCCTTTACTTTCATATTTCTTCTCCTATGCCATCTTTTCACTATCTTTGTGCATTACTTCTCCCTCTTTGTCATCAATGACCACAAAGGTTCAATTTTAGATAGGTCAAGATTATCAATGTCAATCAATGAGGTGAGGATCATTTTCCCAGATTTGGTTCAATCTAGAACACCTGCCAAAGATATTTAACTCAGTTTGATCTAAGGACAAGGTTCTTCATACCTTCAAATAAGGGTTATCTTGTATCATGTTAAGTTAAATACTTATAGCTCATTTTCTAGATCAAACACTAGGTTCACAAGCCCACAAGCATGGCATATGCTACCACTAGATCAAGTCAAGCATAGAAGCAATAGTGGTACCATACAAGCATCAAATTCATTTAATTTTCATAAATGAGCTTATAAGACATAAGGAATGACTAGATGCACTAAACATATCCTTAGCAAAGGATGCATGCATGCCAATCAACTTTTACCTTTGTTTGCTCATATGAGAGGCATGTCATATAAGTGGGGGGGGGGGTGCATCAACACATATTTGAGAAATACAATATGTTCAACTCATTCCTTAGCTTGCAAAACCTTTTCTCATATAGTGGCTTAGTGAATATATTGGCAAGTTGATCTTTTGTGCCCACACTTTTAATGCAAATGATCTCTGATGAAATGGTGGCGGACATCAATGTGCTTTGTTCTTGCATGTTGAACCAGATTGTTGGTTAGCTTGATTGCACTCTCATTATCATATAGCAATGGTACTTTCTTGAACTTGATTCCAAAGTCATTCAAGGTGGCCTTCATCCAAAGAATTTCTGCACAACAACTATGAGCGGATATGTATTCGGCTTCGGCGGTTGATAACGCAATACTATTTTGCTTCTTTGATGACCATGAAACAAGTGATCTTCCCAACAATTAACAAGTGCCCGAAGTGCTTTTCCTTTTAACCTTGCATCCCACATAGTGAGAGTCCGAATATCTAACAAGTTCAAACTTTACTTCTTTGGGATACCACAAACCAATATTTTATGTATGCTTAAGTACCTCAATATTCTCTTTGTTGCCTTCAAATAACTTTCTCTTGGTGAGGCTTGAAATCTTGCACACATACACACACTAAACATGACATCCGGTCTTGATGCGGTCACATAGAGTAGGCTTTCAATCATAGACCGATACAACTTTTGATCCACTATGTTGCCACTTGCATCACTATCGAAATTGCCATTTGTTCCCATGGGTGTACTAATGGTTTTGCTATCATTCATGCCAAACTTCTTGAGCATGTCTTTGATGTACTTGCCTTGAGTCACAAAGGTACCATTCTTCAATGGCTTGATTTGAAGACCAAGGAAGTAACTCAACTTCATCTTTCCAAACTCTTCACAAAAGTCTTGATTGGTTGATCCAAATATGATGTTATCCACAGAGATTTACAATACAAATAAGTTCTTGCCAATTTTCTTGGTGAAAAGAGTGGTATCAACCTTTCCCATAATGAACCCTTTAGAGAGTAGAAAGTTCCTCAATCTGTCATACCATGCTGTGACAGAACTGCCCGAAATAACACGCTTTCGAAGACGCTAGTCTTCTACTAGACACTAAGCACCCTAAAAGTTAGCTACATCGGACAGTTTCGTCGAGCACACCCCAAAGGAGAACTCGAACAATCCACGTTTTACATCTAGAATCCAATAATGAGAATAAGTTTACAACACTTAGTCCATTTCATATAACAAGAGTTCTTGGAAATACATTATTACAATACCAAATTCAAAGTGCGGAATTTAAACAGCTACTATAAAAATATCAGGGCTAAAGTTATCACCAATCTACCACAAAAATTTCTATCATAATTAACTTAATAATATTGAGCACTCTCAAATGATTTAATAGCTCCCGGTATCAACAAGCACATATATGAACTAAATACACTAACAGATAGAGAAGAATTTTAGGAAGCTAACAAAATTTGTTTCACATTTTTTGGATATCTATATTATATTATATTAATTACCAAAGATCAGCTTAGAATTAAAATGAGAAGCTATTTCTATTTTTCCATGGAAAAGGTAAACCGATTTCGGCCCAACGCGACCCACGCACGGAGGCGGCCCACGACGGGGAGCCCACGCGCACGCTGGCATTCTTGCAAAAACACCCTCGCGTTATCAGACAATAGCGCAAGCACTACACATACTATTTTTATAGACAACGACTTTGTAACGGAGCCCTCGTATCTTTTTACCTTCGCACCGGAGAGGTCCCTGAGACGCCCCATGCTCGCTGGCGTGGCGGCAGGTGGCACTAGACAGTACGCCGGCCACCCGTGACCCTTGCAGACCTAGCTAGGAGACCAACGCTCACCTATGGGCTGACGCGCGACGATGGGCGGTGGTTGCACGAATGGGGGTGAAGCAGAGCGGGCTCTCCCCGGCGGCGGCAACCATGTTCCGGTGAGCCACAGCGCACAACAGATAATAGAGGTGACGGGTAAGCATCAGTGACGCACCACGATCCTACCCGTGGCGGTGTCCTAGCCGGAGACACCCCGAGCAAGCATGGCTGTGTGCGAACCGCAGCGACACGACCGTGCCAGCGTCGTGGAGGCGGCACTAGGGCTGCGACTAGCCTACACACGTCGAAGAGGGGTTCTAGGCGAGGCTAGTGGTGCGGTCAATTCGACGCGAGATGGCGAGGTCGGAGCTGGCCACGGCGAGGTGGGCTGAGCCTTAATGGCGCGACAGCGGGAGCAAAACTCCAAAATTGGAGCTCGGCCTAGCCGTAATCAAGGCGGGGTGGGGACGGTCGGCAAGAGGACGTAAAGGAGGAGACGCGGGCACGAGAAATTGATGAGAGGTGCTCGCTCTCTGACGCACCGTGACCGCGACTCAACGACGATGAAAAGCAGAGAGGGAGACGGGGCACGACAGGTGGGCTCGGCTCGTCCACGCCTTGGCGGGACGCGGCCGACCGAACCTAAGGCGGCGTCTGCGCACCCGCTACACAACAATGCAGCCAAACCACGTGCGCACGCGCGGAGGCAAGTGGGGGCGCGGCATGCGCGGCCACAGCGCCATTAAGGCGAGGCGACGGCGCGGGCCAGCCGGGACAGCCCACGTGCGTGCTAGGATATGTGTGCTAGGACAAGGCGAGCGGCAGCGCTGCACAGCGTCTCAGTGGCGTCGGTAGCGGCAACGCGAGGCAGGGTAGCAATGTGGACGCGAGGGCGAGTTGATGGCGCCGGCAGCGGCTCCGTCGCGACGCGGGCGGGGCAGGCGGCAGCAGCAGCATCTCCGTGCGGCGGGGCCAGCGACAGCTGAACCATAGCCAGGGCAGAGGCGGCCACGGCCGGCCGCGCGCGGCAGCGCACGCACGCGCGACCAACGCGCGACGCCGAGCGCCCGAGCGCGGCGATCATTTTATGAATAATTTGTGAAATTTGTGAATAATTTGATCATTTGTGAACAATTTGACATATATTTCTCCGATGTCTGGAATCCATAGAAATAATTTGTAATTTTTTTTGAAAAATTTAGCATATATTTGTTATTCCCAAATTACATCAGTCTGTCCAAGAAATTATACTGAAAAAGTTATTGTAGATATAGTAATAAGGCGGTGTAAACATAGATATAACATACTGTGAGTGCATGAGCAAAAATCTGGTTGTTGGGAGGGGATAAAACAACCCGTTGTTTGCTAGACATACTATGCATATCGTCTAACTCTAACATATATTACTGCTTCCTTTTCCTATTCAATTTTTACGCCTGCTTAACATTACTGCTTTTTCCCTCTCCATCTTTCTTGTCTGTTTGGATTCCTAGGTTGTGCAAATTAAATGCAAGGGTTGTATATATGTACGCATTCTGCGTACGTGTGTACAGGTTGCTGACATATATATGCAGTTCAACCAGTGTCCATGGGCTAGCAGCAAGGGATAGGCAAAGCGTGAGGCATTACTGCTAGCTGCTTCTTTTCCTTCCTTCATCTCTTTCTTGGATGTGTTGAATTGGATTTGATCTTTCGATGCAATACACGGACGTCTTCGTGATGCCAGAGTATAGTAGGTCCCTGACATACATAGCGTGTCCATGCATGCTCTCTCTCCGCATGAGGTTCGCGTGCGAGCCGTGCCGGCTGGCCTTCGCGTCGCAGGAGTCCCTCAAGGCACTTAGGCACACCACGGCCACAGATAGGACGTCTTCCTCACGATGCACCTGTATCCCCCGACACGAGCAGATCCTCGTCGAGACCTTCACCCTGTCGTAGGCCGCCACCATCGTCCGGGCGGCCAGCAGGGGCCCTCATGCCTAGCTAGCGGCCCCTTGTCGGCCACCACCGGCCGCCAGCTACCCTGCTGCTTCAATCAATTCTCATGTTTAGTTTAATTTCATCGTGTAACAGTTTCTCCCTCTCTTCCAAAGTAGAAAACGTTCTCGTTCGTTTTTTGAGAAGTTATTTTTTTAACTTTAACGAATTACATATAAATGGATATTAATATTTATAATATATAATTAGTATGTGCACGTCCACTCCAGACTGCCTCTCGCCTCATCGCCCCGTCGCGTGGATGCTAGATGTGATGTGACCAGCTCTCGCCTCTCCCATGGATCCCCTCCCCGGCGGTGCTCTCCATTCAATTCCATTCCTTCTCGGTCGGCCGGCCGTTCTCTCTGGCCGCCGTCGTCAATCCACTCATCACAAACTAACGGTGGCAGAAGCTCCGGCCACTTCCGACCGCCCTCGGCGACGATGAGCGGGGCCGGTCCGCTACATGCTTTGCTAGCTCACAATGGTTCACACACACGCGCGAGCGCGCAGTATATGCACGTGAAATGATAAATGTGTGACACACAAATACAACACGCAGTATATACGCATGAAGTGATAAATGTGTCACAGGAACACAAGACGTAGTAGTGTGACACTGTCGTCCAAGCATAATAAGCACAATACAAAAAAAAAAACTAGTACTATATATATATATATATATATATATATATATATATATATATATATATATATATATATATATATAGAAGAGAAACTCACTGATATATATTATATAAATGGGAAATATTATAGATGGAAATATATAGGTGATTACACAAAGGAAAACGAAACTACTGACAGAAAGTTCTTTTTTTTTTATAAAACTACGGACAGAAAGTTAAGATTTAAATGACAACATAGGATAGGACATATATAGTGCTAGTGAATAGCTAGTTTCTCTGGCGGTGGTTCCCCCTGAAGCCTTTGCCATGCCTGTGCAGTCTCCCCCCATGCATTATCAACCGAGATGATCGTGTGGCTAGGGTAGAAGGAGGACCTTGCATGATGCCGTGATCGTGACCGTCTGTGGGACGGAGCCCTTGCCCCTGCAAGTGAGGTGGCGGAGGTGCTCGCTGCTCGCGTCCAGGGCGGGTTCTCTGGTGCTTCGTCAAGCTTCCAACTCGAGCTACCTCCTCGTCCTTCTGGATATTGGCCTTGTTGAGTGCTTATTGATCAAAGACAGCCCCCCTCCGCTCTCCTGCATTCACCCTCCCTGTGCAAGCGGTGGAGTCGGTTGGCCGGTGCTTTGGGACGGGTGCTGCCATGCTTGCTCTCGACGTTGAGCTTCGGGGACGACGACCCAGGCCCGCAGGCAGCGCCTTAAGTCGGCGCGCATGAGGCCGACCTGGAGCCCTTCAGAGGCCCGGGCCGCCTGAGGTTCGCGTGCGAGCCATGCTGGCTGGCGTTCGCGTCGGAGGAGTCCGTGAAGGCGCACCACGGCAACCGATCCGACGTCTTCCTCACGATGCACGTAGACGTTCACCCTGGCACAGGCCGCCGCCATCGTCCGGGGCCGCCAGCCGGCGCCCTGATGCCCTAGCTAGCGCGGGCCTCGTAGCCACCGCCACCGGCTGCCTGCTACCCTGCTCCTGCTGCTTCAGTCAATTCCTGTTTACTTTAATTTCACCGCCGTGTAATAGTTACCAGGGCCTCCGCGCATCCCTCCCTCTGGTCCGAGTCCGAGTCCGACACATGTGCGGTTCGATCGGGTGCACACGTTCCGTTCGCCACAAAACGCTACAGCGGCCTGCCGATGAGCCGTTCTCGCGCCCGGACGCAACACCGCCTGGACATAGAAACACACGCAGTATATGCACATGAAATGATAAATGTGTGACACACAAATACAACACGCAGTATATACACATGAAGTGATAAATGTATCAGAGGAACACAACACGTAGTAGTGTAGCACACACATTAAATGATGAATGTGTGACAGTATAACACTGTCGTCCAATCATAATAATATAAGGACAATACAAAAAAAAACTAGTATTATATATATAGAAAAGAAACTCACTGATATATATTATTTAAATCGGAAATATTACATAGATGGAAATATATAGGCGATTACACAAAGGAAAACGAAAATACTGACAGAAAGTTTCTTTTTTGATAAAACTACTGACGGAAAGTTAAGATTTAAATGACAATATAGGATAGGAGACATATATAGCGCTAGTCAATATAGCTAGCGGCCGTCTCAATGCATGTCTACATAGGAGGAGCAGGAGAGCAGCACCAGCACCACCACCATGCTGATCAGTGGCGTTGTTGACGGCGGGGATAGCAGCAGCATTGGCATCGACATTGACGACGGCCTGGTGCCCTGGTGGGCAATGGCTTCCATGAGCCACTGGTGCACAGGGACGCACTCTCGCGTGTGGCCCATGCTCCAGTGCAGCGACGGGCAGGTGCGGGAGTAGTAGCGCGCGATGCCTAAGACGGGGCAGCGGCGGTACTCGAGCCCGCGCGTCTCCGGGCGGCCGCACAGGTGGGCATGGAGCACATGAGCAGCAGGCGTGCCGGCAGGAACGGCAGCGGGTGTACCGTGAACCACTCCCACACGAACTGTTGGCCGGGTGCGCCCACTCCTGCAGGCTGGTGGGCACGGTGGTGAAGTAGCCGATCTCGATGATGAGGCACCCGGGGTTGCTTCCGTGTGCTGGCTCATGCTGCTCTGCTGGTGGTGCCGGCAACGGTACGTTACAAGCCCATCTCTATCTGCAGACTAAAGTTAAATACGCTCTTCCCTCCCCGGCGGTATTATCAGTGTTTACAAGTGTCCACGCTGTGCAAGGGATCCATCATATCGATCTCTTTCTGCAAGTCAAGTACGCACACAAAGCGTGCCCACTGTTTATGGATATGACATGCTGCTGGTAATATACTAATATATATACGCACATTGATCAAAAGATTACACTATTTTTATGGCTTAGATCAAAAGATTTCGCACACAAGTGTGTGCCACTGCTCGGGTGGTGAAAGCGGCCGGCGCCATACGTTACATCTCTAAAGTTAAATACGCCACGCTACCATTTCTACTCGGATCTCAGTCGGTTGGGCTATATATCTCTCCGGCTGCCGTCGTCAATCTACCGGCAGCTAGCTAGCAGCTCTGGTGGCCTACGATCCCCCTCGATCGGCGACGATGAGCGTGGCCAGCCCAGTCGTTTCGCACCACCCGCCGGCGGCGGCGTCGGCATATTAGCATGGCAAGGGATAGGCACAGCCAGTGGCCGGTTGCGGTACATGCTTTCGTTTGCTAGCTTACACGGGTGCTTAATTATTAGCATGCTTTTATCTTTTTATTCTGTTTGGACTTTTGGTCGCAGGCGAATCAAGCCCTGGTGGAGTGGTGGTGGTGGTGGTACCATACGGCCGGCACACTCGGAGGTGGTGGACACATGCGTATACACTGTCAAGGTGTATCAAGGTTGTCGTTCATTGTATATTTGCTTGAATTCTCACATTTGCAGCTCACATTTTCAACTCGTGAGTAGTGGAAATAATTTTATAATGGCTTAGATTGTATGCGTGTGTGAGACACACAATATGCATTGCACAGAGCATGAGTGTGTGACACACACACACACATGCAACATACGCAGATTTGTTACAAGAAAATGAAGTCGGATAGAGTTGGTTTCTAAGTACATCTTTCTAGGCCTTGTCCACCAAGTAGATGAGGTAGCATCTGGTTTGGGCTTAATGCATAACCTGTTCTGTTCTGTCCACCCTGTCCTAGTTTGGTGTTTTCGCTTGAGATCAGGGTACCTGCGTACTATATGTAGTCGATAGTCGCCCTCGAGCCTCCATGCGATTTGGAGAATCAGATGGAGGGTTAGTCGTAATTGAAGTCTACATGCTTTTTTTGTAGTTGTAGTTTATCAGGGCTGCACAAGCGGGTCCGGTGGGTCTATCCCCCCGAACCTCCTAGCAATTTGGAGAATTAGTCGACGGGTAATAAGCTTTAAGCCATGCATCGTCATCTTCTCAGGACGAGTACGTGTACCCAGTGGGCGTGATGTGATGATTCGAATGAGGCCTGGCTAAAGCTTGTACGAGCAGTCATGGTTGGTGGCCTTACTAACGGTGGCGTGACCGCATCAGGGAAGCTCGTCGATGGCATGCCTAAGCAGTCGTAGCCATATATATGTACGTCCATGTACATTGTAGAGTATGCAACTAGCTACCGACTAGTTGCTATTATATATATGTACCAATTCTTGTTGTACCTAGAATGTGGATGTGCGCACTTACTATATTTGCACCGGCAAATCATGATGAATACCAACAATGAAGAAATGATGAGCACGTGCCTCTGCTTAGGGCTAGCTGCTGCAATAGAAGACCATGGAGAACTATGTAAAAAGGCACATCACAGACGCGTCTTAAACAGACGTGGGTTTCACGCGTCTCACATAACACGTAGTGATTACCGCAAATCATAGACGCATAAATACACATATGTAATAAGTATATATCACATAGCGTATATACAAAACGCTTCTGTGATAATTCCTAGCACAGATACGTATAGAACAAAATGCATCTGCGGTGACACATCATCCCAGAGCCGTATAGAACAAAGTGCGTCTGTGATGACTCCTTATCACAGACGCATTTTTTCTTGTAGCGTCTGTAATGATGAATAAAAAAAAATTTGTTTATTACATGAGACATGATATTGTACAATTTATTTATTACATCATTGTACAATTTGTTTCCTACATCGTACAGTACAATCAACTCATACAAGAATGAACTCCATCCTTTCTATTATGCCATACACAACAACACTGCAAGAGACTTGATAACAAATCTTTGATGTATTACTACTTGCAACTTGCAAGTGAACATCTAGTTACCTATTGGTGGATCACATCCCTCAGAGGATGCAAGCTCAGACACCGCCATTACCGTCATCATGCTTGAACTGCTAATGCAAGGATCACCGTTGTCCCCTGCAGCTTGAAAATCCCACAAAAAATTGGTAATCACAGAAACATCTGATCGAGATGTTATACGATCGAATTAGTGGAAAGTGTGACTCAGCCACTTGCTGACCAACCACCTTTGCAAGAGAAAGCAGGCACTTTAGCTGGGGAATAATGGTGTCAGTCAAGTTCGTGCTGATGCTTGCATGATCGTCAATGTCTCCTACAGGTAGAGAATTACAGTAATTTCATAAACTTGTAAACATATCTGGGCAGTGCGTATACATAGGCTGACAAAAGTTTAGATGTGTTCCTGCTATATATATTATTTAAAGGTATCTTAAATATTATAAGGTTCTAAAGGATATTATCACTGTTTATGGACATCTCGCTGGTACAATGTATGCGCCCATTCATCGAAAAAAGATTACACTATTTTTCAAGCTCTTTTCTATTGATCACTAATTGTTTATCAAGTTTGGCTTAGTTATTTCTCAAGTAAGCTCACTTGCATCTTAAGGGAGATGTGATGAAATGTTACTGCCATGCCTCTGAATCAAAATAGCAAAACATGTGTATAAATGTTAGGGATAAGGTTGACGTTAGTACATACTCCTATGTGATATATATGATACCTTTTTGCTACTTGTGTGTGTTTAGTTAAAACAACATAAATATGTTCCTAGTTACAACAACTAAGCAATTATGGAGGGCTTATAGCTCAGTGGCAGCACTTCTTCAGGTGCGAGCGCAGCCCGCCTGGGTTTGATTATTCCTGAGATTAGACTCGAGTGTTTCACCTAGGGATTTATTCTCTAAAATAATTTTGAAGGTCCTGGATGTATGCGTGAAGCCACAATGCTAGTGCGACGTGCCCGTTGCTTGCGAAACCCCATAAGACTTCGTTGATCTCCAAAAGGACGTGTGCCGTGTGGTTTGTGTCGCTTGCGGAGCCCAGTGAGACTTTATTGATCTCCAGAAGGATGTGTGGTGTGTATAGTGTGTAAGTCTAGCGTGCACTCTGGGGTTTGTGTATGAGTGTGTGTGGGTGTGTGCGCGTGCGTTTGTAGTGTGTGTGTTTGTCTAGGTTAAAACCTCTAAGCGCAATGCATGTCCTCTCTAAGATGGCTAATTAACATATATTACTGCTTCCTTTTCCTATTCAATTTTTACGGCTGCTTGACATTACTATTTTTTCCCTCTTCATCTTTCTTGGTTGTTTGGATTCCTAGGATGTGCAAATTAAATGCAAGGGTTGTATATATGTACGCATGCTGCGTACGTGTGTATAGGTTGCTGACATATATATATATATATATATATATATATGCAGTTGAACCAGACAGGCGAGAAAGCCGTTACAGTAGTGTCCATGGGCTAGCAGCAAGGGTTAGGCAAAGCGTGAGGCATTACAGCTAGCTGCTTCTTTTCCTTCCTTCATCTCTTTCTTGGATGTGTTTAATTGGATTCGATCTTACGTTGCAAAATGAAACAGTGTTCATGTCTACCCGGACGTATGCTCTGTGCAGTGCATACTGTGTATCTCAAACGCGTACAATCTAAGCTATTATAAAATTATTTCCACGACTCATGAGTTGCAAATGTGAGAATTGAAGCAAATATACGATGAACGACAACCTTGACACACCTAGACAGTGTACACGCATGTGTGTCAATCCTTATTTATAAGAATTTGACTAGAAGCCAGCAGGGTGTGTCCAACCACCTCCGATCAGTGTGTGTGTGTGTCACCATCGGCATAGATCACATGGATGTGCATACAAAGCCATTACATGAATTTGTTGCCACAAATTGTGTCACCATCGGCATTGATCACATGGATGTGCATACAGTTATTACATAAATTTGTTGCCACAAATTAAACACGAATTGTTGGAAAGTTGAGTACTGAAACTATATAATAGATGGTGAGGGTGATCACACACCCAGACAGCGAGCAGTGTGAAACTATCACTACCGGACTCCTTGAGTTTGCCAAGTGCCCGAAACACTCGGCAAAAGACATAAAACACTCGGCAAATGGTTCGCCGAGTGTAACACTCGGCGAACAGCACTCGCCAAAAACAGTGACGGCAAAGCCAACTTTGCCCACTCGGCAAAGTTGAAACCGAAAAAAACCCGAAAAAATGGAAATTTTTACCCAAAAAAATGGATTTTTTTTATCGATGGAGGCCCCCACCGGCCATTTCATGGCTACGCGGCCAACGCGATTCGAACCCGAGACCTCTCGCTGTGCACGCACCTTCTCTACCACTACACCACACTCTCACTTGTGTCTGGATTCCGTTTTAGTTCCCAATATATTATACTAAACCGAGTGCAAATTGCATGTTTGAGGCCCTAAACGAATTCAAATAAAAAAGTTGTAAACTACAAAGTTTCATAACTTTTCGAGATCTACACTTTTAGTTTAGGAAGTTTTTCCATCCGAGGTGGTTTACAAAATTTGAATTTTAAAATTTTGAAATTCAAACACAGTTTTGCATGACAAGATGTTTTCAAATCAAAAAGTTGTTAACTACAAAGTTTCATAACTTTTCGAGATCTACACTTTTAGTTTAGGAAGTTTTTCCATCCGAGGTCGTTTACAAAATTTGAATTTTAAAATTTTGAAATTCAAACACAGTTTTGCATGACAAGATGTTTTCAAATAAAAAAGTTGTCAACTATAATGTTTTATAACTTTTCGAGATCTACAGAGTTTATTTTGGTTGTTTTTCATCCGAGGTCGTTTAAAAAGTTCGAATTTTAAAATTTTGAAATTCAAACGTAGTTTTGCATGACAAGATGTTTTCAAATAAAAAAGTTGCCAATTACAAAGTTTCATAACTTTTCGAGATCTACAAAGTTTATTTTAGTTGTTTGGTCATCTATTCATCCGACATGGTCGTTCTAACATTGTTCACAAATCTTATATATCTCTCTTGTAGTTTCATAAACTACAAGAGAGATATGTTAGATTTGTGAACAAATTTATTTTCACTTTGTCGTATGAAGAAAAGACCAAAACAAACATTGTACATCTTGATGAGTTATACAACTTTGTAGTTGAAATTTTTTTTCATTTGAATTAATTTACTGCTTCAAAATGTGCTTTGAAATTTTCTTTGCCGAGTGTAAAAAAAAAAACACTCGGCAAAGAAACACTTTGCCGAGTGTCAAAAAAAAACACTCGGCAAAGAGCCTCTTTGCCGAGTGTCAAAAAAAACACTCGGCAAAGGCGTCTTTGCCGAGTGCCCGAAAAACAACACTCGGCAAACCACCTGGCACTCGGCAAAGAGCCGGTCTCCGGTAGTGTATATACACCACTCCACCAGGGCTTGATTCGGCTGCGACCAAAAGTCCAAAGAGAATAAAAAGATAAAAGCATGCTAATAATTAAGCACACCAGTGTAAGCTAGCAGACGAAAGCATGTACCGCCGGCCACTGGCTGTGCCTATATATCCCTTGCCATGCTAATATGCCCACGTTGCCGCCCACGGGTGGGTGCGAAACGACTGGGCTGGACACGCTCATCGTCGCCGATCGAGGGTGGTCGGAGGCCACAGGAGCTGCTAGCTAGCTGCCGGTGGATTGACGACGGCAGCCGGAGAGATAGCCCGACCGACCTAGATCCGAGAAGAAATGGTTTGGAGAGCACACCGCCGGGGAGGGGGAGAGCTAAGCGTATTTAACTTTAGAGATGGCTTGTTGTAACGTATGCTGGCACCACCACCCGAGAAGTGTGTGACACTGGTCTTCGTCAAGTGGACACTGGTATAGTGGTCAAATGCTTACGTCAGATCCGATCGAGAAGAAATGGTTTGGGAGAGCACACCGCCGGGGAGGGGAGAGCGTATTTAACTTTAGTCTGCAGATAGAGATGGTTTGTAATGTACTGTTGCCGGCACCACCAGCAGAGTAGCGCGGGCGGCAGCGTGGGCATATTAGCATGGCAGGATATATAGGCACAGACAGTGCCCGGTACATGCTTTCGTCTGCTAGCTTACACTGGTGTGCTTAATTATTAGCATGCTTTTTATCTTTTTTATTCTCTTTGGACTTTTGGTCGCAGCCGAATCAAGCATCCCTGGTGGAGTGGTGTATATAGTTTCACACTGCTCGCTGTCTGGGTGTATGATCACCCTCACCATCTATTATATAGTTTCAGTACTCAACTTTCCAATAATTCGTGTTTAATTTGTGGCAACAAATTTATGTAATGGCTTTGTATGCACATCCATGTGATCAATGCCGATGGTGACACAATTTGTTGCAACAAATTCATGTAATGGCTTTGTATGCACATCCATGTGATCTATGCCGATGGTGACACACACACACTGATCGGAGGTGGTTGGACACGCCCTGCTGGCTTCTAGTCAAATTCTTATAAATAAGGATTGACACATGCGTGTACACTGTCTAGGTGTATCAAAGTTGTCGTTCATCATATATTATTTGCTTGAATTCTCACATTTGCAACTCATGAGTCGTGGAAATAATTTTATAATAGCTTAGATTGTATGCGTTTGAGATACACAGTATGCACTGCACAAAGCATGAGTGTGTGACACACACACACAGGCAACGCACGCAGATTTGTTACAAGAAAATTAAGTCGGATAGAGTTGTACATCTTTCTAGGCCTTGTCCACCAAGTAGATGAGGTAGCATCTGGTTTGGGCCTATTATATTGCATAGCCTGTTATGTCCACCCTGTCCTAGTTTGCTGTTTTCGCTTGACATGAGGGTACCTGGGTACTATATGTAGTCGGTAGTAGCCCTCTAGCCTCCATGCAATTTGGAGAATCAGAAGGAGGGTTAGTCGCAATTGAAGTCTACATGCTTTTCTGTAGTTGCAGTTCATCAGGGCTGCGCAAGCGGACCCGGTGGGTCTATCCCACCGAACCTCCTAACAATTTGGAGAATTGGTCGGCGGGTAAGCTTTAAGCCATGAATCATCATCTTCTGATGATGAGCGCATGACGAGTGTATCCCAGTGGGCGTTATGTGTGATGATTCGGTGAGGCCTGGAGGAAGCTTGTACGAGTAGTCATGGTTGGTGGCATTACCGACGGTGGTGTGACCGACTTGGGAAGCTCATCGATGGATGCGCTTTCGAGCATTCGTGGCCATATATATGTACGCCCATGTACATATTGTAGAGTATGCAACTGGCTACCGACTAGTTGCTATTATATATATAGGTACCAATTTTATTGTAGCTAGAATGTGGTGTATGACTTACTATATTTGCACCGCAAATCATGATGAATACCAACAATAATGAAGAAATGATGAGCACGTGCCTATGCTTTGGGCTTGCTGCCACAATAGAAGACCATGTAGCACTAGGTAAAAAGCACATCACCGATGTGGGTTTCACACGCCTCCCCATAGCCATAACACGATGTGATTACTGCAAATCATAGACGCCAGAACACGCTGTTTGTAATAAGTACACATCACAGAGTGTATATACAAAATGCTTCAATGATAACTCCTAGAAAAGACACGATAGAACAAAACACGTCTTTGATTACTCATCATCCAAGACGCTGTAGATAGAACAAAGAGCGCCTGTGATGACTCCTTATCACACACGCTGCTTTGTGTCAAGACATGTTTGTAATGATGAATTGAAAAACAAAAATATAAATGTGTTTATTAATTACATGACACATGATATTGTACAATTTATTTATTACATCATTGTACAATTTGTTTCCTACATCATACAATACAATCAACTCATACAAGAATGAACTCCATCCGTTCTATTATTCCATACACAACAACACTGCACGAGACTTGATGACAAATCTTTGATGTATTACTACTTGCAACTTGCAAGTGAACATCCAGTTACCTGTTGGTGGATCACATCCCTCAGAGCGAGGATGCAAGCTCAGACACCGACATTACCGTGTCATCATGCTTGAACTGCTAATGCAAGGATCACAGTTGTCCCCTGCAGCTAGAAAATCCCCCAAAAAAAGTTGGTAATCACAGAAACATCTGATCGAGGTGTTATATGATCGAATTAGTGGCAAGTGTGACTCAGTCACTTGGTGACGAACCACCTTTGCGAGAGAAAGCAGGCACTTCAGCTGGGGAAAACGGTGTCAGTCAAGTTCGTGCTGATGCTAGCACGATCATCAGTGTCTTCGTCTACAGGTAGAGAATTACAGTAATTTCATAAACTCGTAAACATATCTGGGCAGTGCGTATATATAGGCTGACAAAAGTTTAGATGTGTTGACCTGGTGGCGGTCTAGTAGTACTGTGTCCTTAAGATGAAGGTACATCAGTTGCTGAGCAAAACTACCTTTTAGTGATGCTCAAGCTGCTAATGCAAGGATTACTGCTGCCCTCACAGCTTAAAATCACAAAAGAAAAATTATAATCATAGAAACATCAGAATTCAGATCTAGGTGATATGAATGACGCAGTGGCAAGTGTACATACACATTTGGTCATCACTTGCAGGACTTGTCCTGGTCAAAGATTGTTCATGCCAAAAGAAATTCAAAGCCACAACAAGAAATTAGGTCACAAGACTGGTGCGTCGGGCCACCCGCTGCCGTCTCAGACCAGCGACTGGGGGCGCACACCACCCCCGCCAAAACTCCGCCGACCGCCCACCTCGCCGCCGCTGCCCCGGGTTAGTGGCGGCGGTGGCCAGTCTGCGGGCGCCAACAAGGCCACACTGAGCAGTGCTTCCTCTCCTCCTCCTCCTTTTTCCTTTGCCGAGCCTCTGTCCCCGGTGACATTGACGGCCGACGGCGAGCTCGATGGTCGGCGAAGGGCGTAACCGTGTCCTCCGCCTGAATCCAACATCATTCGCCCCGGATCTGGTGTTGTTTCAGCTGGTCAAGACGCGATCTATCCCTCCTCCTAGCCTCCCACCCCAACTCCCTTCCGCTTCTTCTCTTCCGCATCGCCTCCGGCACCTTGGGTTCACCGGTGGGCGATCGGGCTCAGATCCGCCACGGCGGCGGCATCAGCCCTCCTTGGTCGACGGGATCCCTAGAGTGTGCGCCTGCCGTCCGACATTACCCGCACTAATACGTTGGCGCCTAGCGCCCGTCTGGCGGTGCTCCTGAAGCGGAGGAGCACCGTGGCGGTGGTTCACGCCGGTGCGGCGGCGACGCCGCACTTCGGGTCGGCGGAACCCACCCAACGCGACACGTCTTTGGTGCAACCTCCCCATGGCGTGACCTCAACGTTGCAGGTGCTCCCGAGCGGCGGAGCCTCTGCACGGCCATCTACTGGAGCTGCTCTGCGGTGTGGCGTCTCTTCTACATGTGCGTGTGTAGGGCCCTGGGCACGCGGTTTGGCCATGGGCTTCCCTTCATGGCGGGTCAAGCGACCTTGACGTTCTTTGTAACACCTCTGGTGTTTTGGCCTAGCACTAAAAACTTGACATGTCATCATATGCATTGCAAAGCATTCATAAAGTAGAGAATTTTGAATGCATTCCCTAAATAAGCTTTATTTCATAAGTTGTTATTTTATGTGATGTAATGTGATCCAAAACTCTAAATGAAAATCATGACACAAGGGTCAAATTTCATGTGATCATGTGAGACCATGTGTCATTTGACTCAAATAACCCTAATGGGCCATGTAATTGGTCAAAATCATAATTATAAAAAAGGAAACAAATTAAATGTGAATTTAAATTCAAATTATAAAAAGTCCTTTTTGCCCCTTTTCTCTATTTCAAAATCCATTTGGAATTTGGGGTGTGACAAAAAGCAAAGTTGAAGCTTATTTTATAAGGATCAACTTTGGTATTCAAAGTTTTTAAAGTTTACATATAAAATTTGAGTAATTTTGAAATGATTCAAATGCTCAAATTCACCCCAAATTCAAATTTTAAAATGGAGGCAGAATTTGAAAATGTTCATCAAAGCAAAGTTGTAGAGCTTGAAAAGTTGAGCAACTTTCATTTTTGGAGATTTTCAACTTCTTTAGAAAATTTGTGAGTAATTTGCAAAAAGAACTCAGTGGCAATTCAAATAATTCAAAAATCAAATTGAAGCCGAGCGCCACCTCCGCTACATCCGGGCGCCACACATACCAAGATGTCGACGCTCATTTTTCACCGCTTCTTCAAGGCGGTGACACGCTGTCATTGCTCCATGGCAACCTCGCGTCGAGGAGTCGGTCTGAAGCGACGCGTCCTCCCTTCTATAAATAGGGAGCATCCGCCGCCGCCGTTTCTTCTTCTTTTCCGTCGACGACCGCCGCGGTGCCCTTGTTGCGCCCGTGAAATTCATCCCCCGCCAGAGTACCTCGTGCCAATTGAGTTTGCCACTCCTACCGCATACCGCCGCCTTCCATCCAGTTTCGTCACCGCCTCTAGCAATGAGCGCCAACCCACGGATCTTCTTCTTCGAGAGTCGGTCGGAAGCACCGCCACCACCGACCTCCACCGTGGCCACGCCTGATTTCCAGCCCGCCTCCGCTTTCACCAAGCACACCGTTGTGTTCACGGTGAGCTCTCGAGCGTGATGCTCGCCCGCTTTAGCCTCTACCGCTGTAGCCGGGCGAGTGTCATGTGTCGCCGTGTCTCGCGCCACCATGGCCGCCATGGCCGGGCGGAGCTTCCTCCGGCGCCTCTTGCTGTTCTAAGTTTGGGGTAGATTCGCTGGGTAGTGTAGATCATGCTGCTGGTGTAGTCCGGGCTTTCGGCTTGAACCTCCACCGCCGCCAGCTGCTTTTGGTCGACCGGAGTCGACAACGCCGCCTGCGGTGCCTTGTTCTGTGTTGCTTGATCAAGGGCCCGGTGTCCAGTGAGAGAAGGGAGAGAACAGTGAGATTTAGTATTTTCTCGGATTTTGAATAGTGCAAGAACTTTGAAATTTGTAGAAAATAATTACAGTTCAAAAATTCTGAAAATTTGTGTGTAGCTTCTGCACATGTTCTAGTATGGTTGAAAAATATGAAACTTGAAATTTGAATAAATTTTAATGTTCAAAAATTCAGTCGATTAATTGATAAATGCAATTTCCATAATTTTTTGTAGGTCACTGTGATAACTCCAAAAATTTATGAAATTTATTTGGGTACTCTAATTTGTCATAAGGAAGCTTGCATAAAATTTTGAGCTTAATTGAACAAAGTTGATTTTATACCTAATTTTAGGCTTAATTATTTAATTAATTATTCACTTAGTTAATGCTTAATCGTGTAGGGTTTGTTTGACTTTGGATTTGATTGTTGACCTTGGGGTCAGTAACATATGATGATCCTTGGGGCCTTAACTAGTTATTTGAGCTCATACCTGACATATAATTAGTAAATCTTAATGACATTTCATGTGATAACAAAGGTCATTAGTAAGTTACTTGTCGGAACCCTAGATGTTAGTGTCAATTGGTTTTGATTTACAACTGTGATCGTGAAGGAAAGTTGTATTCAAGGTGTTATTACATTTCATGCACCATGAAAGCATCATGTTTACAATATCATCATGTTGAAGCATATGTTATTATTTCGTAGAATCCTAGAGTGAACCGATTCTAGTTGAGCAAGTTGTGGAAGAATCTCCGTTGTCTCTTGGATTTGATATTTGTGGTAACCGATCAAGAACCCGAGATCGCTCAACGGAAGGCAAAACCCGGTTTATGCATTAAACCATTACCTTGTTTACTTTGAAAAGTTTATCACCTATGTTACTTATTGCATTAAGTTGATTAATTCAAATGTTACCTACTTGATGCATTGCCTACCTTGTTAATTGTTTACCATCCTTGAAGATGATTTCATTTACAAAGGCGTAGAATGCTTAGTATGCTTTATGGTAGGCTTTCAAAGTAAAAGTTTTGATACAATCAAACCGGCATACCGCCAAAGAAAAAAAAGAAGATAGAATGAACTAGAGACTAGTCGGTTACTCGACTTATCTTGAATGTTGGGTAATGTTGCCGACTATGTCATTTAAAGGCCACTCATTGTGGATCTTCTAAACGAGACACTTTGTAGTATGGTCACATACTCGGTAAGCCTACTTTGCTAATCCGACACTAAGACGAATGCCCACGCGACCGGGGAGTGGAGAGATGGCGGAGTAGCATGTACCCTTGTGGGTCGGAATGTGGTCGATTTGAGGTGTGTCAGGCTCTCGGGTATGTGGAGATGGCTTAGTATGGGAGTATCCGTAGTGAGGTTGATATATGCAAGATTAAGTTCTATAATGTCGTGTGATAAGGAATCCTCTGGGACTTGAATCAATTCAAATTGCCCAAGTGCTCCATGGATATGGAGACTCATTCATTACGTACAATGCAGGACCGGGTGAATTACTAAAACATGAGAAAAATAATGGAATGAGAATGATTTGAATATGGGATATGAACACTTAGTTGAGATAATGAACTAAAAAGGGCTTAGGGTAAAACTCAAAAATAGGATCAAGAATAGTACGCTTTTGGCAAAGAACTTTTGAATCTTGCTACATCCTTACCTTGACCTAACACTTGCATCTCTAAAGCCCTTCACCCTTTTTTCGTCGGGTCAGCCTTGTTGAGTACTTTGGACTCAGGGTTTGTTAACCCTTGTTGCGGTGTGAGTCGATGCTTGTGCTTGTTTTGGTTCCTCGGCCAGATGTCAATGTTTGAAATCGATGACGATGAGGAATGATGAATGGCCTTTGGACAAGGCACTAGTTTGTGTGGAAATAAATAAAGTTAATGTAATATTATCCTGCTACTATGGTTGTATGACACTTATGGTTTTGTAAGTTTGAAAACAACTGGTTTGTAATATTAAAACTTAAGTCTTCCGCTTATAATCTCTAGTATGTATATTCCAAAAACTGCTTGTAATCTGCAGAATGTCTCGTGATTGGGATCCTATTTGAAAAAGATCTGTGGATAATCTGGGTTTCGGGAGGACACCCAACAGACCTATTCGGCTTGTTGGGAACTCGTGTATGCTTATCGAGATCTGTTGAGACATCAATAGGTGCACGGGCCCCATTTCTTAGAGAGTTCTCCATAGCCTGGTATCGTGAAAGGTGTCCTATCTAAGATCATTATAGGTTACTTTTGAAAACCTTTAAATCTGATTTGGATCAAAGAAATTAAACTTGATATTTTGAGTTCAAAGTTCTTTCTTCACCTCTCGATCTAGCCTCAATCCTATCTTTTTGAAAGTTCATGACGGATAATATGATTAGGTTTTGTCCCATGTATTAAAAATCTAGTACTTTTGATTGTATAAAACTTTTATACTCTGATTCATAAGATCTGATTCATGCATCATGCTTGAACACCTTTGCATAATAATTCCCCTTAAAAGTGGTTGGGTAAGTAATGTCAATCCCATTCTTGCTAACCTCCATTATCCTCAAGCTATCCTTATAGTCCTACCTTAACTTCTACAATGCTATGCTATAAAGACCCAAGATAACCGCACGCTTAAGTCCAGTCGGACTCACGGAGTCCCTCGTCACTCAGCTGGCACAAGCAAATCGTGAGCTTGGTGAAGGAAGTTCCAAGACCCTAGGAGATGGATTTCAAGCAACTCGCTAAACATCGAGAACCTCCACCAAGGAGCTCAACATACTCTTCGTCGAGTCCATGCCAAAGATCAAGAGAAGCTGGCAGAAATGCAAAAGGCCATCACCATGACCGCGGAGCATGGAATGAAGCCCGGGATGAGGAGGATGCGCCAACTAATGCGTCCATGAGTTGAGATTTATGAGAAGACCTAGAGATGGACAACGCCATTCTTCATGAGAATGTCCACATGATGTACGCCTAACTTCATCCTCCGCATGGGGATGGTGGAGTTAAATGAAGAAATGATTGTAGCTCCAGGAGAAGTCAAGAATGAAGAAGAGGAGGAGGACCTGAGAGTTAGTGTACTTCTCGGGGATGAAGATGAGGTTTCGTCCCGATATGGACACGGACGCCATTATCGAGAGCTTGAGTAGAAATAGTTCCTTTACTGCTTTTCTAGTAAACTGCGGTTGTCTTGTGGGATACAAGACATGTAATATAAATAAGTAATCCTTTGTAGCACTAAACCTTTTAACCGGGCCTTTTAATAAAATAATAATATAAATAAACGTGTCTCTAATGTGATGCCCTGCCCCTAACACCTCGAACTGGGTGCAAGTACCTCACAAGACA